>JAIOJX010000004.1:44097622-44697622 GCA_022376925.1 Tragulus kanchil | reverse complement strand
CTGCTGGCACTTTTAGTGTTAAGCAAGTGATCTCAAGAGTTCAAAAGTCAGGAATTTTTATAATCTCATATGCTATTACATGTAAACATCACTTATTTTCCAGAATCCAAATGAAAGAAGTCATAGATGTAGAGGGTTTTATAGAAACAAGACTTTAAACAAATAAAACCATACCACAGGGCTTCCCCTGGTGGTCCAGTGGATAAGGACACCACCTTGCAGTGCAAGGGGCGCCAGTTCAATCCCTGGCCTGGGAAGATCCCACGTGCCATGGAGCGGCTGGACCGATGTGTCCAATCACCGAGCTGGAGCTCTGGAGCGCATGCGCCCAGAGCCGGTGCTCTGCAACGACAGACGCCACCGCGATGGGAGGCCCACAGGAGCCAAAGAACAAAGACGAATGAAAATAGAGAAATGAAAGACCAATAGAAGTGGCCCGCCCACTCCCCTCCCTCCCCAACCCGACCCCTGCCCAAAATAAATAAATAAATAAATCTTAAAAAAAAAAAAAAAAAAACCATCCACAGCCCTTGAACCCCTACTCATCTACTCAGCAGAAACTTCATAGACTAAGAAGAGAGTGTATGTTCCATCTTTGTTGTTATACACTTTACATCTTCAATTCCATACAATCTCCTCAATTTATCTAAAATAACATATGAGTGTATAATTTATAATTAAAGAATAAAAAAGTGAACTGATTCCATTCTTACATATTGAGTCATTTTATGACATGCACAAAAAGGAGAACCATCCTCTGGGGGAAAAGCTCTCTAAACTGAAGATGGAGTGGCAGCAGAATCCTTCTTTTGAAAACTCTATCAGTTATGATAAGATTACATTCAGGTGATAAGACTTTAACACCAAGAACCACTGAATTCTCTTTCCAATAACCCATTTCAGCATTCTTGAAATTTCCTACTCTTAGCAAACCCTTTACGTGCTTCCTCTTTATTTACCCAAAGGGTTCACAACTAAGTTTGCATAGATTCTGCATGGAAGATTTAGAAGCGTGAGATGAGAAGACAGGCAGATGTTCTTCAATTCACTCTCTGAATGGGAAGGGCATGTGGAAATGGCTCTGGTTTGAATGACATTTGGAGTAATGGCCTGCCAGTCTGCTGGCACTTTTAGTGTTAAGCAAGTGATCTGCAAAGTAAAGTGGATTCACAGTTAGAGTCAGCACCAGTGCACAGGTCGCCCGTAAAAATAGAAGATTCCATTATTCTTCAGACTCCCTAGAGGGAGCAAGGTCTCTAGCATCATTACCAGGACTAAATCTGACTTTTCTACCTCCCCTAATTTCCTCCTAGTAATTATAGGTCAAGCACTCTTTTGTAAATTATAAAACCTTTGTTCTTATCAAAAATGAATAGCTGAGGAAAAAATTATAAAAGAGACCAAGGAAAAAATTTCAATTAGAAAACCAAGCTAATTTGGTATGACCAAAGACTGTCAGGCATACTGACAGTGCTCTATTATGTAGTCATTTGGGCTCTTTCAAATTAGTTATGTTAATGTCCTGTGAGTGAATGTAACACTTGGATGGGACAAGATTTCTGCAATTAATTTCTGCAGTCAGTGGAGAGACAAGCAAATTTATTTTCCCCCTCTCTGGGAATTGGTAGTGGAGGGTGTGAGGTAGCGAAAGTGCATTTAGGAACAGAGTACAAGCTAAACACAAGCCCTAAATAAAGCAGAAACAATGGGAGCCAATGCCTCCTCATTCATTCAATTGACAATGTTTTGCAGCTTAAACCTGTTTTATTAATTATGTTTGACATTTCCTTAATTAGTTTCATTTACACCAAATCAATCCCTACTGCTGTATGGCATCATTTATCATTTTGAAAATTTGCATACTGAGTGCTGACTTTTCCTACTTAATTATACATTAAAAGTGTCAAGCGCTTGCTGCCTGGCATTATCTGCAGCAGAAAGGTTTGTGGCTGGACGGTGATGGTATTAATCATTAAGAGCCCCAAGTGCTGCTGGGTAATATCTGGGGAGTAGAGTGGCTCTCATTTTAACGCTAGAGAGCAGAAGTGCTTTTGTAATCCCCTTTTTGCATTCTTGAATTTCCTACGCTTAGCAAACCCTTTACGTGCTTCCTCTTTATTTACCCAAAGGGTTCACAACTAAGTTTGCATAGATTCTGCATGGAAGATTTAGAAGCGTGAGATGAGAAGACAGGCAGATGTTCTTCAATTCACTCTCTGAATGGGAAGGGCATGTGGAAATGGCTCTGGTTTGAATGACATTTGGAGTAATGGCCTGCCAGTCTGCTGGCACTTTTAGTGTTAAGCAAGTGATCTGCAAAGTAAAGTGGATTCACAGTTAGAGTCAGCACCAGTGCACAGGTCGCCCGTAAAAATAGAAGATTCCATTATTCTTCAGACTCCCTAGAGGGAGCAAGGTCTCTAGCATCATTACCAGGACTAAATCTGACTTTTCTACCTCCCCTAATTTCCTCCTAGTAATTATAGGTCAAGCACTCTTTTGTAAATTATAAAACCTTTGTTCTTATCAAAAATGAATAGCTGAGGAAAAAATTATAAAAAGAGACCAAGGAAAAAAATTTCAATTAGAAAACCAAGCTAATTTGGTATGACCAAAGACTGTCAGGCATACTGACAGTGCTCTATTATGTAGTCATTTGGGCTCTTTCAAATTAGTTATGTTAATGTCCTGTGAGTGAATGTAACACTTGGATGGGACAAGATTTCTGCAATTAATTTCTGCAGTCAGTGGAGAGACAAGCAAATTTATTTTCCCCCTCTCTGGGAATTGGTAGTGGAGGGTGTGAGGTAGCGAAAGTGCATTTAGGAACAGAGTACAAGCTAAACACAAGCCCTAAATAAAGCAGAAACAATGGGAGCCAATGCCTCCTCATTCATTCAATTGACAATGTTTTGCAGCTTAAACCTGTTTTATTAATTATGTTTGACATTTCCTTAATTAGTTTCATTTACACCAAATCAATCCCTACTGCTGTATGGCATCATTTATCATTTTGAAAAATTTGCATACTGAGTGCTGACTTTTCCTACTTAATTATACATTAAAAGTGTCAAGCGCGCTTGCTGCCTGGCATTATCTGCAGCAGAAAGGTTTGTGGCTGGACGGTGATGGTATTAATCATTAAGAGCCCCCAAGTGCTGCTGGGTAATATCTGGGGAGTAGAGTGGCTCTCATTTTAACGCTAGAGAGCAGAAGTGCTTTTGTAAAATGACCCAGAGCAAAAACAAAATAAATGACCTAAAACATCCAGTGTACTGTAATGCTTTGCTCTTTCAATAAAAATATGCTTTGGTGGGTAGGTTTGCTATTAACTATTCATTTTCTGTAAATTTAAACACAATGACTCCCCTAGTAATAAATTGGTGATCTCTGCTTCTGTTTGAAAACAGAAGGTATTTTGGTTGAGTATATAATGGTGGCTTCGTAGCATACATTCCAAGGGACACCAACTCAAATGTGTTACTTTACAAATCAAAGGGAGAAAACATAGTATACCATTAATACAGTGATTGATGTTGTTCATTTCTTTCCTACTTATAACTTTCATGAACAAGCAACTATTTTTCTCTGGACAATGTGGAGTACAACTAAACATAGAACATGGCTAAAAATCTAACATTATAGTGAAACTTCATTTGTACATGCTGATCATTAGATTTCAATATGACAGAATTTTCAGTGATTAAAAAATTGTAAGACTAAAAGTTTTAAGCACAAAGCATGACGGTGAGCTATAGCAATGAAAGAGTTAACCAGAACCTGTTTATAAATTGTATATCAACTCTGCCTGCCTTCATGTCAGAACCCAAATTTAGTGCATTTAATATTCAAATTCATTTTCAAATGTTTGCCCATTAACATAATATATGCCACTTTGCAAGCCTGGTCATAGAAATCTGTAAGTAAATAATTTTCAAGTTTCCTTCATATCAGATGCATTATATGCAGTGTGAAATTATTTCCCCATTCAATTCCTTTGCTGAACAGCAGAAAAGCAACACACAATATAGTAGATATTACTGCAAGTGCATTACGTACTTTAGGAGCTACTATATATGCAAGGACATTTATAATTGCTAATTTTAAGTGGGCATTTAATTGCATAGCCTGTGTATAATTGTAAGGTTAATATGCAATTGCAGTAAAGCATTACTTTAAACTTAGAAAAGAAGAAGGTATATGGCACAAATGTATTTATGTAAATATTATAAATAACTCATTTACGTTTTCAGTTAAATATGCTGTACTTTTTCAAGAATGCCATCATTAAATGTACTCATTTGTTCTCACATGAAAATCATTTAATGATGGAAAATAAGCATCTAATTTAAATATTTAATATTGGAAAATACCATAATGACCCATGTCAGTTAATTTTTTTTTTCCACTTCTATTGATCTTTCATTTATTTATCTTTGTTCTTTGGCCTGTGTGGGCCTCCCATCACAGCGGTCTCTGTCACCCCACAGCACTGGCTCTGGGCACACGCATTCCAGAGCTCCACTTGGTAGTTGGACACATTGGTCCAGCTGCTTCGCGGCACGGGGGATCTTCCCAGGCCATGGATTGAAATGGCGCCTGTTGCACAACAAGGCAGTGGCCTTACCCACTGGACAACCAGGGAAGCCCTAAATTTTTAAATGTTGAAATCAAGAGCACACATTTTACATACCTCATGTGGCTCAAATTTTATATCTTTAAGTCTGTACTTAGATTCTTTCTTTCCCCACAAGCCAGGAGTCTTCATTCTAGCTACAAATTAAAAAAAAATAAACAGCTTTTCTCATCAGGAAAGAATAATAAAATATTGTAAATAATGGTGATCATGATAAGAAGAGACAGCATATTTTAACACTTACTTAATATGTTCTGGTCACTGTGCCAAATGTTTTATACTTATTCTCTTTATCCTCACAATAATCTGATGAGACAGATAGGTGATTACAGCACTAAGGTTTAGTGGCCAAGTTGAATGGCACAAAAAGGTTGCCTCTCTGAAGTCCACGTTCCCAGTGATTTTGCTGAACTACATAAGTTTATAATATTCTACAAACTTCTGAAGTCACGTGTGCTATGGTAAAAGAGGATATCAAATCCCTGTCTACCACTTACTAATTACATGACAGGACAGTTTACTTAAATTGGGGAAGCCTTTTCTCATCCCTAAGTCTGGGCCTGTATATCTGCTTCAAGTGGCTGCTGGAAGAAGTAAGACATGGTTACATCCTAGCATGTAAGTAATAAACATGATTTGCCATGTCCCTGTTAGAAATAAAAGATTTGTTAACATTTGACCCTGCAATGAGTTTTAAGCCCTCCTTCATCCATTTACTCACCAAATACCTAAAACAAAGTTGGGCATGTTGTAGGGACTCACAGTTATCCATAAATGAGTATCATGAAGGTAATGTTTTACAATGAGCCCTGCAACTGTTCCCCCTCCTTGTATTGCCAAATAACCTTCCTCATCCTAGTCCTCACAATCTACTTAGAACTTATGCTACTTTTAGGAAAAAAAAATCTGCCTTTTCTCTTCTGCTGCTCCTCCACTGCATTCCTATCTATGTCCAGGGCCAGGGCACTTCTGATTGCCCCCTTTTCAACTTAGTGGAAATGGAAGTTATGATAGAGGCTAATTCATGTCCACAATCTAATCATTGCTAACTCAGAGCTACACACAGAGAGAAAATCAGGACCTAATTACAATTTTCCACTAATAGTACATTTTATATAGTGGAGCTATGTAATAGTTTTAATATAACAGTCAATAACTTAATCCAAAGTCAAGGACAAAACTCACTCAGAGCATTTAATATTTGATTCTAACAGTTGGGAGGGTATTCAATATTGTAAACCTTAGGATGGTAGAAGTAGATTTTTCTTGGCAATGGATTTCGTTACATATATTTTTAAAGAAAAATCTTCAATGTATGAATAGAAATTCAAATATTCACACACTGAAATAAATGCATGTTTGCATAAGTCACATAAACATAAAGTCAGTTTACATACATACCCTACAGAGCTTTACTTGCTTCATTATATGGAGTAGCTGCACATGCACATGGCCTTTCAAGGATACATACACACACAGACCCACACACAGACACACACACAGACACACACACGATATTGAAAAAAAAATCTACAATTCAGAAACTCTCTACTTGTTAAAAAAAAATTAGAAAAACTCATTTACTAGGCTCTTACAGGATTCATTAACCTTTGTCTTCTTTTAAGAAACCAGGAAATGTTCTAAAACTGACATTGTCATTAAAAACCAATAGGAAGTCACCATTTTTAAATTAAAGTCATTAGGTAAGTTTTTCAAGAGTTAAAAAAAGATTAGAAAAAAATTCAAATGAGAAAAATAATTTTGCTTTGGGTGTAAAAAGGCCCCAAGAGAAATTCCTTTTCAAAGATTATCTATGTTTTTGGATTAACGTTGGGCATGTTGTAGGGACTCACAGTTATCCATAAATGAGTATCATGAAGGTAATGTTTTACAATGAGCCCTGCAACTGTTCCCCCTCCTTGTATTGCCAAATAACCTTCCTCATCCTAGTCCTCACAATCTACTTAGAACTTATGCTACTTTTAGGAAAAAAAAATCTGCCTTTTCTCTTCTGCTGCTCCTCCACTGCATTCCTATCTATGTCCAGGGCCAGGGCACTTCTGATTGCCCCTTGTCAACTTAGTGGAAATGGAAGTTATGATAGAGGCTAATTCATGTCCACAATCTAATCATTGCTAACTCAGAGCTACACACAGAGAGAAAATCAGGACCTAATTACAATTTTCCACTAATAGTACATTTTATATAGTGGAGCTATGTAATAGTTTTAATATAACAGTCAATAACTTAATCCAAAGTCAAGGACAAAACTCACTCAGAGCATTTAATATTTGATTCTAACAGTTGGGAGGGTATTCAATATTGTAAACCTTAGGATGGTAGAAGTAGATTTTTCTTGGCAATGGATTTCGTTACATATATTTTTAAAGAAAAATCTTCAATGTATGAATAGAAATTCAAATATTCACACACTGAAATAAATGCATGTTTGCATAAGTCACATAAACATAAAGTCAGTTTACATACATACTCTACAGAGCTTTACTTGCTTCATTATATGGAGTAGCTGCACATGCACATGGCCTTTCAAGGATACATACACACACAGACCCACACACAGACACACACACAGACACACACACGATATTGAAAAAAAAATCTACAATTCAGAAACTCTCTACTTGTTAAAAAAAAATTAGAAAAACTCATTTACTAGGCTCTTACAGGATTCATTAACCTTTGTCTTCTTTTAAGAAACCAGGAAATGTTCTAAAACTGACATTGTCATTAAAAACCAATAGGAAGTCACCATTTTTAAATTAAAGTCATTAGGTAAGTTTTTCAAGAGTTAAAAAAAGATTAGAAAAAAATTCAAATGAGAAAAATAATTTTGCTTTGGGTGTAAAAAGGCCCCAAGAGAAATTCCTCAAGTTTTGTTGGAAAGGACTTTTTTTATATCAGATTATCTATGAAATTTCAACCTACAATATATTTAAAGGATTTAACTGTTTCATGATTCAAAGTGAAGCAATTCTTCAATAACTATTGTGTCTTCAATAATATCATGTCTATTATGTCTTCAATAACTGTTATAATTTTCAGTGACTATTATGTGATTAATATGACTATCAAGTTACACAGTAAAGAAAGAAATCAGTTATATACAATAGGCTAAAAAATATATTCCAGTGACACAGTTCTAAGAACCACACTAATACTTCATGATTTATTAATATTTAATTGAGTTATAATTATATATTGGTATAATAATTTTAGTTTTACTTCCACTATCATCAAAAGCAAACAGTGATATTCTTCTTACCTTGATTTTTGAGAATATAATTCTTTAGGTAGTGAAATATACCAAGTATATAATTGTTTATATGTGAACTGACATCTTTTTCTATTATCTAAATGGTGTCATATTTATTCTAGCACTTTTACCTAGACACATCCACACCACAGCTTCCCACTGAGAGAAATAGCATTTGTAGATAAAGAGTAGCTAAGAGTATGGTCAGCAGTCATCGAACTGTTAAAGAAATGAAGTTAGCTTTAGCCATAGTTTCATGACTAGCATTCTCTGACACACTAAACTTAGTAATACTGGATATCACCTCAGAATGTAATTTTTTCTCTTTCTCTTTTACATTTAGTTAGCCAAAAAGACACATAAATTCTAGAATCATAATAATGATCCTGCCATCAATTCCCTGTATTCCTTTTACATTATACTCTCTTACCTACTTCATATTACTATTCCTTATTATTACTATTCCTAAAACAGCCTTCAAAGAAAAGTATAGTTGCTCTCTCTAGGTAACTACTCTTTGTTCCTATCAATATACCTATTACCGGATTAAAAAAAAAAATACCACTGCCATTCTCCCAATTTCTCATCCAAAAGCACTCCAACTTTACACTTAAGTTGCCAACTGCTTTATGTTCCAGTCAAGTAAAACCACTCTCCCTTAAATATACTTTCTGTGGCTTTCATATCTCTAAGGTTTTTAATATACCTTTGCTCTATTTTGGAATATTCTGCTACATGCTACCTGTACATCCAAATTTCCTAATTGTGTTTTCCATTAAAAGTGATACCTTTTCACTCTAGCACTGCCAATACCATAGACTTGTATTTATAATTTACCCTATGACAGTATTTTTATTGTTCACTGTTTGTATGTATTCTTTCTCAAACTACATTTTAAGTTTCTGGAAAGATGTTAAGTGTAATTTATTTTTCATCATATACAGAGAAATGTCATACACACTGTAACTTATAATGATTTCTCTGTATCTTTGTCTACACTCAGACTTACTTAAGGGATAGTTCAATGCTTAGAAAAATTCCTGGTTCACAATCAACATTCAAGAAATTCTGTTTGACTATTAAATAAAATGAAACTTTCCTTTTATCTATTATTTCTACAACATAGAAACTTATTATGCAAATACAGAAGAACTAAATAAAGCAGAGTATTATTATAAAGTATTCAGTGCTTCCAAGAACTTGCCATTTCAGTAAATTCTTAAGGAATACCATTTGGAATTTAAGCAATTACACTATAAATTATTTTTTATGTAATTAAGTATATAATTTTAATATTTTAAAAGTGGAATGTACCTGTATTAAACTCTTTAGATTAAATACATTCAGTCAAAAGAGAAAGCATGGGATGAATTTTTTCAGCAAGGGTGACTTGGAATATGTATAACCATTTATTGTTTTAACAATGAGAAAAAAATGAGACACCTCTGAATAAAATATCTTCAAAGGGTACAATAGAAATTAAGATAAAAATATTACAACTGGGAAGCTTTTGAAATACTTGAACATCAAACTCTGGACTCATATTTAAAGTGTCATAATCTCTGGTAGTTTAACATAGCTCTATTTCTAAAATTCTGAGCCTGAAAAAGGCAGACATAAGGATCTAGCAGTATCTCAATAAGTAAGACCAAAACTTGGCACCATGGCATACAGGGTTTTGGCAAAATAATGTTTTACGGGTCAACCAAGCAACAATTCCAAACATTAATTAACTGATCAGTGAGCTAATAATTAATTGATGAGTGTAGTGAAAACAGTATTTTGACAGAGTTGCTCCCCTCACCAAGTGGATAACTTGTTAAAATCTAATATTAAAAGATAAAAGCTATATTTATTTATTATCTTATTCATGGGGGTTAACTTTTTTCTCTAAATATGATGTATGAAAGCAGAGAGGGAGAGTGTGAAGAAGAGAGAGAAAAGAAAGAATATCAATGAAACTTTAATTACGTTTAGTTAAAAAGTTATCATTGACATGAGTAATATTAAGACAAAAGTTAGTTATAGATTTTTTTCAATGTAAGGTCAAATCCCATGGCTAATTTTTCCAACAGGTATTCAAGCTTTTTTCTTTAAGTGTGCATTAGTAAAGTTTATTTAAATTCCAAATTTACTCTTCCCTCTGAGTCAGGTCTCTTTTTTATTTGCAGATGCAAACAGCCAGTTCACTTGTTAAATAGAAAAAAAATTAAAAATAAGAGGGCTTCCCTGGATGTCTCATGAGTAAAGAGTCCGCCTTGCAGTGCAAGGGACACAGGTTACATCCCTGGCCCGGGAAGATCCCACGTGCCATGGAGCAGCTAGACCGGTGTGTCTAATAACGAGCCAGAGCTCTGGAGCCCGTGTGCCCAGAGCTGGGGCTCTGCAATGAGAGAGGTCACTGCAATGGGAGGCCCACACAGGCCAAAATATAAAGATGGATGAAAATTGAAAAAAATAATAATAATAAAAATAAAAAGAGGCCAAAATTTTAATAAAAGAGAGAGATCAATTTATATTTCTCAAATGTGTCACAACTAAAATCCTGCAGCCTCTCCACCCCTCTCGTTTAGCTCTTTTCTCTATTGGTTTAATTCTCAAGCACTTGGAATATGTATAACCATTTATTGTTTTAACAATGAGAAAAAAATGAGACACCTCTGAATAAAATATCTTCAAAGGGTACAATAGAAATTAAGATAAAAATATTACAACTGGGAAGCTTTTGAAATACTTGAACATCAAACTCTGGACTCATATTTAAAGTGTCATAATCTCTGGTAGTTTAACATAGCTCTATTTCTAAAATTCTGAGCCTGAAAAAGGCAGACATAAGGATCTAGCAGTATCTCAATAAGTAAGACCAAAACTTGGCACCATGGCATACAGGGTTTTGGCAAAATAATGTTTTACGGGTCAACCAAGCAACAATTCCAAACATTAATTAACTGATCAGTGAGCTAATAATTAATTGATGAGTGTAGTGAAAACAGTATTTTGACAGAGTTGCTCCCCTCACCAAGTGGATAACTTGTTAAAATCTAATATTAAAAGATAAAAGCTATATTTATTTATTATCTTATTCATGGGGGTTAACTTTTTTCTCTAAATATGATGTATGAAAGCAGAGAGGGAGAGTGTGAAGAAGAGAGAGAAAAGAAAGAATATCAATGAAACTTTAATTACGTTTAGTTAAAAAGTTATCATTGACATGAGTAATATTAAGACAAAAGTTAGTTATAGATTTTTTCAATGTAAGGTCAAATCCCATGGCTAATTTTTCCAACAGGTATTCAAGCTTTTTTCTTTAAGTGTGCATTAGTAAAGTTTATTTAAATTCCAAATTTACTCTTCCCTCTGAGTCAGGTCTCTTTTTTATTTGCAGATGCAAACAGCCAGTTCACTTGTTAAATAGAAAAAAAATTAAAAATAAGAGGGCTTCCCTGGATGTCTCATGAGTAAAGAGTCCGCCTTGTAGTGCAAGGGACACAGGTTACATCCCTGGCCCGGGAAGATCCCACGTGCCATGGAGCAGCTAGACCGGTGTGTCTAATAACGAGCCAGAGCTCTGGAGCCCGTGTGCCCAGAGCTGGGGCTCTGCAATGAGAGAGGTCACTGCAATGGGAGGCCCACACAGGCCAAAAAATAAAAATGGATGAAAATTGAAAAAAATAATAATAATAAAAATAAAAAGAGGCCAAAATTTTAATAAAAGAGAGAGATCAATTTATATTTCTCAAATGTGTCACAACTAAAATCCTGCAGCCTCTCCACCCCTCTCGTTTAGCTCTTTTCTCTATTGGTTTAATTCTCAAGCAGGTTCTTCTTATGTGGTGGCAAAGATGGTCAACAGTGACTCTACTGGACTTATTAGCACTCTGAATAGCTCAAGCAAAAGGTCCAGTATTTTTTTCTTACTGATCTCATTTTTTTTTTGGCCACTTCTATTGATCTTTCATTTATTTATTTTCATCCATCTTTGGACTGTGTGGGCCTCCCATTGCAGTGGCCTCTCTCGTTGCAGAGCACTGGCTCTGGGTGCATGCGCTCCAGAGCTCTGGCTCGGTAATCAGACGCACTGGTCCGGCCATTCTGCGCCATGTGGAATCTTCCCAGGCCAGGGATCCAACTGGCACCCCTTGCACTGCAAGGCAGTGTCCTTACCCACTGAACCATCAGGGAAGTCCCAGGTCCAGTATTTTGACTCTCACAGTTCATGTCACACTCCCTGTTTTGATCCAATTAAAGTGATGCCAGGAGCTGGGGTTAGCTCATCTGAACTATGCATACAGTTCAGAGCCAAATATGTATATTTGGTGGTTACATATGCATACTGAATTATTTAATAAGAATGCAGATTAGAGGCTTCCCTGCTGGTCCAGTGCAGGGCGCCTTGCAATGCAAGGGGCGCCAGTTGGATCCCTGACCTGGGAAGATCCCATGTGCCGCGGAGCAGCTGGACCAATGTGTCCAATTACCAAGCCAGAGCTCTGGAGTGCATGCGCCAAGAGCCGGTACTCTGTGACAGTAGAGGCCATTGCAATGGGAGGCCCACACGGGCCAAAGAACAAAGATGGATGAAAATAGATAATGAAAAAGCAATAGAAGTGGCCCGCCCCCCCATCCCTTCCCAACCCACCCCTCCCCATCCCTTCCCAACCCGCCCCCTCCCCTGCAAAAAAAAAACCCAAAAAAACAGATTATAAGATTTCATAAAATATCTAAGACAATAACCATTTTAAATACTATAATCAAGTATTTAAATATTATAGTAGTGTCTATATTTTCACATTGCATTTTCGCTTGTGTGTCAGCATCATAAATTTACTAGGTTCTGAATATAGCTCAGGAGTATTACTCAAAAGAACATACAGACTGGTTTGGTCAACACATACATTACTCTAACATTCTCATTAATTCTTTTTATGTGTGGATAGTAGAGTTCTGAGCCTAAGTCATTGCCTTCTATCAGCAACTTTCAAGATCCATGCATGCTTGGGTATATTTGATGAACCAGCAAAATTTAAATTGTATCCATAAAGAGGAGAATCCTAGGAAAGAATTTAAACAACATCCACTCTGAGTTCCAGCTATTTGAAAGCATGTCTTGAGAACTAGGGGTTAGCAGATAAAAGTCTTAAAAGACCCACCATGACTATCCTAAGTCAACATCATCTCCTCAGTCAATCTAGATGAGAGACACTCTGAGTACAATATGCGTGAGAAATACCGAACCTGGGATCCAACTGGCACCCACTGAACCATCAGGAAGTCCCAGGTCCAGTATTTTGACTCTCACAGTTCATGTCACACTCCCTGTTTTGATCCAATTAAAGTGATGCAAGGAGCTGGGGTTAGCTCATCTGAACTATGCATACAGTTCAGAGCCAAATATGTATATTTGGTGGTTACATATGCATACTGAATTATTTAATAAGAATGCAGATTAGAGGCTTCCCTGCTGGTCCAGTGCAGGGCGCCTTGCAATGCAAGGGGCGCCAGTTGGATCCCTGACCTGGGAAGATCCCATGTGCCGCGGAGCAGCTGGACCAATGTGTCCAATTACCAAGCCAGAGCTCTGGAGTGCATGCGCCAAGAGCCGGTACTCTGTGACAGTAGAGGCCATTGCAATGGGAGGCCCACACGGGCCAAAGAACAAAGATGGATGAAAATAGATAATGAAAAAGCAATAGAAGTGGCCCGCCCGCCCCCATCCCTTCCCAACCCACCCCTCCCCATCCCTTCCCAACCCGCCCCTCCCTGCAAAAACCCAAAAAAACAGATTATAAGATTTCATAAAATATCTAAGACAATAACCATTTTAAATACTATAATCAAGTATTTAAATATTATAGTAGTGTCTATATTTTCACATTGCATTTTCGCTTGTGTGTCAGCATCATAAATTTACTAGGTTCTGAATATAGCTCAGGAGTATTACTCAAAAGAACATACAGACTGGTTTGGTCAACACATACATTACTCTAACATTCTCATTAATTCTTTTTATGTGTGGATAGTAGAGTTCTGAGCCTAAGTCATTGCCTTCTATCAGCAACTTTCAAGATCCATGCATGCTTGGGTATATTTGATGAACCAGCAAAATTTAAATTGTATCCATAAAGAGGAGAATCCTAGGAAAGAATTTAAACAACATCCACTCTGAGTTCCAGCTATTTGAAAGCATGTCTTGAGAACTAGGGGTTAGCAGATAAAAGTCTTAAAAGACCCACCATGACTATCCTAAGTCAACATCATCTCCTCAGTCAATCTAGATGAGAGACACTCTGAGTACAATATGGTGACTGTGGATTGAATTCATTACCAGAATAGACCTGAAAAAAATCATTAGATCTTAGGCAAAAGAAGGCTAAGTGAAAAACTGAAAAGCTTCAATACAGGGTGAACCTTAGGAACCCTTAACAGTGTCATTAATAATAAAAATCGGCAGAGAGAGCTCAGTGCAGTAAAGGAACAGCGGAAGTGGCCACTGCACTGTGCAGAGTAGTGCTGAGGGCAGTGGCAGGGTCATAAGGCTTGCAGAGAGTAGGAAGTCTCTTTTGCCTCAGGAGCTGGAGTTCAGCAATATAGCTTATCAGGGCTGGGCAGGGAGGTGGAGACCTTAGGACCTGACCCATTCCTGAGAAACTGTGACATAAACAGTGACATTCGCAGGGACACAGACAGATATTCAAAGTGTCTCTACTTCTGCTACTAACTAGCTGTATGACACTGAACCAGTGAGGAATCACCTCTTTGTCTCCATTTCCTCAAATATAAAATAGATATAATAATAAAATTTTTATTACTAATTGAGTTAATTTACTTTTTCGACACACACATCTATTATGTCATGGCTGTTGTTCATATCATTTCTTTAGCAATTTAAGAAATAACTTAGAAAACTATAAAACACTGATGAAGAAAATTGAAAATGAGACCAAAAAAAAAAAAAAGGAAAGATATCCTGAGCTCCTGATTGAAAGAATTAATATTGTTATAATACTAACAAAAAGCAATCTACAGATTTAATGCAATGCCTATCAAAATACCAATGGCATTTTCACAGAACTAGGAAAAAAATGATTCTAAATGATTCTGAGCCTAAGTCATTGCCTTCTATCAGCAATTAAATCCATGCATGCTTGGGTATATTTGATGAACCAGCAAAATTTAAATTGTATCCATAAAGAGGAGAATCCTAGGAAAGAATTTAAACAACATCCACTCTGAGTTCCAGCTATTTGAAAGCATGTCTTGAGAACTAGGGGTTAGCAGATAAAAGTCTTAAAAGACCCACCATGACTATCCTAAGTCAACATCATCTCCTCAGTCAATCTAGATGAGAGACACTCTGAGTACAATATGGTGACTGTGGATTGAATTCATTACCAGAATAGACCTGAAAAAAATCATTAGATCTTAGGCAAAAGAAGGCTAAGTGAAAAACTGAAAAGCTTCAATACAGGGTGAACCTTAGGAACCCTTAACAGTGTCATTAATAATAAAAATCGGCAGAGAGAGCTCAGTGCAGTAAAGGAACAGCGGAAGTGGCCACTGCACTGTGCAGAGTAGTGCTGAGGGCAGTGGCAGGGTCATAAGGCTTGCAGAGAGTAGGAAGTCTCTTTTGCCTCAGGAGCTGGAGTTCAGCAATATAGCTTATCAGGGCTGGGCAGGGAGGTGGAGACCTTAGGACCTGACCCATTCCTGAGAAACTGTGACATAAACAGTGACATTCGCAGGGACACAGACAGATATTCAAAGTGTCTCTACTTCTGCTACTAACTAGCTGTATGACACTGAACCAGTGAGGAATCACCTCTTTGTCTCCATTTCCTCAAATATAAAATAGATATAATAATAAAATTTTTATTACTAATTGAGTTAATTTACTTTTTCGACACACACATCTATTATGTCATGGCTGTTGTTCATATCATTTCTTTAGCAATTTAAGAAATAACTTAGAAAACTATAAAACACTGATGAAGAAAATTGAAAATGAGACCAAAAAAAAAAAAAAGGAAAGATATCCTGAGCTCCTGATTGAAAGAATTAATATTGTTATAATACTAACAAAAAGCAATCTACAGATTTAATGCAATGCCTATCAAAATACCAATGGCATTTTCACAGAACTAGGAAAAAAATGATTCTAAATGATTCTAAAATCACAGAACTATTAAAGATTCCAAATTGTCAAAGCAATCTTGAGAAAAAACAGAAACAAAGCTGGAGGTATCACCCTGGTGATTTCAGATTATCATAGAAAGATAACCAAAATAGTATAGTATTGGGACAAAAGTAGTCACATACATAAATGGAACAAAATAGAGAGCCCTCAAATAAACTTTTGTACTTATAGTTAATTAATTGACAATAAAGGATGCAGGAGTAGATAATGGAGAATAGACAAATGTCTTCAATAAGTGGTGCTGGCAAAAATGGACAGCTACATATAAAACAATGAAATTGGAACATTTCCTCACACCATATACAAAAGTAAATTCAAACTGGATTAAGACCTAAAATGCAATATCCATAAAACTCCTAGAAGAGAACAGAAAAATCCTTGACAAAAGTATAGCAATATTTTCTTAGGTTTGTCTCCAAGGGAAAAAGAAATAAAAGCAAAAATAAACAAATAGGATATAATTAAACTCAGCTTTTGCACAGCAAAGGAAACCACTGACAAAATGAAAGACAACCTACTGAATGGGAGAAAACATTTGCAAATTAAATGGCTGATAAGGGGTTAGTATATAAATTATATAAACAGTTCATCCTACTTAATATTAAAATAATATTGATACTAAATAATATTGATACCAACCAAAACAAATGGACAGCAGAGTGGAACAGACTTTTTTTCAAAAAAAGATATACACTTGGCTAGCAGGCAAATGAAAAGATGCTCAACACTGCTAACCATTAGAGAAATGCAAATCAAAACGAGATAACACCTTCACATCTGTCAGAATGGCCATGATCAAAAAGTCTATAAATATAAAATGCTGGTGAGGATGTGAAGAAAAGCAAACCCTTGCACAATGTTGATGTTAATGCAAATTGGAGCAGTCACTATGAAAAACACTATGGAGGTCCTTAAAAATAACTAAAAATAGAACTACCATGTGCAGTGCTGTGCTGTGCTGTTCTGTGCTCGGTCACTTCAGTCACGTCTGACTCTTCTAAAGCTTATGGACTACCGCTCGTCAGGCTCCTCTGTCCATGGGATTCTCCAGGCAAAAATACTGGAGTGGGTTACTATGCCCTCCTCCAGAGGATCTTCCCAACCCAGGGACTGAACCTGAGTCTCTTATCTCTTGCATTGGCAAATGGGTTCTTTACAACTAGTGCCACCTGGGAAGTTCCACTCCCTGGTATACATCCAGAAAAACATAGTATACATCCAAAGAAACACTAATTTCAAAGGATACAATACATACATCCCAATGTTTACATAGCACTATTTATAACAGCCTTGCTATGGAAGCAACCCAAATATCCAACAACAGACATGAATAAAGAACAGGTATTACATATATATACATATATGTGTATATGTGTGTAGATATACATATGTATCTATATATTTATAATGGAATATTACTCAGCCATAAAAAGAATGAAATTGTGAAATTCTGCTACTTACAGCAATGTGGATGGTCCTAGAAAATATAATGCTTAAATAAATCAAACAGAAAAAGGCAAATATATGATATAACTTATACATGGAATCTAAAAAATAATAGAATGCATGTACAAAACAGAAACAGACTCACAGATATAAAAGGCAAACCAGTGGCTATCAAAGGGTAGCAGGAAGTGAGAAGGGCAAATCAGAGGTATGGAATTAAGAGACAAACTACTATACGTAAAAACAATAAGCAACAGGATATATTATACAACACAGGGAACTATAGCCATTATTTTATAATAACGTTAGAGTATAAGCTGTAAAAAGACTAAATCCCCATGGTGTATACCTGAAACCAATATAGTATTGTAAACCAACTCTATTTCCATTTTTAAAAAGCGTAAAAAAAGAAAGAATTCAGAATCTTGCAATGCATTTGCAGACAGTACAATATAGTGGAAAGAGAAGAAATTTAGGAGTTTTTAACTCTATTACTAGCTACATGACTTGGGGCAACTTATATCAGACATCTTAGTTATAGCTTCCTAATTGGTAAAATATGTATAGCAAAACTTTCATCATGATAAAATATCTAAACTATCAAGTAATATTAAGCAAAATTTATTGAGCACTGACTACATTCCAGGCATTGGCCTAGGGAGTTTAATGAATTCTAAAGCTTATGGACTACCGCTCGTCAGGCTCCTCTGTCCATGGGATTCTCCAGGCAAAAATACTGGAGTGGGTTACTATGCCCTCCTCCAGAGGATCTTCCCAACCCAGGGACTGAACCTGAGTCTCTTATCTCTTGCATTGGCAAATGGGTTCTTTACAACTAGTGCCACCTGGGAAGTTCCACTCCCTGGTATACATCCAGAAAAACATAGTATACATCCAAAGAAACACTAATTTCAAAGGATACAATACATACATCCCAATGTTTACATAGCACTATTTATAACAGCCTTGCTATGGAAGCAACCCAAATATCCAACAACAGACATGAATAAAGAACAGGTATTACATATATATACATATATGTGTATATGTGTGTAGATATACATATGTATCTATATATTTATAATGGAATATTACTCAGCCATAAAAAGAATGAAATTGTGAAATTCTGCTACTTACAGCAATGTGGATGGTCCTAGAAAATATAATGCTTAAATAAATCAAACAGAAAAAGGCAAATATATGATATAACTTATACATGGAATCTAAAAAATAATAGAATGCATGTACAAAACAGAAACAGACTCACAGATATAAAAGGCAAACCAGTGGCTATCAAAGGGTAGCAGGAAGTGAGAAGGGCAAATCAGAGGTATGGAATTAAGAGACAAACTACTATACGTAAAAACAATAAGCAACAGGATATATTATACAACACAGGGAACTATAGCCATTATTTTATAATAACGTTAGAGTATAAGCTGTAAAAAGACTAAATCCCCATGGTGTATACCTGAAACCAATATAGTATTGTAAACCAACTCTATTTCCATTTTTAAAAAGCGTAAAAAAAGAAAGAATTCAGAATCTTGCAATGCATTTGCAGACAGTACAATATAGTGGAAAGAGAAGAAATTTAGGAGTTTTTAACTCTATTACTAGCTACATGACTTGGGGCAACTTATATCAGACATCTTAGTTATAGCTTCCTAATTGGTAAAATATGTATAGCAAAACTTTCATCATGATAAAATATCTAAACTATCAAGTAATATTAAGCAAAATTTATTGAGCACTGACTACATTCCAGGCATTGGCCTAGGGAGTTTAATGAATTAATTCATTTAATGCTTCCTCACCAGAATATTAGAAGGTAGTTAAAATTATTGTTTTGTAGGAAAGGTAACTGAGGCGCAAGTCATCTCCCTAAATACCCACAAACAAGTGAGAGAAACAGGATGTGAATGCATCTTTCAACTAAAAAGTCAGTAGTCTTAAACACCATATAATACCAGCACTCAATGTTTGGAAAATTGTAGGTGTTCAGTAAATGACAGCTGTTACTATATCTGGGTCAATAAAAATGATTATTGACCCAGATATAGTAAACCAATAAAGAATATCTATATAGAACATCTATAGTATATCCTATAGATGTTCAGAAATACTGATAAGTAAAGTATCAAGTGTGTTAAACCATATTACTATGTATATGGTTAGAACCACATTAATAGTTGGCATTTTTTTAAATATGTGATAATACAGCACAGGAATTTTTCATTTTTTTGGAAAAATGTTATTTAAGCAGTACCATGTAGGATCACATTTTTATGTTTAGTCAAATTTTAAAAAGTATTTCAAGCAGTTTCAGATTTGGTCCACAATTCATAGAGACCTAACTAATTCGGTGAGATGAAGTCACAGTTACTCTCCCTATAATGGTTTGCTTACTTTAAAAGGATTAAATTTGTCCACAGCACTCCCTGAATGGGAAAATAAAACCCCCTTTTAAACTTCTACAATGTGCTAGGTTTTTTTTAACATTTTATTTATTTATTTATTTATTTATTTATTTATTTATTTATTTATTTATTTTCATCCATCTTTATTTTTGGCCTGTGTGGGCCTCCCATCGCAGTGGCCTCTCTCCTTGCAGAACACTGGCTCTGGGCACATGTGCTCCAGAGTGCTGGCTTCTAATTGGACATACCGACCCAGACACTCCTGGGCACTTGGGATCTTCCTGGACCAGGGATCCTACTGGTACCCCTTGCACTGCAAGGCAGACTCTTTACCCACTGGACTACCAGAGAAGCCTCTACAATGTGCTATTTTAAATCTTAAGAGACTGAGTTAACACAAAGAATTAATTTTATTAGGAATCAAAGTAGAATTTGCTAAACCATGGTTTTGGGGGTGGGAGTTGGGTAGAATTTTTGCTGGTCAAATTTTATGGATATACTTTTTTACTTACTTTTTCATTCCCCAGTCAAGTTTTATTTTTTTTCCAGTTTACTGAGGTATAATTGACAAGAACATTATAAGCTATTTGAAGTATACATCTTGATTAGCTGTTCTATGTGCACATTGTGAAGGGATTCCCAACACCTAGTTAATACATCCATTACCTCACACACTATCTCTTTTTTTTATTTTTGAGATCATTTACATTCTACTTTCTTAACATATTTTAATTATATATTATAGTATGATCTACTATAGTCACCATGTTTGACATTAGATTCTCAGACTTTAATCATCTTAAATTTGTACACTTTTACCATGTTTTAGTAAAACAAACAAACAAACAAAAAACCCTGCATCTATATCTTGAATGCATATGCTCTTTGCATGCTCAGTTGCTTAGTCATGTCCAACTCTTTGAGACCCGCATGGACTGTAGCCTGCTCCTCCAGTTATGGAATTTTCCAGACAAGAATACTGGGGCAGGTTGCCATTTCCTTCTCCATCATATGTTCCACAATTCATAGAGACCTAACTAATTCGGTGAGATGAAGTCACAGTTACTCTCCCTATAATGGTTTGCTTACTTTAAAAGGATTAAATTTGTCCACAGCACTCCCTGAATGGGAAAATAAAACCCCCTTTTAAACTTCTACAATGTGCTAGGTTTTTTTTAACATTTTATTTATTTATTTATTTATTTATTTATTTATTTATTTATTTATTTATTTTCATCCATCTTTATTTTTGGCCTGTGTGGGCCTCCCATCGCAGTGGCCTCTCTCCTTGCAGAACACTGGCTCTGGGCACATGTGCTCCAGAGTGCTGGCTTCTAATTGGACATACCGACCCAGACACTCCTGGGCACTTGGGATCTTCCTGGACCAGGGATCCTACTGGTACCCCTTGCACTGCAAGGCAGACTCTTTACCCACTGGACTACCAGAGAAGCCTCTACAATGTGCTATTTTAAATCTTAAGAGACTGAGTTAACACAAAGAATTAATTTTATTAGGAATCAAAGTAGAATTTGCTAAACCATGGTTTTGGGGGTGGGAGTTGGGTAGAATTTTTGCTGGTCAAATTTTATGGATATACTTTTTTACTTACTTTTTCATTCCCCAGTCAAGTTTTATTTTTTTTCCAGTTTACTGAGGTATAATTGACAAGAACATTATAAGCTATTTGAAGTATACATCTTGATTAGCTGTTCTATGTGCACATTGTGAAGGGATTCCCAACACCTAGTTAATACATCCATTACCTCACACACTATCTCTTTTTTTTATTTTTGAGATCATTTACATTCTACTTTCTTAACATATTTTAATTATATATTATAGTATGATCTACTATAGTCACCATGTTTGACATTAGATTCTCAGACTTTAATCATCTTAAATTTGTACACTTTTACCATGTTTTAGTAAAACAAACAAACAAACAAAAAACCCTGCATCTATATCTTGAATGCATATGCTCTTTGCATGCTCAGTTGCTTAGTCATGTCCAACTCTTTGAGACCCGCATGGACTGTAGCCTGCTCCTCCAGTTATGGAATTTTCCAGACAAGAATACTGGGGCAGGTTGCCATTTCCTTCTCCATCATATGTTCCTACATCTTGAATGTATTTTTGTCTAAAATCATCTTAACTCTATGTGACCTAGTTCTCATAGAAATGGTGACTATTTCAATGTAATCAGTGGATAAAGTTGATCTTGGATCAACCTAACAAAAATTCTAATTAATTATTGTTTTCTAACTATATACTACCAAGTTTTTTCTTTTAGAAGTTATAAAAAATATTTGTGTCACAGTCATGCAAAGGTGTTCTAAAGATAGAGTTTTATATAGACACACATTTTCATACTAAATTAAGATCAACTGTAATAATGAATTTAGACTTTCAAGCTTTAATATGACTTTAGAAATGATAAACATAGATATAAGATTTATCTTAGTTGTTCATTTAAATCTATTAGATCATTCATTTTTAATACATGTTGTTAGCTAAAATAGTAAATTCAGATCTTATAATTATTTTGATAATTAGGTAAAAATACCAGTTGAAAAAATATCCTCTAAAGTGAAAGCAAGTCAATGTAAAAATAATTCAGTATATTAAATTTCCACTAGCTATATTTGTAGAGGTCATAGTCTATATAAGGCAAATGAGTCTGGAATAGTCCTTAAATATTTTTAATCCTCATCAACTTTCAACCTTTTTAAAATTTTTTCCTCCTTATTTAGAGCAGTGTTTATTCCAACAAAATTCTCATAAGGAGAAAAGAGACAATAAACGTCTTAATATTTATTCTAATCCCATTTGAACTTTTTCTCTCTTCCTTTCTCTACACACACTCACAAAAACATAAGCTGTTTCTTCTACTTTGAATTTCTTCCAGAGAATTACTTCCTACTAATACTTTAAACATAAAATAAATAACATTTTAAACTTCATTTATAAGCTTTTCTTTTGTTCTGATTTGTTACCACTGAAGTTAAAGGAGCTAATGCCAGAGCCTTCATTTTAAAGCAGACTATAGAGATTATCACTTTTCCTATCTGAATTTAACATTTATGCTAAGGAATATGTTATTAAAAATTAGATTTGATTAATATTAGAAGCTTCTAATACGACAGTGAATTCAGGAGTGCCCCTCTCTCCTTACACCAGCACCCTGGGGTGATCACACAGCTGGTTTTGGAATATATTACCAGGTTCCTATACACAGGCCTGGCATACTATCATAATCATTCTTTTCTTTTAGAACTTTAAATAAAAAAAATTCTAATTAATTATTGTTTTCTAACTATATACTACCAAGTTTTCTTTTAGAAGTTATAAAAATATTTGTGGCACAGTCATGCAAAGGTGTTCTAAAGATAGAGTTTTATATAGACACACATTTTCATACTAAATTAAGATCAACTGTAATAATGAATTTAGACTTTCAAGCTTTAATATGACTTTAGAAATGATAAACATAGATATAAGATTTATCTTAGTTGTTCATTTAAATCTATTAGATCATTCATTTTTAATACATGTTGTTAGCTAAAATAGTAAATTCAGATCTTATAATTATTTTGATAATTAGGTAAAAATACCAGTTGAAAAAATATCCTCTAAAGTGAAAGCAAGTCAATGTAAAAATAATTCAGTATATTAAATTTCCACTAGCTATATTTGTAGAGGTCATAGTCTATATAAGGCAAATGAGTCTGGAATAGTCCTTAAATATTTTTAATCCTCATCAACTTTCAACCTTTTTAAAATTTTTTCCTCCTTATTTAGAGCAGTGTTTATTCCAACAAAATTCTCATAAGGAGAAAAGAGACAATAAACGTCTTAATATTTATTCTAATCCCATTTGAACTTTTTCTCTCTCTTCCTTTCTCTACACACACTCACAAAAACATAAGCTGTTTCTTCTACTTTGAATTTCTTCCAGAGAATTACTTCCTACTAATACTTTAAACATAAAATAAATAACATTTTAAACTTCATTTATAAGCTTTTCTTTTGTTCTGATTTGTTACCACTGAAGTTAAAGGAGCTAATGCCAGAGCCTTCATTTTAAAGCAGACTATAGAGATTATCACTTTTCCTATCTGAATTTAACATTTATGCTAAGGAATATGTTATTAAAAATTAGATTTGATTAATATTAGAAGCTTCTAATACGACAGTGAATTCAGGAGTGCCCCTCTCTCCTTACACCAGCACCCTGGGGTGATCACACAGCTGGTTTTGGAATATATTACCAAGTTTCTATACACAGGCCTGGCATACTATCATAATCATTCTTTTCTTAGCACAAATTTGTAGGTCTCTGTGATATGAAGCTATTGGTAGTTCTGGCTGTACTCAAATGAAGTGATATTGAATTTCTATTATGCATGTGCCTTGGAAACCTCACAGCTCTCCATAAAGATTTTATTCACACAGCAGATTTGTTGTGACTTAGATAGTTTCAGACAATTTTAGATTTGAATGGACATGGCAGGATCTGACAGTATAAAAGAAATATCAAGAAAAAGAAACATGTAGAGCCAAATGATATATTAAGCAACCTACAGAACAAAGCAAGCTGAATTGTAGTAAACAAAACCAGAAAGTACGTCTTTGAAGGACCTCTCATGGGGGCTAATCTTTTCATACTGCATATATGAGTTGGTTATAGAACTTGGCGACTCCTTTCATCCTACAAATTAAGTTTTGATAAAGCCCTATTCCTCATATAACCTTTCTATTTTTGAAATAAATTGTCCATAATAAGACAGATTCTAGTTTTCATTTATTTTCCCAATGGTCTAGGCCACAAATACAAATGGAAAACAAACACAACTGCAAACAAACGTTTATTCCTCAACTAGAATTTAGAAGACTTAATTGAAACAGAAGAAAAATAAAATTTTAGTGAAAATATAAAATATGTAATTCAAGTAATGGGGAATTAATTCATAACAAAAGGGGGAGAAAAATCAGTTAATATACTTAGGGCAAAAAATAAACTTAGTGTGAAGCTTCCTTAATTGTTGAGTGTGCACTATGCATCAACAATTATATAGGAACTTCCTAAGTAACACTGAACAAAACAGACAACATCCATTATTTCATGAAACTTATTTATTAATGGATGAAACTGTTAATAAGAGGTAAATATACTAGATTAAGAATAATACCAAATAGTAATAAAAGTAACAAATAATATCAGACCAAAAAAAAAGATAAATACTGCATCATAGTGCCATTTATATATGTAATCTTGAATTTAAAAAGGGCAATATATGGGGCTTCCCTGGTGTTCCAGTGGGTAAGGACACCGCTTTGCATTGCAAGGGGTGCCGGTTTGATCCCTGGCCTGGGAAGAACCCACGTGCCCCAGAGCGGCTGGACTGATGTGTCCAACTACGGAGCCAGAGGTCTGGAGCGCGTGCACCCAGAGCCAGTGCTCTGCAAGGAAGGGAAGCCACTGCAATGGGAGGCCCACAAGGCCAAAGAACAAAGATGAATGAAAACAAATAAATGAGAGACCAATAGAAGCAGCCAAAAAAAGGGGGGCGGCCAATATATGAGGTGACAGATGTTTAGTAGATTACAGGACTCTTTTCACAGCACATATATTTATGTGTTTGTGTGTATGTATGTATGCGTGTGTGTGTATAAATATATATATATGTATATATAGTTGTTGTTTAGTCACTTAGTCATGTCAGACTCTATGCAATTCCGCAGACTATAGCTGACCAGACTCCTCTGTCCATGGGGTTCTTTTTTTTTTCTTCATGGGATTATTGAAGTAAGAACACTGGAGTGAGTTGCTACTTCCTTCTCTAATGTTTATGTATACATACACACGTACATATCAAATTAATACATTATGCACTTTAGATATATTACAAACTTAATTGTCAATTATACTTCAATTTGCTAAACATGAATGTGTACATGTCAGGCTTCCCTGGTGGTCCAGTGGGCAAAGAGTCCACCTTGCAGTGCAGATGACACTGGTTCAATCCCTGGCACAGGAAGATCCCACATACCACAGAGCGGCTAGATTGGTGTGTCCAAGTACGAGCCAATGCTCTGGAGCACGTGTGTTCAGAGTCGGTGCTCTGTGATGAGAGAGGCCACTGCGATGGAAGGCTCACACAGGCCAAAGAATTAAGATGGGTGAAAATAAACAAATGAAGGACCAATAAAAAGAAACAATGAAGGACCAATAAAAGAGGCCAAAATTTTAAAAAATTAAAATAAAAATAATGGGCATATGAACATATACACACAAATATATCACTTTTAGAAGAAAAATTAGAGATTAAGGAAGAAAAAAGAAGTGTAAAGGTAAATATGAACCAGCAATATTGGGAGAAGTCAACATGTTTTGTCTCAATAGATATTAAGAACCAAATATATCTATGCCAAAAGCAAGAGAGTGTTTTTAATCAAGTACTGTTGGAAACTTTAGTTTCAGCCTGAAATCAATTTATTACTGTGCGGTTTGATCCTGGCCTGGGAAGAACCCACGTGCCCCAGAGCGGCTGGACTGATGTGTCCAACACGGAGCCAGAGGTCTGGCGTGCACCCAGAGCCAGTGCTCTGCAAGGAAGGGAAGCCACTGCAATGGGAGGCCCACAAGGCCAAAGAACAAAGATGAATGAAAACAAATAAATGAGAGACCAATAGAAGCAGCCAAAAAAAGGGGGGCGGCCAATATATGAGGTGACAGATGTTTAGTAGATTACAGGACTCTTTTCACAGCACATATATTTATGTGTTTGTGTGTATGTATGTATGCGTGTGTGTGTATAAATATATATATATGTATATATAGTTGTTGTTTAGTCACTTAGTCATGTCAGACTCTATGCAATTCCGCAGACTATAGCTGACCAGACTCCTCTGTCCATGGGGTTCTTTTTTTTTTCTTCATGGGATTATTGAAGTAAGAACACTGGAGTGAGTTGCTACTTCCTTCTCTAATGTTTATGTATACATACACACGTACATATCAAATTAATACATTATGCACTTTAGATATATTACAAACTTAATTGTCAATTATACTTCAATTTGCTAAACATGAATGTGTACATGTCAGGCTTCCCTGGTGGTCCAGTGGGCAAAGAGTCCACCTTGCAGTGCAGATGACACTGGTTCAATCCCTGGCACAGGAAGATCCCACATACCACAGAGCGGCTAGATTGGTGTGTCCAAGTACGAGCCAATGCTCTGGAGCACGTGTGTTCAGAGTCGGTGCTCTGTGATGAGAGAGGCCACTGCGATGGAAGGCTCACACAGGCCAAAGAATTAAGATGGGTGAAAATAAACAAATGAAGGACCAATAAAAAGAAACAATGAAGGACCAATAAAAGAGGCCAAAATTTTAAAAAATTAAAATAAAAATAATGGGCATATGAACATATACACACAAATATATCACTTTTAGAAGAAAAATTAGAGATTAAGGAAGAAAAAAGAAGTGTAAAGGTAAATATGAACCAGCAATATTGGGAGAAGTCAACATGTTTTGTCTCAATAGATATTAAGAACCAAATATATCTATGCCAAAAGCAAGAGAGTGTTTTTAATCAAGTACTGTTGGAAACTTTAGTTTCAGCCTGAAATCAATTTATTCTTACCACTGTCATTCTCTAATTTTACAAACAATGCTAATGCTTGTGATTTCTATGAGCAGCCGTAATAATTCATGTAAAATACTTAGTGTAAGCTCCACAACACCTATTAGTTCTGCAGAAATCTTTCAAGAACCCCACATTCAACATTCTCTTCCCTCTACTACTATCTAGCCCAACTTCTCAAAGTTCCTATGATACCTTGGATCCTCATATTGCAAAGGGTCATACTGACATAAACCCTATATGCCAGGACCTCCAAGGTCTATCCTCTCAGTGCTGCATTTGAGAAGAAATAATGGTAATACCAAAATTGTATTGATGGGCAAAGACATTTCATGAACAGAAAATCAGTAAGTGTAAATGAAGATCTTTTTTCTTCTATTTAGAGGAACTGAATAGGTGTCACATGGGGAGCCTTTCGAAGCTAGGAACTTCAAAGCAGATCACAGACTTTCAGTGGGTTAATCACTTAATTTAAGAGAGAGGAGATGGAGCTTACCATTCAGTCAAGCTAAACTTATCCCTTTCTTTAGAGTGGAAGCAAAAGCTCATCTTTTAGTTTCAAACAGTACTCCAGTTAAACATGTGTTCATGAGGCTGCTTTGCTTGCAACCTATTTTATATAAGTCACAATGGGAAAATTTTCTAAATGGCTACTGGAAGCATTTGATGCACTACTTCATTTTCTCTTTGCTTCAAATCTTAGGCTGGATGAATCACAAGCTGGAATCAAGACTGCTGGGAAAGATATCAACAAGCTCAGATATGCAGATGATACCACCCTAAGGCAGAAAGCAAAGAGGAACTAAAGAGCCTCTTAATGAGGGTGAAGGAAGAGAATGAAAAAGCTGGCTTAAAATTCACCATTCAAAAAAACTAACATCATGGCATCCACTCACACACTTCATGGCAAATAGATCGGAAAAAGTGGAAAGTGACAGATTTTATTTTCTTCGCCTCCGAAATCACTGCAGATGGTGACTGCAGTCATGAAGTTAAAAGACACTTGCTCCTTGGAAGAAAAGCTATGACAAAACTAGATGGCATATTAAAAAGCAGAGATACCACTTTGCCAACAAAATTCTATATAGTCAATGCTATGGCTTTTTCCAGTAGTCATGTATGGATGTGAGAGTTGAACCACAGAGGAGGCTGAGCACTGAAGAACTGATGCTTTTGAACTGTTGTGTTGGAGAAGACTCTTAAGAGTCCACTGGACAAGATGGAGATAAAACCAATCAATCCTAAAGAATCAATGCTGAATATTCATTGGAAGGACTGATGCTAAAGCTGAAGCTCCAATATTTTGGCCACCTGATGCGAAAAGCCAACTTATCCCCCCGACAATGGGAAAGACTGAGGACAGGAAGAGAAGGTGGTGACAGAAGATGAGATGGTTGGATGGAATAACTGACTCAATGGACATGAGTTTGAGCAAACTCCAGGAGATAGTAAAGGACAGGGAAGCCTGGTGTGCTACAGTCCATGGGGTCACAAAGGGTCACACACGACTTAGGGACTGAACAACATCAAAATGTTGTGACACAGAAGGCAAAGAATCTGACTTCAATGTAGGAGACAAGGGTCATTCCCTGAATGGGGAATATCCCTGGAGATGGGAATTGCTGCCCACTCCAGTATTCTTGCCTGGAGAAATGCATGGACAGAGGAGTCTGGTGGGCTATTGTCCATGGGGTAGCAAAGGGTTGGACACAACTGAGCAACTAACACTTTAAATTTTCACTTCCATTTAACACATAACAAATAACAAAAAAGAGCAATAATATTATACAGAGTTAGGCTAGAAAGAGAGTTGGACTTTTTGACTCCAAAAACAATAAGAGCTCTGTACTATGAAGTTCCTTAAAATTAGTATTAATCATCTACTATGCTTAAAAACAAGTAGGAGATGGAAGGGTTGGATATTATGTCCATTTAACTCATATACCATGCTTATCAATGCCTGTTTAAAAAAAAATCACATCATGTGATTAGAAGTGAATATGTAGAAAATCAATAAGCTATGGGAAAACTGTCATGTCTTCCAGCTTCATAATTTGGTAAAATGTTCAAAATAGTAATAATAACAGAACTTATTCAGAAAAACCTGAGACAAGTGCTTGGCTAGGAGTCAGGGTGGCGTATGAATGGACCTCATCCTCCTGATGCACACTGATGGCTATATGGTATCTTTGGTCTCCTCAGATGATCTTCATGAAAGAGGAGACTGGCAGGCTATAATCCATGGGGCCACAAAGAGTTGAACACGACTTAGCAACTAAACGACAACAAAAAAAGCTAAACTATAGTAATAGAGACTCCAAAAATTCAGTGGCTTAAATAAGACAAAAGTGTACTTATCTCTTACATGATAGTCCAGACATGAGTCATCCTGGCAGACTGGCTGGCTCTTCTCCACAAGGTCACTGTGGGGCCAGGATTCTTTCATATTAGTGCTCCACCATATTCTGCATGTTGTTCTTATTTGAACACTCAAAGTGGAGTTCCTACCACATCAGTGTTCGAAACCTGTGAGAAGGGAAGAGAGATAAGTCAGTGTATTCTAACTTGTCTTTTAAGGAATGACCCAGAAACTTCACACATCACTTCTGCTTATACCCCAGTAATCCAAACTCAATTTTATGGCCACTGCTACTGCACTGGTTTGCCAGGTCTAACAAAGTACCACTGACTGAGTGGAGACAAGGGTCATTCCCTGAATGGGGAATATCCCTGGAGATGGGAATTGCTGCCCACTCCAGTATTCTTGCCTGGAGAAATGCATGGACAGAGGAGTCTGGTGGGCTATTGTCCATGGGGTAGCAAAGGGTTGGACACAACTGAGCAACTAACACTTTAAATTTTCACTTCCATTTAACACATAACAAATAACAAAAAAGAGCAATAATATTATACAGAGTTAGGCTAGAAAGAGAGTTGGACTTTTTGACTCCAAAAACAATAAGAGCTCTGTACTATGAAGTTCCTTAAAATTAGTATTAATCATCTACTATGCTTAAAAACAAGTAGGAGATGGAAGGGTTGGATATTATGTCCATTTAACTCATATACCATGCTTATCAATGCCTGTTTAAAAAAAAATCACATCATGTGATTAGAAGTGAATATGTAGAAAATCAATAAGCTATGGGAAAACTGTCATGTCTTCCAGCTTCATAATTTGGTAAAATGTTCAAAATAGTAATAATAACAGAACTTATTCAGAAAAACCTGAGACAAGTGCTTGGCTAGGAGTCAGGGTGGCGTATGAATGGACCTCATCCTCCTGATGCACACTGATGGCTATATGGTATCTTTGGTCTCCTCAGATGATCTTCATGAAAGAGGAGACTGGCAGGCTATAATCCATGGGGCCACAAAGAGTTGAACACGACTTAGCAACTAAACGACAACAAAAAAAGCTAAACTATAGTAATAGAGACTCCAAAAATTCAGTGGCTTAAATAAGACAAAAGTGTACTTATCTCTTACATGATAGTCCAGACATGAGTCATCCTGGCAGACTGGCTGGCTCTTCTCCACAAGGTCACTGTGGGGCCAGGATTCTTTCATATTAGTGCTCCACCATATTCTGCATGTTGTTCTTATTTGAACACTCAAAGTGGAGTTCCTACCACATCAGTGTTCGAAACCTGTGAGAAGGGAAGAGAGATAAGTCAGTGTATTCTAACTTGTCTTTTAAGGAATGACCCAGAAACTTCACACATCACTTCTGCTTATACCCCAGTAATCCAAACTCAATTTTATGGCCACTGCTACTGCACTGGTTTGCCAGGTCTGCCATAACAAAGTACCACTGACTGAGTGGTTTAAACAACAGAAATTTATTTGCCTCACAATGCTGAAGCTAAAAGTCTGAGGTCAAGGAATCAACAGAATGAGTTTCCTCGGAGGACTCTCTTCATGGCTTGTGGATCGCTGCCTTCTCTGGTGTCTTCACGTGGCCTTTTCTCTATGTTTGCCTGTCTCCTTGTCTCTCTTCCTATAAGGACCCAAGTCATATTGGCTTAGGGCCCATGCTAATGACCTCATTTAACCTTAATTACCTTTTTAAAAACCCAATCTCAACAGACACATTCTGAAGTACTGAGAGTAAGAATATCAGTATTAAAAGTTTTGAGAGGACATGATTCAGCCCATAATATCTAACTTCAAGGGAGACTAAAAAGGATATGTACCTTGTAGTAGGATGGCCAGTTTATGCTTTCTAAATAAATGCTAAGATGTGATCAATGATTTTCTTTAATTCTTCCACAAAGATATGTCTGAAGTATAATTCAGAAACATACATAGAGCCTTCAATTTTTATTCTCAGTTCCATGGCAATCATATACCATGAAACCATAAACATGTAAGCATAGCTACAAATGGTTAATTTATGAAATTTATTTGAGTGGATATTGCTGGTACCTTTCAGCTGTGACTCATGTTTGGGTACAAGCCAGGCGCACCCATCACCTTTTACTTTACACATACAGGAAGAAAATGGGAGCATAAGGCACTTTTACCAAGAAATACTGTGATTAAAAAATAGTTATACAGCAAAAAATAGTTGCAAACACATAGTATCATTCATTGCTAATGAGTTAAAAGGATACCACAGTGCACAGATAAATCACTATACAGTATCTCGCAGTTTATTTAAATTCATTGTGCCTCATTATAACTGAGCTATGCACCTTTAGGTCTGAGCTGATTAGGAATGCGATACCTCAGAATAGCTTTTAATTCAGAGAAACATGGCCTGACCTTTACCATAATCCTGTGTGAAACACACTATAGTTTAGACATTAATAATGATGCTACCTCTTTTTCATACTGGTGAGATGCTACTTAAAGTTTGGTATTATTAGTTAACAGGCTCGAGCCAATACATCAAAACCAAATTACCCTTCTGTGTATAACTACAGTACTTAATTCTGAGTTCTTCATCTCTCATAACTATTACTTCCTCTTTAAAAATGCTAAAAACCAAAATGTAATAGTGTCATGTCACAGCAATAAGTCACAGATACAAACTAAAGGCACTCCTCCTCACTCCCCATGGACTGCCACTGTGTGCAGTTAGGGATCCGTGCTTCATGATATACGTTTTAACAGCTAAGGCATTGCTTGTCTTTGACCTTTGTCTCTCAATTTAAGAATGCCATTTCCTTAAATCACCTTCTGGTAAGTCAACTAGCACAAACAATAGAACTTTCTTGCCATTCTCATTCAGGTGCAGTAGAAAATACAAATCATAGTTTTAAATATTCATTTTCTTTTTTAAAAATAATTTTTTGTGTTTATCACTCTGCATACAGTAAATGATAAGGCAATGCATGAGCAGAGTTAGTTCACCAGGGCTCCTAATAGAAAAAAAACATTCCTCTGTGACATCCATTTTTACCCTTTTTCCCTCTGCTTCCTACTCCCCAAGAAGCAACTCGTTTTTGATCCTACTAGATGTTCTTTCTGGTATTGTTAACTCACATGCCTAAATAATGTGTTTATTTTGCTAAATCTCTATGTTCCAGTTTCACATATTATAGGCTGACTTTCTATGACAAAAAATAAGCTATAGTCCTTTTAGAATACCACACGCTCAAAACCTAGGATCTCCCTTCATTATCAGTTCTGGAGATGTCCTCTGTCACTAGAGTTCAGTCCCCTTTCACAGAATCCCTTTGAGTGAGAATTTCCTTTGTTTCTGAGAAACCGAAACTCAACAAAAGGGATCGAACAAAAGAAGAGTAGACTTATCACCAGCAGTAAAAGTGGTCTGGGGTAAAGTGACCCTCCAGTCTCCTCACTTGCCTTTCATTTCCTGAGACACCAGCGTGCAGTGAAAGTTGGCTGACTGAGCATCTACCATTGTACAGTACAGAAAAGGAAGAGGAAGGACCAATCCATTCCCTTTCAAAATACTTCCTGGAAGTTGTACACACTGTCCACATCTGATCCCCACAAGCAGTACTTCATCATACAGCCATTCACAAGGAGACAGGAAATTGACGTCTTTATTTTAGCAATTTTACTAGTAAGGGAGAAAGAAGGGGAATGCTGGGTTACTAAAGAAGGTACACTAGAGATTCATTTTTTTGAGGTCTCCTTAAAAATATCTTTATTTTTATTTATCACTCAACTGAAAGACTTGGTTGGTATATAAAGGCAGATGGCAAATGTTTCTTATAGAATTTTTAAAGTGTTTGTCTTCTAGTTTCCAGAGTAGATACTGAGAACCTCAGATCTCCTGCAATTCCTAACTTTTCATCTGGGATCCTTTTGTACCTCACTCTTGGATCTTTTAGGATAGTCTCTTTATTCCAGTATTCTAAAATGTCACAGTGGCATGCACACAGTGGGTCATGTTGAATTCATTTATTGTACTCAGCTCTAAGAGGGGCTTTTAAATCTGGAAATTAAAGTCCATCAATTCTAGGAAATCTTTTTGATTTATTTCTTTGATCATTTTCTCTCATTCTGAATGTGGGGCCCTAACAGGAGTCAAAATAAGATGTACGGTGCTGCAGTAAAAAGAAAACCCAAGGGGTTTCCAGTGGGTAAAGAGTCTGCCTTGCAGGGCAGGGGCCACTGGTTGGATCCCTGGCACAGGAAGATTCCATATGCCATGGAGCGGTTAGACTGGTGTGCCCAATTGCAAGCCATTGCATGCACCCAGAGCCAGTGCTCTACAACAAGAGAGGCCACTGCAATGGGTGGCCCACACAGGCTAAAGAATGAAGATGGATGAAAATAAATAAATAAAGGACCAATAAAGAGGCCAAAATAAAAAATTAAAAAGAAAACCCAAATATCAGTTGTTTAATAATATACCAATATTTGTTTCCCATTGACACTATAAATCCAAGAGACCAGCTAATGGCTTTGTTCCATGTTAACCTTACACAGAGATTGACAATCTTTACCCTTCAAAGAATCTCAAGACTGTACCAGAGAAAAGGCAACATTATATGTCACAGGATGACTATTAAAAACACCCACCCCAAAGTAACTTGCATTTATATTCACACTTTATCAAATACAGAAAAGAGCATATCTATGTGTGACCACAAAAAGGTGGAAAGGTGCAATTCCACCAGGTTCTAGAAAGGAAGACAACCAGAATATTGATTAACAAACCTAAGAACTATAATAGGTCTCCTAGAAGGATACTCTGATGTGCTTTTCATTTTCTCCTCCTTTTGAGACTCACTTTATATGAGATAAAATGCACACAGTTTAAATACATATATTGATGATTTATTATATATGTATATATCTATGCATGGTGATCTAAATCAAGAATAAAATATCTCCAAAACCCCCAAAGACGTCATCATGCCCTCAGTCAGTCAATACTCCCAAAGGTAACCAGTAATCTGACCTCTAAAACTAATCACAGATTAATTTTGCCAGTTTTGAGCAACATATAAAGAGAATTATATGCTCTTTTGTGCCTAAATTCTTTTTATCAGCCATATACTGAAGAGATGCAGCAATATAACAGCATATAACAAAGTAGTTTTGTGTTGCACTTGATTATATGTATATAATGCCTTTTAGTTATTCATTCAACTGCTGTTGAACATTGAGGTTATTTCTAGTCTTGGATTATTACAAACAAAGCTGCTATAAATTTTACTGTATGTGTCTTTTAGTGAAAAACATTGAAAACTTAACAGAGTTTATTAATTTTAGTAAATTTCAGTTTAAAAAATTTTAAATAGCTTAATGGGTAGTGCTTTCTGTCCAGTTTAAGAAATTTTTCATTACCCAAGTTATAAATATATTTTCCTAAATTTTCCTCCCAAACTCATTGCTTACATTTAGGTCTGTGACTAAGGTCAAATTAATTCTGATATATGGTGTATATTAGTGGGTTTAGACTTTTTTTTCATTTAAATGAGCAAATAAAAGACCTAATTTCCTAAGCCCATTTTTAATTAGTGGGTTTGCAGTGATGTTTCTTTTGTAAATCACATGACCATATATGTGCCAACATTCTATCTCTTTAACTTTTATTTCCTGGATAATTTCTTCAACTTCTTTACATTCTAACCCTTATATGTTTATATTTTGAATTTGTGTTACCACATTTTTACTTTCAAGAGCTCTTTTTTGTTCTCTGATTATTCCTTTTACATTGTAGACTTTTTAAATCAAGGATAACACTATATTCTCTCATTTTTGACTCTTACATCTGTGGGCACTGATTCAATCTCCTGAGTTATTTCAGCCATCTCTGAGTTCTTGTTTTGGTCTCTGTCTAGCATGTAAGAGACTTTCTTTTTTTATTTTTTCTTATATATTTATTTTAATTTGACTGCACTGGGTCATAGTTGAGGCATGCAGGATCTAGCTCCCTGTCCAGTGATTGAACCCAGGACCCCTGCACTGATCCCAGGTCACCTTAACCACGGGACCATCAGGTAATTCCCTTAGGAGATGATACTCTTAAATACTAGTGTTCATTGGTCAACCCATTCAGTATCCCTAAAACTGATTAAAATACTACTTTAAGTGAGGAGAGCTTACTATCTGAAGGGCTTCAATGTGTAGGACTGCTGAGTTAATATCTTACTATCTTTTCTTTAGTTTTGCCAGTTTCTGCAGAGGAATCTTTCACTGTTGACCCATGGAGATACAAACCCATTATCTGAGTACAGATAGCTCAATCGTGCCCACTATTTCTAAACCCAGAGTCCTTCTTGTTTTTCTTCTTAAAAGAATAAACATACATATCTCTACCAGAGTTGAGGAGGGAGTGGTCTGCCAGATGTTTGGAGTGGAGAAATAGAACAAGTTACTTAATTGCTTTGTATCACCAACTTCAACCTTTCTGTTTCTACCCACCCCATCACTATATTGCATCTTCCAATGTGCCATTGCTGCTAATCCCAGGATCCTGTGGGACAAAACAGACTGTCTTTTGATTGAGCTTCACTACAAAATGTAAAATAAAATTGAAGATTTTTCTAGTTTGGTGTGTGGCATGTCACTTGTCCATTTTAGTCATAGTTTAAAATATAACGTTGAGCTCCATTACCTGCTATCTGGTCTCCCTCTCTATCATCCACTCTCTTTCACCTTATGGGTTTATGAATATTTTTTTGTATTCCCACCATGATTTTAGTGGTATTTGGGTAGAAAATCAAGTTTCCTATGCTCATTGTCTGATTTGGATTCACTATTGGCTCTCATTGGCACAAGATAAATTACATTCTGGAAGCAAAACAAGCCAACAAATGAGTTGTTTCTCTTAAACTGAAAGTGAAAAATAATTAAACTCATTGCCTAAAGTTCAAAAAACTTTAGTTTATCTATTTTTTTTCACACTTAGAAAGTATCTGTACGGGTTTTATGAACAACTCCCAAATGTTCACACTGACTGAATGTATAATATATAACTTTATTTTAGATAAAAGTTTAAAACATTAAAAATATTACATTGACAAATACTGTCATTTTTATAAACTTTCAACAGAATATCTCTTTTCTAAGTCTCCTTGAATTTGGACATAATATTTGTGTTTGAAAAAAATAGATCATGTTTTATTTATTGCCATAAGAGTTAATTAAGTCAGTATAACTGTCTAGGCAATTTTCTCCTTTCATCAATATCTCGTTTTATCCCATTTGGGAAAGTGCCCTGAATGCGAATGCAAACTTGCTTCTACAAACAGAGATGAAAACTTCAGACTGTCAAACAATGGCTGGCTTCAACTGCAGCACTAAGCCATTTGAAATTCATTTTTATTAAGATACAAGTATCAAGCAATCCATGTGATGTAAATAGGGGAGCAATATCTTTAAGTACTGAGGGAGATTTGGCCTATCATTTCTTACTGCATCAAAATATTGTCCAAATATGACTTTTGAAGATGTATAACATAGTGGTTGACTAAAATGAGCCAAAAGGATATAAAACAAATTATAAGAGATAATTAACACAATAGAAGACAGAATATAGTGAATAAACAACAAACAGATGGGACAAATAGAGAAGCAATAACATGACAGTAGATTAAAATCTAAGCATGCCACTAATGACATTAAATATATGAAAACATAAAAAGTCCACTTAAAAGACATTATCAAACTGATTAAAAAGATAAAACCCAACTATATGATACCTAGGAGACACGCACATCAATGCCTCTTTTCTCTCTGCTAACAATGCTTTTTTCTTGTCTTTGCTTAACTTTAAAAGTGCATTAGGATGATGTGCTTAGAACCTAATATTTTGTGCATTTATCCTTTCTTGTGCTTTCAGAATTTTCTGTATCCTTGGATTGATAGTTTTAATTTATAAGCTATATATATATAGGTAAAACATATGAGTTGTTTCTCTTAAACTGAAAGTGAAAAATAATTAAACTCATTGCCTAAAGTTCAAAAACTTTAGTTTATCTATTTTTCACACTTAGAAAGTATCTGTACGGGTTTTATGAACAACTCCCAAATGTTCACACTGACTGAATGTATAATATATAACTTTATTTTAGATAAAAGTTTAAAACATTAAAAATATTACATTGACAAATACTGTCATTTTTATAAACTTTCAACAGAATATCTCTTTTCTAAGTCTCCTTGAATTTGGACATAATATTTGTGTTTGAAAAAAATAGATCATGTTTTATTTATTGCCATAAGAGTTAATTAAGTCAGTATAACTGTCTAGGCAATTTTCTCCTTTCATCAATATCTCGTTTTATCCCATTTGGGAAAGTGCCCTGAATGCGAATGCAAACTTGCTTCTACAAACAGAGATGAAAACTTCAGACTGTCAAACAATGGCTGGCTTCAACTGCAGCACTAAGCCATTTGAAATTCATTTTTATTAAGATACAAGTATCAAGCAATCCATGTGATGTAAATAGGGGAGCAATATCTTTAAGTACTGAGGGAGATTTGGCCTATCATTTCTTACTGCATCAAAATATTGTCCAAATATGACTTTTGAAGATGTATAACATAGTGGTTGACTAAAATGAGCCAAAAGGATATAAAACAAATTATAAGAGATAATTAACACAATAGAAGACAGAATATAGTGAATAAACAACAAACAGATGGGACAAATAGAGAAGCAATAACATGACAGTAGATTAAAATCTAAGCATGCCACTAATGACATTAAATATATGAAAACATAAAAAGTCCACTTAAAAGACATTATCAAACTGATTAAAAAGATAAAACCCAACTATATGATACCTAGGAGACACGCACATCAATGCCTCTTTTCTCTCTGCTAACAATGCTTTTTTCTTGTCTTTGCTTAACTTTAAAAGTGCATTAGGATGATGTGCTTAGAACCTAATATTTTGTGCATTTATCCTTTCTTGTGCTTTCAGAATTTTCTGTATCCTTGGATTGATAGTTTTAATTTATAAGCTATATATATATAGGTAAAACTATATATACTTAAAATCTGTGAAGAATAAAAATTATTTTTAACAAAAGCTAGCTAAGCTTCATTATTTTATTTTTAAGGAAAAGTTGGGTAAAAAATTATATTTATTTTTAAATAGGAGGAAAAACCATTTAGGGGCATACCACATACTACACAGCATGTACTTCATATAGATATTCTTAGAAAATAAAAATAAGTTGTAATTTTTTAAGGGGGAAGTTAAATTTTTTTCTAGCAACATTATTGAATTTCATTAGACTTACATCTTTTGTGTGAAGAAACAACACAAAAAGGAAAGGCTAATATAACAGTCAAAGGTATAAAGAAAAACACCATTTTCTATTAAAAAGGGTATTGAAAAAATATTACCTCATTATATCTACAATTTAACTGATCATACTAATGTGCTATGAAATACAGTTAAGACAACTGTTATGCAAAAATATCCTGAAACCTAAAAATTATTATTCTATTTAGGTTTTTCTAGGAAAAATTTAGTGAGAAAAACTGTCCTAGAGATTGCAATATTCACATTCAAATTATTACCATTCAATATATGTCTTTTACCTATTCCACAAAAATTCTCTGGTTCTGAAACACTTCTACTTCATATACCCATCCCATAGTTAGTGTTAGTGTAGTAATGCATTTTTGCTACTTTTTATCTTTTGTACAGTGAAGATTCATTCACATTGACTCAAGGTTTGTTCTCTCAGGGCTACCCTTTTCATGCATATTTGTATTTTAATCCCCCACCATTTTCCTTAACCTGAAGAATGCCCCTTAGTATTTTTCATTGTGTAAAGTGTAATTTGTATTGGAAACATTCTCCCATTTTTGTCAGGAAATAATTATTTGTATATGCACCTTTGAAGGGTAGTTTGACAAGTTCCTAAAACTCCAGAGAGACAGTTGTCTCCTTTCAACACTTTAAAAATGTCATTCCGTCATTTTCTGATTGCTTTCATTTTTCTTGAAAATGTAGTTCTCAATTTTATTTTGCTCCTGTAAAATTTATGGCTTTTTTCCTCACTCTTCCAACAATATATTTTTTTTTCTTGTCTGGGCATGACTCAAGATTGGCCTGTGTAGTTTTGTGAAACTGATTTTCTACCTCTAATTAATAACCATGATTAGAACCTGGCCCTTCAGATCTAAAAACCTGGGTTATTTCGTAGGGCTCTCCTTCACTGGCAATTCCTGATCTATACTTTATGTCTCTTTGGAATTTTAAACTTGCCTTTCTGTTTTTTAGAGAGTTTTGCTTATAATTTACCGCGTGAAACTTAAAAATTCCACAAACTCCGCAAGAGAGAAAGCTGGTGAACGCTGGATGTTTGGTTATATCTGCCATTTATCTAGGACCTTGCTCCCTCAAGTTCTGATTGCTTTAGCAAGTTTGAACTGTATTTTTTAGTCTTTCTACATCTATTAAATTGTCCCAAACTGTTTTACTATATATTTACTCATAAAAGATATATGTGTGTACATATATATACACACACATACACACACACATATATATATATTTTCTCACACTCTTTTCATTATAGGTTGTTACAAGAATATGAATGTAGTTTCCTATACTATAGAGTGGGACCATAACATTTATCTATTTTAAACATAGTAGTGTTAATCCTAAATTCCTAATTTATCCCTCCCCATCTCTCTCCTTTGGTAACTATCTCTTCTACCTTTGTGAATCTGTTTCTGTTTTGAAAATAATTTCATTTATGGCTTTTTTTTTAGATTTCACATATAAATGATCTCATACGGTATGTATGTTTGACTTAGTTCACTCAGTATGATAATCCCAAAGTCCATCTATGCTGCTGCAAATGGCATTATTGCATTCTTTTTAATTGCTGAGAAATATTCCATTGCATATATGTCACACATCTTCCTTATGCACTCATTTGTCAGTGAATACATAGGTTTCTTCCATATCTTAACTACTGTAAATAGTGCTGCTATGAATATTAGGGTATATGCATCTTTTTGAATTAAGAGGTTTCATCTTTTCTGGACATATGTCCTGGAGTGGAAATATTGGATCATAAGGTAACCCTATTTTTAACTTCTTATGGGATCTCCATACTGTTCTCTGTAATGTCAGCATTAATTTACATTCTCACCAAGAGTGTAGAAGGGTTCCTTTTTATCCACACCCTCTTCAGCATTTGCTATTTGTAGACTTTTTGATGATGACTGTCCTGGCTGGTAAAAGGCTATACCTGAAAGAGTTTTGTTTTGCATTTCTTTAACAATTAGTGATATTGAGCATCTTTTTATGTGTCTGCTGACCACCTGTATGTCTTCTTTGGAGATAGACTATTTAAGTCTTCTGTTCATTTTGTTGGAGGTGGAGGTATTTTTTTAATTGTTTGAGCTATTCATTTATTTTAAAAATTAAGCCCCTGTCAGTAGCATAGTTTGCAAATATATTTCTCCCATTCTGTAGGTTTTCTTTTCATTTTGTTTATGGATTCTTTTGCTATGCATTAGCTTATAATTTTTATTAGGTACCATTTGTTCTTTGTTTTGTTTTGGGAGACTGACCCAAATAAACGCTGCTACAATTCATGTCAGAGAATATTTAGCCTGTGTTCTCTTCTAGGTGTCTTGCCTTATATTTAAGACTTAAAATAATTTTTTAAAATTTGTGTATGGTATAAGGGAGTGTTCTAACTTCATTTACTTACATACAGCTGCCCAACTTTCCCAATGCCACTTGTTTCAAAGAGATTGTCTTTTCTCCATTGTGCATTATTGCCATATATGTCAAATATTAAGTAAAAGTAGATGTGTGGGTTTATTTCTGAAATGTCTATTCTATTTCATTGACCTGTATGTCTGTTTTTGTACCAATACCATGCGGTTTTGGTTGCTGTGACTTTGTAGTATTATCTGAAGTCTGGGAAGGATATGCCTCCAGCTGTATTCTTTTTCCTCAGAATTGCTTTGAAACTCTTGAGTCTTATGTAGTTCCATAGAAATTTTAGGATTATTTGCTCTAGCTCTGTGAAAACTGTCAGGAGTACTTTGACAGGGATTGCATTACATCTATAGATTGCTTTTGGTAGTATGTGCATTTTGCCAGTATCAATTATGCCACTTCAAGAGCATGTGATACTGAATACTTCTTTAAATTTATCACCCTTGTCACAATATTCTCTCTGAAAATATGTCAATTGTTTCAATTCTTTATAAGCTTCACAATGATATGTATATATACATTCAAACACATATATACACATAGATACACAGACACATCTGAATCACCGTTCTAATTCCAGTTTTCATCCATCAACTTCATTCATTTATATTAAAAAAAAGCCAATTGAATGTAGACTATGGTTACTCTCTTCATTTCTCTCTATGATACTCTCACGATTGACTTAGGGACTCACTGATCTCCTGAAATTGCCCTCACAAAAGTAATGAATGACCTTTTTTCATCATTAGATAAATGAGAATCTATTTTTTCCATATTTTCAGTGTCTTTTCAATACCCACATGTTTAATCTTTATTCCCTTATGAATTCCCTAACATTTCTGGATTTCTGAGCCTCTACTGAATGATAATGCTTTCAAAGTACTCTTAGATTATTACTACTTCACTCTTGTAATATACAATTATGTAAAGTTAAGCCAAATGTTAGACAGATTTATACGCTATTGAAGATCATCACCTCATTCTATTTACTTTTTGTATCTCAGTAGTATGTTGCATATTGTAGGTATTTAATAAATGAATTTAAGAAATTAAAACTGAACCATTAAAAATTTGATTATTTTCTATGCATAAATAGTAGTAGAATAATAATAATAATAAATTAACTACTTATTTGCCATTTAGCAGCAATAGTTATCAAACATTAAAGAATGAACTGGTAAGTAACATTATCAGAAGTGTATTTTAGAAAATCCAACTGAGGGGTAGAATGTGGTTAAAATTAGAAAGTTAGGGCTTCTTTGGTAGTCCAGAGGGTAAAGAGTCCACCTTGCTGTACAAGGGGCACTGGTTTGATCTCTGGCCTGGAAGAATCCCACATACTGCAGATATGCCTCCAGCTGTATTCTTTTTCCTCAGAATTGCTTTGAAACTCTTGAGTCTTATGTAGTTCCATAGAAATTTTAGGATTATTTGCTCTAGCTCTGTGAAAACTGTCAGGAGTACTTTGACAGGGATTGCATTACATCTATAGATTGCTTTTGGTAGTATGTGCATTTTGCCAGTATCAATTATGCCACTTCAAGAGCATGTGATACTGAATACTTCTTTAAATTTATCACCCTTGTCACAATATTCTCTCTGAAAATATGTCAATTGTTTCAATTCTTTATAAGCTTCACAATGATATGTATATATACATTCAAACACATATATACACATAGATACACAGACACATCTGAATCACCGTTCTAATTCCAGTTTTCATCCATCAACTTCATTCATTTATATTAAAAAAAAGCCAATTGAATGTAGACTATGGTTACTCTCTTCATTTCTCTCTATGATACTCTCACGATTGACTTAGGGACTCACTGATCTCCTGAAATTGCCCTCACAAAAGTAATGAATGACCTTTTTTCATCATTAGATAAATGAGAATCTATTTTTTCCATATTTTCAGTGTCTTTTCAATACCCACATGTTTAATCTTTATTCCCTTATGAATTCCCTAACATTTCTGGATTTCTGAGCCTCTACTGAATGATAATGCTTTCAAAGTACTCTTAGATTATTACTACTTCACTCTTGTAATATACAATTATGTAAAGTTAAGCCAAATGTTAGACAGATTTATACGCTATTGAAGATCATCACCTCATTCTATTTACTTTTTGTATCTCAGTAGTATGTTGCATATTGTAGGTATTTAATAAATGAATTTAAGAAATTAAAACTGAACCATTAAAAATTTGATTATTTTCTATGCATAAATAGTAGTAGAATAATAATAATAATAAATTAACTACTTATTTGCCATTTAGCAGCAATAGTTATCAAACATTAAAGAATGAACTGGTAAGTAACATTATCAGAAGTGTATTTTAGAAAATCCAACTGAGGGGTAGAATGTGGTTAAAATTAGAAAGTTAGGGCTTCTTTGGTAGTCCAGAGGGTAAAGAGTCCACCTTGCTGTACAAGGGGCACTGGTTTGATCTCTGGCCTGGAAGAATCCCACATACTGCAGAGCGGTAGGACCAGTGTGCCTGATAGCAAGCCAGCGCTCTGGAGTGCATGCACCCAGCACCGGTGCTCTGCAGTGAGAGAGGCCACTGCAATGGGTGACCCACACAGTCAAAGAATAAAGACGGGTGAAAACAAATAAATTTAAAAAAAACAATAAAAGAGGCCAATTTTTTTTTTTAAAGTTAGAAACTTAAAATGTATTTTTATCAGGGCTAAACTGTGTCTTAAAAATTTTAAAATCCTACTAAATATTGCTACTAAATATTGGTAGCAAACAATGACTTTCCACAACTAAGGACATGCTTACATGCCTTCAGGTTCTTAAAGCTGTACCTATTCAGTTCTGAAATTATTGTTTTCCTCTTTCCAACAAGGCTGCTTTCCTTCCTCCAATGTTTCTATGTTAGTGAATGATACCACAATCAGACAGCACCCTCATATAGAAACCTGAGAGTCGTAGGGCACAATTTTATCTTCATTACTCCCTACAACCAGCAAATTCTACACATTTTATTTCCAAAATATTTGTCTCTATCTACTTCTCTCCATTCCACTGAAAGCTCCTTACATAAATTCCACTAACACTGCAGCAGAATTGTTGCCGTACTCTCAAAATTCATGTTGCTTTCTTCTTATTTTTGCCACACTGAGCAGTGTTCTCCTTTATAAATGGCAAAATCTGATCACGTCCTGCCCCTGAATGAAATGCTATAAATGCTGTACATTGTAACTCTCCACACCGTAAACTCTACCACATCTAACCAAGTGCTTCCTGATCTGTGCCTCCTCCTCCTCTACCAAGCCACATCCTTTGCCACTCCTTCACATTTCAGACTTAATCAACATCTTTAAATCCCCTAAATCAGTCATGGTCTCTCTAATTTTAGGTACTTTACAAATGCAATTCCTCTACCTGCAATTCTGTTCCCTACCTCTTTCTCTGATTAATTCCTACTCGCTCTTCAAGTCTCAATTACATCCAATATCCTTCAGAAAGCTTTACCAGATCCCAAGATAAATAACTGCTTCTTGTGTACTCCCATAATTAACCTGCCCTTTCATATAACTTACAATGCATTGTAATTTTCTGTTCTCTTATCTGTTTCCCCTAACAACAGTAATACTTAAAGATATCACCTACAATAATATTTCTCACTATCATCTCCTGAAAACATGGCACAGAAAGCAAAATGTGGCAGGCAATATATATATATATACACATATGATTTATACATTTTATTAAATAGCTGAATGAATCATCTTGAAACTTCTAACTCATGTTTATTATGTGTAAATAAAGTAATTCAAAAATAAGTGTCACTAAATATTTTTCTCCTGAAATTACATTTTCATTTAATGTGTAAATAATAGTTTAAATTGGATGGCAAACCACTCTAGTATTCTAGCCTGGAAAATTCCATGGACGGAGGAACTTGGTGGGCTACAGTCCATGGGATCACAAAGATTCAGACATGAATGGACACACACACGTATACACATTATTTCTTCTTTAATTTCATTCCTTTATTCTAGCTCAAGTTTTGTCCCCTGAAATGTCACCTTTTGGTATTAATAATGTCTGCATATAACAAATATTCTCTATCAATGGAATTTTCCAAGCAAGAATATTGGAGTAGGTTGCCATTTTCTACTCCAAGGGATCTTCCAAGGTCTCCTACATTGGCAGGCAGATTCTTTACCACTGCACCACCTGGGAAGCCCCTTAACAAATACAGATGACAGGTTTAAGATGCTGTCTTATCTAATGAACTGTCTCCATACTACAGTGATTCTATCCAGAAGAGGTAGCATTACTTGCCAAGTTTGTCCATTCATGATCCTTCCCTCTCTTTTGTTTGAATCAAGAATGGAGACCTAACCTACGAGCTGGGCAAATTCAATTCTCTCACTTTTCTCTCTCTGGCATTTGTACTTGAAACATAAATACAACCATCAGGTGGTGACAGTTCTGAACCTAGAATATCATGCTTCTCAGAGAAAGACGTGTTGGTTTTTGTGTGTGTCATGTATGATGAAAAGCTATTTGAGAAAGATTTACAAACAAAAAAAGAGATCGGGGTAGACACAACAGTGAAAACTGGAGATAAGAGAATATGCTTTTCTTATAGGGAGAAAAAGAAAGATCAAGTAGCTATTTTTGGTAAGTACACATCTTCCAGTTTCTAATTCTAGAATCTCTTGAAATCTAACTGCATTACCTCCACAAAGTTTCCATGATATATCCTGGTAGTTCTTTATCTTGGACCATTTAATTTAAGCCAGTCCTTCACTGGCATTTATATCCTCCATAAACACATGTGTATTTTAACCATATTCACTGAATAAATATGAAAGGATGAGAAGGAAGAAAAGAAAGAAAGGTGGGAAAACAGAAAAGACAAAGGAAAAGAAAAGGAAGAAGAGAAAGAAGGAAGAAGAGAGAGAAGGAATAAAATTTCTTATCTAATAAGGCTTGTATAAATCGAGCTAGAGAACCAAAAATAAACATAAAGTACAATATTTCAGGCATAATTTTATAGTTTTAAATCAAAACTATTTAAAAAAAAAACTCCCAAGCTATAAAACAGATATGCTGTAGTCTTCAGAATGAGTTAGTCAATGTCTGAGGCACAGCAGAAAGGAAAATATGTGCAGATTTTATGGTATTAAGACTCACACACTCAAAATATAATTAAGGCCTATAAATAACTTTCTCACTTATTTTTTGAAGCAATCATGCTTTCTTTCCAGATTAAATAATTCTATAATTTGAATATTTTCTGAGAGTAAAATCCCAGAAAACAGAACATGAAGTAACAAATTAACATTATAGACAATAAATCTTTTTTCTCTGGAAACAAGGTCTTCTTCCAAAGAATAGAATCAGAAAATTTATGAATAAGATAGGATTTGGGTTATGTCTTCAATTATTTTTATAGGCGTAGATATGTGAAGACCAAAATTCACATACAAGAAAGCTCAAATATCATCATGTCTAGAGGGTGCTCCTTTTTGATTGAATTTTAAGATTTATGAGTCAGTGTCAGATTGTGAGGAAACTTGGAAGCTAAACTCAAAAGTTTATTGTGCAATAAGGAAACTTTAAAACCTGGAAGGTAGAAAGGGATGACACATGATAAAATACACACTGAAGAGAGACAACACTCAACAAATGATATAACACAATAAACAAAAATTCTAAAATCATCTTCTTTGGAATTGTTTTGATACGTAGTGCTACGTCCTTGGAATCTACACCATCTTCCTATCACAAACATGTGTTCAATAGCACAGAGCTAAGCACAAGGCACTTCCCTGGAAAGTTTTCACAAACTAACTCTTTCTCTACAGTGAAAGAGCTTCTGTTTTCCTACTGCATGCTCTGAGCAGCTTGAACTTCCCCTGACATCGGTCAATCTGGTGCGAGATATTAAGATTTCTTTAACCCCTGGCCTTTCCCAGTGGAGAAGGAAATGAAAATCCACCCCAGTATTCCTGCTTGAAGAATTCTATGGACAGAGGAGCCTGGAGGGCTACAGTTCATGGGGTTGCAAAGAGTCGGACATGACTGAGTGTGTAACACTACAGTACACTTCTCCAGTAAACCAACAACTTTTTAAAAACTTTCATGTTCTTTAGTCCCAGAATGACTCACACTGATCAGATGCATAGTACTTCAAGTCAGAAATCTTGTCACCGGGCAAGGTCAAAGAGCTCTAAAGGCTAAGCTGGTATCTGCCAGATTTGTGCTTCAAAGAGGATTTGATAAAACTAACATACCTTGTCACAAATAAACAATCTACCAAGAGCACTGACACAGTGGCATTTTGCCTGGTTTCTTTCCCGGAATTCTTCTTCCTCTAAGATATTTGATTTATATTTCTAAATGAGATGCTGTCTTAATTACTGAGCATTTACAGAACATTATACACTTATGAAGTACTCCTACGTATCCTATAAATTATTTTCATCCACACAAAGATAGATGGTATTCATGACATACCCATTTTTTAAATGGAGAAACTTTAAGCAAAAGAGTGCCATCCTATCATACAACTAGAAAGAAAATGAGTCAGTTATTTGTATCATTCCTTGAGACACAGTATCTGAAACTCATAAATTCTGTTCCATTGCTTCTCTACAGCTTCAAGAAGTCTTTTTTAGTGTATGAATGTAGACAAAGGATTCAGGGGTATCTTTCCTGAACACAAGCTAAGTAAAAATGACTAAAATTTCCCCATTCAGATAGGCAAGCTGAGCCTTCAACTAAGCCCAAACATTGAAGCAATGATCAGGCAATTCAGTCATTTTGAGAAATACATGCCATAACACTATAAACTTTCACTTTAATTTTTTCAAGAGTTTTGTTCACATTTTATATTTTCCATGACACTTTTTAGTATATATTGTATTTATGAAATATACCCACAACAAAACTTTAAGCTGCCCTAAACCCTGAGTTTATACTCACTTGATCAAAAAAGATATTTCTAAGTTATTATATAATGTGTCCTAAGAAAATGAGTTTGTAACCCTTCTGCACTCCCGTATATATATATATATATATACACACATACATACATAAAATATATAACACATAATCCGATATATAACATTGGAACTTCCAAAAGGAAAATTTTTATTGCTCCAAAAAATCAGATCTCTGGGACTATCTTTCATGTATAATTTGCTGTTCTTTAATTTGTAGATTTTTAAATGTGTTCCAAAATTTGATCATGTATATATCCGTCAGCATCAGTATTGTCTGTCTTAAATTTCAAGTAAATTTTTAACTTGTATTTTACAGATTTGGTCTTAAATCAATTGAATAATGAGGCTAACTCTTAACAAAATCAATTTGGCTTGATACATATTTAAGAAATAAGTTGACCATCAAAGAGAAAATAGATAGGCCGTTTATTTTAAAACAAGCAAGACAAAAATATGTTTCCTTGATGACTGTCAAGATCTATTCCATGCATATTTCATTTCTCTAAATTCAGTTCTTCTAAAAGGTAAAATGAAGCTCCATTAATAATATCCATATACAATTTCCTGATATATTCAAGACTTAGAAGGATTTACTCATAATCAAGGAAACAAAAAGTAAATTTAACAACTGTTGGTCTGTTATCAAAACTTTTTGTTCTCCCAACAAACAAAGTATACTATGCATGCTGGGGTTTCCCCACTTGTGCAGTAGTAAAGAATCCAACTGCTAATAATGCAGGAAATACAAGAAACACAGATTCAATCCCTGAGTTGGGAAGATCCCCTAGAGAAGGAAATGGTAACCTACTCTTATTCTTGCTTGGAAAGCTCCATGGACAAAGGAACCTGGTGGGCTAGTCATTGGCGTTGCAAAGAGTCAGACATGATTGAGTGACTGAGCACGCACACACACACACACACACACACACACACACACACACACACACACACTCACACTATGCACGTTGTCCATAATCACTCTCCAACCCAAACATGAAGCTTCCTTCCAGTTATGGTCCTTTATGCGTAGGCTATTTCACATTAAAAATTAGAAAACAATGGGACTTACCTGCAGGTCCAGTGGCTATGTATTTGCCTTGCAATGCAGGGAAAGTGGGCTCCACCCCTGGTCAGGAAACAAAGATCCAACATGCCATGGAGCAACTAATCCTGCAGTCACAACTACTGAGCTTAGGCTCTCCAGAGCCCATATGCCACAACTAGACTGCCCATGCACCACAACTACTGAAGCCCATGGGCTCTGGAGCCCATGCAACAAGACAGTCCACACACCACAACAAAAGATTCCACACAACACAAAGAATATCCTGAGTGCAGAAACTAAGACTTGACACTGCCAAAAACATAAATTAAAAAAAATTAAAAAGACTAGCAGAAAAAAAAAACATACCTAGATAATTGAGAAGTTGGATTTCTTACTTTATGAGTATATTGCCTGTGTTCACACACATCTAATCTTAGTCTGACCCTGCCTGTTCCTGATATGGCATATTTCAATTCTAAAGTACACTGCATTATTTTGTCTTTCCTTGAGATCATGGAAAGTATGAATTTTGATAATAGCCCAAGTTTCAGTAGAAAAATATCAGATGCATATGGCTTACTCTTTACCTGTAAAATATTCTGCTGTTAACAAAACAGCTTTTACTACTTAAACTGAAAAGTAGACACTTAAAATTAAGAGACTTCTGCAGTGGAGCAATCCCAAATATTTTTAAAAGCCTCAAAAAAGCACTTACCATGAGAAATTTTTTCTTTATATAAACATAGTCATCAGAATATGTCTCAATATAATGTTCAGTACTATCCTCTGAAATAAGAAAAGTGTCTTTTCTTCAAATAATGACAGTAATTATGCCAATGGATTAATAGTTATTCTGTGTCATGCATATAATTGGTCTTTACTCCTCAGAGCTTACTCTTTAAAATAATTTCTCAATTCTTTCAAGTTAATCTTTTAAACTATAGTTTTTAGAATGTGAGCACACTTTATGATGATTATCTTTAATGAGCATCAATTTTTTAATATCCTTACTAAAGCATTAAATGAAGTATATGGTTAAATCTCACATTTATTAAATTTCTATTTATTATGGTATTTTATGTTGTAGGGTTTTATTTTCTATTATTAAATATATATTAAGAGATTATTTTACACTGTATATTTTCCCATTTAGACATACACACATTCAACACAGAATGCCAGATCAGGCCTCTCTTCCTCTGGTTGCTAATCTTACTCATCCAGAACAATGGTTCTAGAAAGACATATCTGTGTTGTTGTTGGGATCACTAGAACTCAGATCACCACAACTACTGAAGCCCATGGGCTCTGGAGCCCATGCAACAAGACAGTCCACACACCACAACAAAAGATTCCACACAACACAAGGAATATCCTGAGTGCAGAAACTAAGACTTGACACTGCCAAAAACATAAATTAAAAAAAATTAAAAAGACTAGCAGAAAAAAAAAACATACCTAGATAATTGAGAAGTTGGATTTCTTACTTTATGAGTATATTGCCTGTGTTCACACACATCTAATCTTAGTCTGACCCTGCCTGTTCCTGATATGGCATATTTCAATTCTAAAGTACACTGCATTATTTTGTCTTTCCTTGAGATCATGGAAAGTATGAATTTTGATAATAGCCCAAGTTTCAGTAGAAAAATATCAGATGCATATGGCTTACTCTTTACCTGTAAAATATTCTGCTGTTAACAAAACAGCTTTTACTACTTAAACTGAAAAGTAGACACTTAAAATTAAGAGACTTCTGCAGTGGAGCAATCCCAAATATTTTTAAAAGCCTCAAAAAAGCACTTACCATGAGAAATTTTTTCTTTATATAAACATAGTCATCAGAATATGTCTCAATATAATGTTCAGTACTATCCTCTGAAATAAGAAAAGTGTCTTTTCTTCAAATAATGACAGTAATTATGCCAATGGATTAATAGTTATTCTGTGTCATGTATATAATTGGTCTTTACTCCTCAGAGCTTACTCTTTAAAATAATTTCTCAATTCTTTCAAGTTAATCTTTTAAACTATAGTTTTTAGAATGTGAGCACACTTTATGATGATTATCTTTAATGAGCATCAATTTTTTAATATCCTTACTAAAGCATTAAATGAAGTATATGGTTAAATCTCACATTTATTAAATTTCTATTTATTATGGTATTTTATGTTGTAGGGTTTTATTTTCTATTATTAAATATATATTAAGAGATTATTTTACACTGTATATTTTCCCATTTAGACATACACACATTCAACACAGAATGCCAGATCAGGCCTCTCTTCCTCTGGTTGCTAATCTTACTCATCCAGAACAATGGTTCTAGAAAGACATATCTGTGTTGTTGTTGGGATCACTAGAACTCAGATCAAATTAAATCACTTTGCCTCTATGACTTTACAGTAATATTTAAAAATAAAAATGTTCTACCTTACCCATCTCACAGAGTTGTAGGGAAACAAAGTCAAAATTAAAAAACAATTTTAATTAATAATAAACTATTCATTATAAAATATAAACTATAGTTTCCTACATAAATATAACTATAGAAATATAGTTATGGTTGCTATTTTTTTTAACTTTTTTCAGGAGTTCTATGCACCCTTGACATTATTTTATTTTATATATGATAACTACAACTTCAAATTTTTAAAATAGGATCACATTAAGAAAAAACTTTAGCTCCTTAAGCTAACCAATGTAACTATTTTCTGTGTGGTTTCCCATACCTCACCTACAATTCACATCAACACATATGAGTTATGAATATATTTGCATATATGTATGTTTACATAGGATAGTTTAAGATAATAGTATGTAAGATAAGTTCACATAAGCTATTTTAGAGAACACATCATAGAATTGCTTAAGTGGAAATTCTATAGCATATTCTGTTTGTTTCTTTGCTTTGTTACTAATTAGTATTGATGAACATCTGCTCCCAAGCATGGTATTGCCCTGGTAGCCTATACTTGCACAGTTTGACTTTTTGAGCTCAAGTTCAGTATTTACATATACCTTATAATATTTCCTTTTGATTATTTTAGCCATCATCCATCTTCCTGAAATCCTATTTCTGTCCTCAGATATTTTCATTCTTCAAGCTTTGATCATGCATATTTTTAATGAGCTCGCATTCCACATTTTCAATCAAGTTACTGATAGAACTGTAAAAAAGGATGTCAACTTTAAAAGAGATTTTCATACAGTTCAAAAATGCCTTTATCCAGATTATATACTGTCTTGCTAACTGTGTCGTAAGCCTTTTTCCCTCTCCAAAAAATACAGTATTTAAAAAAATAAAGGGCTTCCCTGGTGGTCCAGTGGGTAAGGACACCGCCTTGCAGTGCAAGGGGCGCCGGTTCGATCCCTGGCCTGGGAAGATCCCACGTGCCGCAGAGCGGCTGGACTGATGTGTCCAATTACCGAGTCGGAGCTCTGGAGCGCATGCACCCAGACCCGGCGCTCTGCGACAAGAGACCACTGCGATGGGAGGCCCACATGGGTCGAAGAACAAAAATGGATGAAAAATAAATAAATGAAAGACCAAGAGAAGTGGCCCTCCTGCCCCCTCCCTCCCCAACCTGCCCCTCCCCCAAAATAAAATAAAAAAATAAATAAATAAAAATAAAAGTACCCAGGTGACAGGAGCTTGAATAACCACACAATAATAATCATAATTGTGTTCACACCCTATTCTGGTGTCCCTTTTTAAAGACAAAATATCTTAGAAAAAGTTATCTTGAGTGGTTTCCTGATGGATTGTGATTCACAATTTTTACATGGCAAAGCTACTGGGTTCAGGCAGAGAATGCAGGGGAACGGAGAGTGTGATAGTTTACCAGCAAAATGAATTTCTGGTTTCATTTTTTGTTTAAAGCATATATGTATGTTTACATAGGATAGTTTAAGATAATAGTATGTAAGATAAGTTCACATAAGCTATTTTAGAGAACACATCATAGAATTGCTTAAGTGGAAATTCTATAGCATATTCTGTTTGTTTCTTTGCTTTGTTACTAATTAGTATTGATGAACATCTGCTCCCAAGCATGGTATTGCCCTGGTAGCCTATACTTGCACAGTTTGAATTTTTAAGCTCAAGTTCAGTATTTACATATACCTTATAATATTTCCTTTTGATTATTTTAGCCATCATCCATCTTCCTGAAATCCTATTTCTGTCCTCAGATATTTTCATTCTTCAAGCTTTGATCATGCATATTTTTAATGAGCTCGCATTCCACATTTTCAATCAAGTTACTGATAGAACTGTAAAAAAGGATGTCAACTTTAAAAGAGATTTTCATACAGTTCAAAAATGCCTTTATCCAGATTATATACTGTCTTGCTAACTGTGTCGTAAGCCTTTTTCCCTCTCCAAAAAATACAGTATTTAAAAAAATAAAGGGCTTCCCTGGTGGTCCAGTGGGTAAGGACACCGCCTTGCAGTGCAAGGGGCGCCGGTTCGATCCCTGGCCTGGGAAGATCCCACGTGCCGCAGAGCGGCTGGACTGATGTGTCCAATTACCGAGTCGGAGCTCTGGAGCGCATGCACCCAGACCCGGCGCTCTGCGACAAGAGACCACTGCGATGGGAGGCCCACATGGGTCGAAGAACAAAAATGGATGAAAAATAAATAAATGAAAGACCAAGAGAAGTGGCCCTCCTGCCCCCTCCCTCCCCAACCTGCCCCTCCCCCAAAATAAAATAAAAAAATAAATAAATAAAAATAAAAGTACCCAGGTGACAGGAGCTTGAATAACCACACAATAATAATCATAATTGTGTTCACACCCTATTCTGGTGTCCCTTTTTAAAGACAAAATATCTTAGAAAAAGTTATCTTGAGTGGTTTCCTGATGGATTGTGATTCACAATTTTTACATGGCAAAGCTACTGGGTTCAGGCAGAGAATGCAGGGGAACGGAGAGTGTGCAGAACTAAATTCTTTCAAAATTACACATTCAGATTGTAGAGAAAGCATGGATGAAGGTCATGGCCCTGCACTGAATACCACTTTAGACAAGGGGCAGAGGAATTTTTAAAAACACAGATGAGCCAAGAAATGTTCTATGTTCAGAGGCCTAGAATAGACTCCCACCTTCAAGCTCAGTGAACACAGTCACCTTGGTTTCCTGCAGAACTCAATGCATTTGTTACCACTGACCCTGGTCTGTGAGAACTATTTGCATTCACATGTCTCTGAGAATACATAAATGAATTTACATACTGATAATTAAAGAACAATATTTTGTTATAAAAACAATAGAGACCAAAGAGAAAGTACTCTGTATGTTTTAAGACAAAGTATGTGATAAAAATACCTTTAGAAGGACATGGGGGCAAGGGAGATAAATTAGGAGTTTGGGATTAACATATATACAATACTATTATATATAAAGTAAATAAACAAGAACCTCTGTTGTTGCCTTTCTGTATAGCAGAGGGAACTCTACTCAGTACTCTGTAATGGTCTATATTGGAAAAGATTCTGAAAAAGAATAGACATATGTATAACAAGTTTACTTTGCTGTACACCTGAAACTAACACAACATCGTGAATCACCTATGCTTCAATTTTTAAAAATGGTTTAAAAAAATAGTTTTAGCTTCTTCTTAGATAGGATGGGAAGTACAACTGTGGTATCCTGAAACTTTACAATGACCCAAAGGCCTTAGTTAGTCAACTGTGGTTGTAGGAAAACAGTGAAAAGGATGAGAAACTTTAAGCTGAATGAAGATAACTGATGGAAGTGTGCATGTATATACTTTGTACCCTAAAATGACACAACCCCAGTAAAATGACTTGTGAACCTTAATTTCACATAAAGATGAAAAATATTCAATCAGATATTATCCAGGAAAAAACATGCTACATGAGAGCAAAGAAAATTTCTCACTATGGGGTCATAGGATTATTGTAAAGTACTTTCCTTAACTTTGTTCTACAACTATCTTAGAAAAAGTTATCTGACTGATGGATTGTGATTCACAATTTACATGGCAAAGCTACTGGGTTCAGGCAGAGAATGCAGGGGAACGGAGAGTGTGCAGAACTAAATTCTTTCAAAATTACACATTCAGATTGTAGAGAAAGCATGGATGAAGGTCATGGCCCTGCACTGAATACCACTTTAGACAAGGGGCAGAGGAATTTTTAAAAACACAGATGAGCCAAGAAATGTTCTATGTTCAGAGGCCTAGAATAGACTCCCACCTTCAAGCTCAGTGAACACAGTCACCTTGGTTTCCTGCAGAACTCAATGCATTTGTTACCACTGACCCTGGTCTGTGAGAACTATTTGCATTCACATGTCTCTGAGAATACATAAATGAATTTACATACTGATAATTAAAGAACAATATTTTGTTATAAAAACAATAGAGACCAAAGAGAAAGTACTCTGTATGTTTTAAGACAAAGTATGTGATAAAAATACCTTTAGAAGGACATGGGGGCAAGGGAGATAAATTAGGAGTTTGGGATTAACATATATACAATACTATTATATATAAAGTAAATAAACAAGAACCTCTGTTGTTGCCTTTCTGTATAGCAGAGGGAACTCTACTCAGTACTCTGTAATGGTCTATATTGGAAAAGATTCTGAAAAAGAATAGACATATGTATAACAAGTTTACTTTGCTGTACACCTGAAACTAACACAACATCGTGAATCACCTATGCTTCAATTTTTAAAAATGGTTTAAAAAAATAGTTTTAGCTTCTTCTTAGATAGGATGGGAAGTACAACTGTGGTATCCTGAAACTTTACAATGACCCAAAGGCCTTAGTTAGTCAACTGTGGTTGTAGGAAAACAGTGAAAAGGATGAGAAACTTTAAGCTGAATGAAGATAACTGATGGAAGTGTGCATGTATATACTTTGTACCCTAAAATGACACAACCCCAGTAAAAATGACTTGTGAACCTTAATTTCACATAAAGATGAAAAATATTCAATCAGATATTATCCAGGAAAAAACATGCTACATGAGAGCAAAGAAAATTTCTCACTATGGGGTCATAGGATTATTGTAAAGTACTTTCCTTAACTTTGTTCTACAACTTCTTTCCTCCAAATTCCACTTTTGATTAAGTAAACAACCAGCTGAGAAGACAGAGTAGGAATGATTCTACCCCCTCATGTGAGCAAAGAAGGTAATTTCCGCCTTAACAGTCACAAAGAAAGTGTGGTATAGTCTACAGTGAACCAACAAGATAATGATCTCAGAGGTGATAGGTTGTGGCAATTTTAGGATGATCTGAATGCAAGACAAACATATATGATTACTAGAATATAGAAGAATATTGATAAACTCTTTAAGATTTTGTTTAATGTGTTAAAATATGTACTATGTATAAGAATTTTCTAGAAAATGCTGTAGATTTATATACAGTTCATATTATACACACATAAATATTAACTCTGTGGTTTAATTAAAAAAAATCTGAAATTCTGTTCATTGACTTACACATTCTCTAGCTCTTAGTATCCTAATGAACAAAGAGGTGTGATGTTATAGCTATACCCTTAATGCTTCAAAGAATTAAATCTATTATCAAAGAGTTCTAAACTTCTAAGAGCAAATTCACAGAGTCCATAAAATAATGTCAAACTGTGTTTTACATTTCCTTTTCAGTAGAAAGTACCAAAGGACACTAGGATATGTCTTCTCTCTTGCTCCTTCTTTTTTTTCTTCCCTCTTCTTCATCCTCTACCCTACCTGCTTGAGTTTCTATATCTCCTCTCAGCCTCTGATTCAGTTTTTCTTTTTTTTAAATTTATATATCTTTATTTTTTTAATTTTGTCATCTTTTATTGGTCTTTCATTTATTTGCATCCATCTTTACTCTTTGGCCTGTGTGGGCCTCCCATTGCAGTGGCCTCTCTCGTTGCAGAGCACCAGCTCTGGGCACATGTGCTCCCGAGGGCTGGCTCGTAATTGGACACACTGGTCCAGCCACTCTGCGGCATGTGGGATCTTCCCAGGCCAGGGATTGAACTGGCATCTCTTGCACTGCAAGGCTGATTCTTTACCCACTGGGCCACCAGGGAAGCCCTCTGATTCAGTTTTTGAGAGAGTCTCTTACTGTTTGATTTCCATTCTTTTTGTTGCAAAGAGGCATAGGCCTTCAAATCCAGGCTTCAGAAGGAAGGGGTAAAGGAAGCAGCCTTTCCAAGCACATATTGCTGAGGACACAATTATGAAACAAATAAGCATTTCTACTGCAGCAATGAAACACTTCTTATACCTGAATTCCATGTGCTAGCCTATAGAGAACCACCCTATTTTCTCTTTGTTCCTAAAGACTGCTAAGTTGTTTCTTAGTATAATTCTAGAGCTTTATTCTTCTTATGGTGTTTTTGTTAATTTCATCATCTTTTTTAAGAATAAAAAAAAGGAAAAACCTGCCTAGAAAAGGAGCAGTGTGTGTGTGTGTGTGTGTGTGTGTGTGTATGTGCTTTAGTCACTGAGTCGTGTACAACTGTTTCTGAGCCCATGAACTGTAGCCCAACAGGCTCCTCTGTCCATGGGATTTTTCAGGCAAGAATACTGCAGTAGAATGCTATTTCCTTCTCCAGGGGGTCCTCCCACCTGAGAGATTGAACCCGCATCTCCTGTTGTCTCTTGCATTTCAGGCAGATTCTTTACCTGTTGAGACAAAATTAATGACCATTATTTCTATCTCTATGATACACAAATGCTTGATTCAGTTCTTAATCACATTCTTCCACACAATATAAGAAAATGTTTTCCAGACAGAAGCAAAGAGGTAGAAGGACTTACAGAGTTTTACCTTAAATTAACCATTAACTGATAGTGTCAACAAATCCAAGTCCAATTCTAACCAAAATAGCCCATTTGTTCCCCTTAGCAAACCAATGATAATTTCCCAATGATAATCAAGTGAAATAAAGAGGAGTATATTGTATTCTCTGTCACAGTATCACATGGCCACTTTATGCCCTTGTTGATGAACAGCTCTGTTCTAAACTACATCTAACTCTTAAAAGTAAGACCTAGATGTTGGAGGAAGGTTTACTAGCCTGAATATTTTTAGGTTAATCCACTGAACTCTGTCAATGGGCTTTCATTTAATTTTTAGTAAAAATATTTTCCATATACATTATCCCTAGTCTTCTGTCCTCAGAGTATTTATCCAATGAGGAATATGATAAATTTTTATTTCTGTGTAACAAACTCCCAGAAACTAAGCAACTTAGGGAAGAAAACATAAGTTATCTCACAATTTTTGTAGATTTGGAATATGATAAGGCAACAAACAAGATTTCAGTCAGAGCTATGGTCTTATCTGATGCTTGGGATCTTCTTCCAAACTCATGTGGTCACTGGTAGAGTTGTTTTCTTTACAGCTGAATAACTCTCTGTGACTTACTTTTCAAATCCAGTGGTAGAGAACATATCTGATTTCTAGACCCTGTCTTAAACAGCTCATCTGATTAGTTCAAGTTCACTCAGAATTTTGAATGACTCAAAATTTACTAATTAAAGGAATCATAATCATGACTGCAAATATCACTTTGCTTGTACCATACAATCTAGTTTACTCATGAGAGAGACATTCTCACACCCAGAAGTTCCATCTACCCTCAAGGAGAAGGAACTATACAGGACATGCCCTTCAGCCATCTTAGGAGACATCTTAGAATTCTGTCTACCATTTGGAGAAAAGTCAAACTACTTTAATAATTCAGCGGCATAATTTTGCTGCAATAATTTTGCATTTAAGTGAACCAAAGTACCTTATTATAAAATTGTTCTATTAATTTTTTACCAATTTTTTCATTCTTTAATTTCAACAAAATCTTTCTTTCTTTCTCTCCAAAATCACTCTCCTCTCACCCAAGTCCTTGCTATCACTTATTTTCACTTGCTGTGATCTTGAACTGCTGAGAAAATCACTTGGGAGGGCATAACATTGGAACCTGCAAGGTCTGGCACCATGCCTCTGCCCTCATTAGTGAATGGGGTTGTATAGATGAATGAAATAAATCATTCTAGTGACTAGCCTATGTCAGAAGTAACTTCACTTAATGAAATTAGAACATTAATGTGGAATTACTTGGAAAAAAAAGGCTCATTTGGTGGTTTTCATCTTCTTCTTCAAGAGATGTCCTTTTCAGAACTAAATAAAATCACATTGGGCTGACATTTAAGGGTATACTGCCCATGTCTTGCTTCATTCTGATTTCACACATCACTCGAATTATTACTTCCAAATCACAGCCCAGATCTCCTCTGACCAAAAGTACCCAATAATCTTTCTAAGCTACTCAATTCCTGACTTCTGTTGCATCTACACAATGTATAACATGAACTACACAGTGTATAAAGGAGTAAGACCTGGCTGTCTTTTTTTTTTATATATAGCCACAGATTTTAGCAGAGCAGACAGTAAAGTGCTTGATATGTGTGTGTGTGTGTGTGTGTATATATATATATATATATATATGTGTGTGTGTGTGTGTGTGTGTGTGTGTGTGTGTATATATATATATTCACTGAATAATAGGGTTCTTTTTAACTTGGCATTCAAGACTCTCCAAACAAAAAGCTCACATACATATTTTCCAAATGTCTTCAGCTCCTGACCGATCTTCTTCAATACCTCCATGTCTCAATTATGCAGAATGTCACTCTGTCTTTTATTTCTATAGATGGCACCTCTGTATTTGACATATATCTTCCCTAAAGGATCATCTAGGTGGACTGCCACTTGATCTGTGAGACCTCTGGTGGTTCAGCTCACTCTCCACAGCGTTGCAAACAGTCAGACATGACTGAATGACTAACACTTTACACTTTCATCCCTAAAAGGTCCATCTCGGTGCACTGCCACTTGATCTGTGGAATCTCTCATGATTCAGCTCACTTCCCATCCTACGAGCTGGGAGTTATACCATCATCTTTCATCATACATAATCCTTTTTCTATCCTTCAATTATGGACCTTTTGTGTTCTACTCTGGTGACTCAGACAGTAAGGAATCTGCATGCAATGCAGGAGACCTGGGTTCCATCCTTGGGTTGAGAAGATCCCCTGGAGAAAGGATAGACTACCCACTCCAGCATGCTTGCCTAGAGAATTCCACAGACAGAGTCTACAGTACTTGGGGTTGCCAAGAGTCAGACATGCCTGAGCTATTACCACATACATACTACTGTAGTTACTTATGTTGACATTTTACTTCTGCTATTTGATTTTAAGATTCTTAGGAAAAACACTTGTATCTCCTACAAAGTCTGATACACACAGTAGACACTAAGTAAATACATTTTTTTTTAAAGAATCAAAAATTTGTCAGTATTAAATGTCCTCTTAATGATTAAAACATGGTCAATAATAATCTATCTTGATACTTTGTATAACTTTAAATAACTTCTTTTTAAGAAAAAATTTATGAACTGTTAATTCTCTCTTATTACAAAGACCCCTTTTTGAGAAATTAGTATTTGACAATCAATGATGTTTTGCATTTTATTAATGTAATTTTGACTTCCACTTTTGAGTGTCCTTCTATCTAAAAAACAGTATAAAATATAAATTAGAGAAAATATTCTAATAAGCATTTAAAATAAAATTTTATGTCATTTTTCACTTGGATATGATGTGCCATATATTCTATATTCTATATTCTTTCTCAATTTGTATCTTCCAACTAAAGTTTAAAAGGAAAATAACCATTTTATACCTTTATTATTGATAATACTATATGCCAAAGGAATCTAAGTGACCTAAGTTTTACACAATATCTTTTTTAGAATCAAAATATTTACTTTATAATAAAATATTTTACAAAATTGCATTCATTCAGTTATAATTATATATGGTGATGAGGTGGGAAAGATTCAATAAAAAAACAGAACTTTTCTATTCAAACTACTGATTACTTTCCTTGTTTTGACCTTCCTGTAGCAGATATTTAAATTTTGTTTGCTTTCTTTACAGGGAGCACTTAAACATTTAGCTTATCTAAGGTGCAATGACCTGAATAATAGAAGCAGAGAAAACTGCTAATTTAGAGATTTTAAATGGATAAACCTTGTAAATGGATTATGGAAACTTAAACATAACAAATCAGCTTTAATCATGCAGTTAATGAACTTCCACAATTTAACTGTGAACTTTTCAAATGTTGGGTTATGTTTATATTTAAAAGTCTAGTATGTCAAGTCAAAGGTACATAAGACACAACTCAAAGGTCTTCACATCTTTTAGAGACTTCTGGTACTTCCTTTGAATTTATAATAACTTCTGCACACAAATCTAATAACCAACATCTGCAACGATCCCTGGAGAAAGGATAGACTACCCACTCCAGCATGCTTGCCTAGAGAATTCCACAGACAGAGTCTACAGTACTTGGGGTTGCCAAGAGTCAGACATGCCTGAGCTATTACCACATACATACTACTGTAGTTACTTATGTTGACATTTTACTTCTGCTATTTGATTTTAAGATTCTTAGGAAAAACACTTGTATCTCCTACAAAGTCTGATACACACAGTAGACACTAAGTAAATACATTTTTTTTTAAAGAATCAAAAATTTGTCAGTATTAAATGTCCTCTTAATGATTAAAACATGGTCAATAATAATCTATCTTGATACTTTGTATAACTTTAAATAACTTCTTTTTAAGAAAAAATTTATGAACTGTTAATTCTCTCTTATTACAAAGACCCCTTTTTGAGAAATTAGTATTTGACAATCAATGATGTTTTGCATTTTATTAATGTAATTTTGACTTCCACTTTTGAGTGTCCTTCTATCTAAAAAACAGTATAAAATATAAATTAGAGAAAAATATTCTAATAAGCATTTAAAATAAAATTTTATGTCATTTTTCACTTGGATATGATGTGCCATATATTCTATATTCTATATTCTTTCTCAATTTGTATCTTCCAACTAAAGTTTAAAAGGAAAATAACCATTTTATACCTTTATTATTGATAATACTATATGCCAAAGGAATCTAAGTGACCTAAGTTTTACACAATATCTTTTTTAGAATCAAAATATTTACTTTATAATAAAATATTTTACAAAATTGCATTCATTCAGTTATAATTATATATGGTGATGAGGTGGGAAAGATTCAATAAAAAAACAGAACTTTTCTATTCAAACTACTGATTACTTTCCTTGTTTTGACCTTCCTGTAGCAGATATTTAAATTTTGTTTGCTTTCTTTACAGGGAGCACTTAAACATTTAGCTTATCTAAGGTGCAATGACCTGAATAATAGAAGCAGAGAAAACTGCTAATTTAGAGATTTTAAATGGATAAACCTTGTAAATGGATTATGGAAACTTAAACATAACAAATCAGCTTTAATCATGCAGTTAATGAACTTCCACAATTTAACTGTGAACTTTTCAAATGTTGGGTTATGTTTATATTTAAAAGTCTAGTATGCCGAAGTCAAAGGTACATAAGACACAACTCAAAGGTCTTCACATCTTTTAGAGACTTCTGGTACTTCCTTTGAATTTATAATAACTTCTGCACACAAATCTAATAACCAACATCTGCAACTATTTTATTTAAATTTTGAATAGAGCTTGACTTCCTACTATAGAATTATTAGAGGCGGAAATTTTTGCCTTGAAATTCATTTCTCTTTCAACTCTTATGACTTACATGTAAGGCAGTAAATAAATGTCCAGTGAAAGAAACTGTGTAGTGCCTCAGAACCAAACTACTATTTTTCAACTTGATTACTACAGAGAACATATGGAGCATGAACCCTGCCTTAAAAATTCTCATCATCTCTCTCATCATTACCTGTTAAAGCATTTCATCATAGTTTGAATTCTTTATGTAAGAGGTTGGCTGAAGCCTGGAATAAAGAATGAAAATGTGACAAATGGCCACTTATTGGTCATTAACTATCATGATTAGAGCAGCTTGCCTCTCAGAGTGAGGGTCAACATTAAGAAATGAAACCATTCTTTAGAATACCCTCTTGATAGGAATGAAGCTGTTCATTATCTGATCATTAGGGTCCATGCCAAATAAAACATGTATTTCACACAACCGAAGTCCTAATTGTTCATTTAGTCATTGACTTAAATGGGAAGCAATGAATAAAGCAAGTAACTAAGCAACTGTATAATCTTCAGATCCCCATTTAAGTGCAGGATGATAGTTAATGCTAAGAAAATAGCTCATGGCAAAGAAGTATTAAGAGTGACTGAGAGATCATATGTGGCACCCAACATCCAGTAACGTATGAAAACTTAAGTTACTGGTTCAGCTTAAAGTTGGGCTTTCCTGGTGGCTCAGATGGTAAATAATTTGCGTGGAATGTGGGAGACCTGGGTTCAATCCGTGGGTTGGGAAGACTCCCTGAAGAAGGGAATGGCTACCCACTCCAGTATTCTCGCCTGGAGGATTCCATGGACAGAGGAGTTTGGCAGGCTACAGTCCATGGGGTCACAAAGAATCAGACACGACTGAGCAACTTTCACTTTCACTTTTCAGTTTAAAATTACAATAATGAGCTGCTATCTTGCCTCATTATCAAAAGAATTAACCTCAGCTGCTTTAAAATGAATTCATTTATTTTATTAGAAGACTGTAAACCAAAGAATTATCATATTTAGGAATGATAAGAAGGGAAAGCAATAGAGTAGAGCAAAGTATGTTAGAGACCTAGATTATAGTAATCTAGGGAGATAACATGAACATCTACAATGTCAACCATGACAAATACTTTTTCCCCTAGTGGTAAATATCTTGATACCAGCAGCAATATATATATATATATTTTTAATTTGGTAACTGAGAATTCAGAGTTCTCAAAAAAACATAAAAATTCATTTGATGACCTTGGAAAAATCAACAAAGTCACAAGAGGCTTAGTTTTCTTACTAACAAAAACTGTTTATTGCTACCTGTCTTACCTTATTGGGTTACACTTGGACACTTGGAACTATTTTTGGAATATAAAGGGCTGGAGGAAATGCAAATAACCTCATCATCTCCTTGGCTCAGGTCCTTAAACTGCTATCTGGAAAAGAAGACCTAACTGCTAGAAGAGATAATACTGAAAAGAATCTTCATGTGTTCTTTGGTTCCTTGGGTTTACCTGCCTGGGTTGTGTACTTGAGATGCTGAACTAAAGCATATACCATTTTTTTTTAAAAAAAGATTTATTTATTTATTTTGGGCGGGGATCAGGTTGGGGAGAGAGGGGAGCGGGCGGGCCACTTCTATTCGTCTTTCATTTCTCTATTTTCATCCATCTTTGTTCTTTGGCTCCCGTGGGCCTCCCATAGTAGTGGTGTCTGTCGTTGCAGAGCTCCGGCTCTGGGCACACGTGCACTGGCTGGGTAATTGGACACATCAGTCCAGCCGCTCCGCAGCACGTGGGATCTTCCCAGGCCAGGGATCGAACCAGCACCCCTTGCACTGCAAGGCGGTGTCCTTACCCACTGGACCACCAGGGGAAGCCCAGCATATACTTTTAAAAACACATTTTCCTTTTCTGTTGAGCTGTTTTCCTCTTCCTCCTTGAGAATTAGTTTTGATCTATGGAGCTAGAAGGGTCTGGAGAGAAAAACAAACAAAAACCAAAGAACTCAAGTTTTCTTAAGAGTTCCTGTTGATGAAAGGGAACCTTAGTCTCCTTCAAAGTTAATGTCCAGTTAAGGTCCCACAAAAGTAGAAATTAGGTCATAATTCAAAGTTAAACCAGGGCTTCCCTGGTGGTCTCATGGATAAAGAGTCTGCCCTGCCGTGCAAGCGGCACTGGTTCCATTCCTGGCCCGGGAGGATCCCACATGCAATTTCAAAAATGACAAATATCTTTTTCCCCTAGTGGTAAATATCTTGATACCAGCAGCAATATATATATATATATTTTTAATTTGGTAACTGAGAATTCAGAGTTCTCAAAAAAACATAAAAATTCATTTGATGACCTTGGAAAAATCAACAAAGTCACAAGAGGCTTAGTTTTCTTACTAACAAAAACTGTTTATTGCTACCTGTCTTACCTTATTGGGTTACACTTGGACACTTGGAACTATTTTTGGAATATAAAGGGCTGGAGGAAATGCAAATAACCTCATCATCTCCTTGGCTCAGGTCCTTTAACTGCTATCTGGAAAAGAAGACCTAACTGCTAGAAGAGATAATACTGAAAAGAATCTTCATGTGTTCTTTGGTTCCTTGGGTTTACCTGCCTGGGTTGTGTACTTGAGATGCTGAACTAAAGCATATACCATTTTTTTTTAAAAAAAGATTTATTTATTTATTTTGGGCGGGGATCAGGTTGGGGAGAGAGGGGAGCGGGCGGGCCACTTCTATTCGTCTTTCATTTCTCTATTTTCATCCATCTTTGTTCTTTGGCTCCCGTGGGCCTCCCATAGTAGTGGTGTCTGTCGTTGCAGAGCTCCGGCTCTGGGCACACGTGCACTGGCTGGGTAATTGGACACATCAGTCCAGCCGCTCCGCAGCACGTGGGATCTTCCCAGGCCAGGGATCGAACCAGCACCCCTTGCACTGCAAGGCGGTGTCCTTACCCACTGGACCACCAGGGGAAGCCCAGCATATACTTTTAAAAACACATTTTCCTTTTCTGTTGAGCTGTTTTCCTCTTCCTCCTTGAGAATTAGTTTTGATCTATGGAGCTAGAAGGGTCTGGAGAGAAAAACAAACAAAAACCAAAGAACTCAAGTTTTCTTAAGAGTTCCTGTTGATGAAAGGGAACCTTAGTCTCCTTCAAAGTTAATGTCCAGTTAAGGTCCCACAAAAGTAGAAATTAGGTCATAATTCAAAGTTAAACCAGGGCTTCCCTGGTGGTCTCATGGATAAAGAGTCTGCCCTGCCGTGCAAGCGGCACTGGTTCCATTCCTGGCCCGGGAGGATCCCACATGCTGTGGAGCAGCTGAGCCAGTGTGTTCAATTACCAGCCAGCACTTTAGAGCACAGGCACCCAGAGCCAGTGCTCTGCAGTGAGAGGCCACACATGCCAAAGAATGAGGAGATGGATGAAAATAAATATAAATAAAAGAGGCATGATGGGGAAAAGAAAAAAATACTTAAAAAAAAAAAAAAAAAACAAGCTAAATCACACCTGGAAATTTAAAATGGTTCTTAGATCTCTCCATAACCTGAGAGCAGTGAAAGTGGACCATGAGGGTAATGGAAGCCAAGGGCTATTCTCTAGTCCCTGGTATACTCGAGTCATGCCAGAGCCCAGGTAAAGTTAACAATCAAGGCAATAAAAGTGTTAGATAAAGGACAAAGGGCAGGGTGGTGGAACCAGGTCACACAAAGCAGGATAGGAGAAAACCTGCTTTCAAAACAAAGAAGAAAACCAAAGAGGTGGCTAAGTCAAAGATATACTGGAGTAAGTTGTCAAAAAAGATACTATTGACAGTTCTAGACAACACATGAATCCAAAACTGAAAGAAAGGCAAAAATAAGGATCTACTGAAGGGACAAGAAATACAGCTGCTCAAAGTCTGTGACAAATGATGGAATAGACATTCCTCAGTGACATAAAGAAGGAATGAGAAGAGTTAAGAGACTCCCAGAACAAGGAGGCAGGACCAACTTCATAGGCATTGACCTGCACCATCACAAAGGGCTCTCACTTGCTATAATTTCTCCTTGAAATCAATAATTTGTGAATAATAAATTCTGCATTTTCCATCCATTTGGGTCAACCAATTACCCCCCTGGACCACCAGGGAAGCCCAGCATATACTTTTAAAACACATTTTCCTTTTCTGTTGAGCTGTTTTCCTCTTCCTCCTTGAGAATTAGTTTTGATCTATGGAGCTAGAAGGGTCTGGAGAGAAAAACAAACAAAAACCAAAGAACTCAAGTTTTCTTAAGAGTTCCTGTTGATGAAAGGGAACCTTAGTCTCCTTCAAAGTTAATGTCCAGTTAAGGTCCCACAAAAGTAGAAATTAGGTCATAATTCAAAGTTAAACCAGGGCTTCCCTGGTGGTCTCATGGATAAAGAGTCTGCCCTGCCGTGCAAGCGGCACTGGTTCCATTCCTGGCCCGGGAGGATCCCACATGCTGTGGAGCAGCTGAGCCAGTGTGTTCAATTACCAGCCAGCACTTTAGAGCACAGGCACCCAGAGCCAGTGCTCTGCAGTGAGAGGCCACACATGCCAAAGAATGAGGAGATGGATGAAAATAAATATAAATAAAAGAGGCATGATGGGGAAAAGAAAAAAATACTTAAAAAAAAAAAAAAAAAACAAGCTAAATCACACCTGGAAATTTAAAATGGTTCTTAGATCTCTCCATAACCTGAGAGCAGTGAAAGTGGACCATGAGGGTAATGGAAGCCAAGGGCTATTCTCTAGTCCCTGGTATACTCGAGTCATGCCAGAGCCCAGGTAAAGTTAACAATCAAGGCAATAAAAGTGTTAGATAAAGGACAAAGGGCAGGGTGGTGGAACCAGGTCACACAAAGCAGGATAGGAGAAAACCTGCTTTCAAAACAAAGAAGAAAACCAAAGAGGTGGCTAAGTCAAAGATATACTGGAGTAAGTTGTCAAAAAAGATACTATTGACAGTTCTAGACAACACATGAATCCAAAACTGAAAGAAAGGCAAAAATAAGGATCTACTGAAGGGACAAGAAATACAGCTGCTCAAAGTCTGTGACAAATGATGGAATAGACATTCCTCAGTGACATAAAGAAGGAATGAGAAGAGTTAAGAGACTCCCAGAACAAGGAGGCAGGACCAACTTCATAGGCATTGACCTGCACCATCACAAAGGGCTCTCACTTGCTATAATGCTCTGCCATCACCATCTTGAAACTTCATAATAATTTGTGAATAATAAATTCTGCATTTTCATTTTCCAATAGGCCCATGGATTATGCAGTTGATCCGTCAAGGAGGCTTTAGAGGTATCCTTCTGTCCCATATGTAAGTCCCTGTGTAAGCTTACTTCTCAATATGTTACAAGAGTCAACCTAGAGGGGCAGGACGGAGTGGGATATGGAAGGGAGGTTCAAGGGGGAGGGAACATAAATAAATATACATAAAGTTTGATTCATATTGATACATGGCCAAAAAACCAACACAATATAGTAACACAATTATCCTCCAATTAAAAATAAATAAATTTCTAAAGATTCAACTTATTAGCGCTTCCCTTGTAGTCCAGTGGGTAAAGAGTCTGCCTTGCGGTGCAAAGCGCACCCATTTGATCTCTGGTCCGGGAAGATGCCACATGTAGCAGAGTGGCTGGACCAGCACTCTGGAGTGCATGCACCAAGAGCCGGTGCTCTGCAATGAGAGGCCCACACAGGCTGAAGAGTAAAGATGGATGAAGATTAAATTAATTAATTAATTAATTAAAAGAGGCCAAAATTTAAAAAAAAAATTCAACTTATCACATGCTGACTCTGGAGTGAAACAATTCTCCAAACCCGGCAAACTCTTAATGAGGAGGGGACAAAGGAACTAGCAACCAAGTCAGGGATAAGAGATGAGGAAAAAACAGTGAGAAAAAAAATTATTAAAAAAGTATCTTGATATTTTAAGAAGACACTCCTTTAATCTATGAACTATCAATGCACTTATTCTCACAAATGTCCCAGGGTAAAATCAATAAATAGGTAAGAGAATTTTTTAAATATTTTTATTTTCTAATTAAAACAAAAAAAGATCCCACCACATTTACATTGATCAAGCCTTTAAGAAGTCTTTATTTTATCAATGAAATAATTAATTTGAAGGATATAATGGTATCCTTCATTTATATTTGAAGGATATAAATACTATCCATAACATTTTGTTATGTTTTATAAACTATTTAAGGAAAGACAACCTTATGGATTTATTTTTAATTTCCTTTTTTACTATTTATGCCAACTGTTGTTGTTCAGTCACTATGTCACACCCAACTCTGTGACTCCATGAACTGCAGGATGCCCGGCTCCCCTGTCCTTAACTATCTCCCTGAGTTTGCTCAAACTCATGTCCATTAAGTCAGTGATACCATCTAACCATCTCCTCCTCTGTTGCCCTCTTCTCCCCTTGCCATCAATCTTTCCCATATTACAGACTTTTCCAGTGAGTCAGTTCTTCACATCAGGTGGCCAAAGTATTGGAGCTTCAGCTTTAGCATCAGTCTTTCCAATGAATTATTCAGAGTTGATTTCCTTTAGGATTGACTGGTTCAGTCTCCTGGAGCTCCAAAGGACTCTCTAGAGTCTTCTCCAGCACAACGCAAAAGCATCAATTCTTCAGCACTTAGCCTTCTTTATAGTCCAACTCTCACATTTGTACATAACTACTGGAAAAACCATAGCTTTGACTAGACAGACCTTTGTCAGTAGAGTGATGTCTCTTTCTTCTTTTTTTTTTTTTTAATTTTTGTCCTCTTTCTATTGATTTTTTGATTTTTTTTTAAATTTTTTTTTGGGGGGTGGAAGGTGGGGAAGGGAGGGGGTGGGCGGGCCACTTTTGTTAGTCTTTCATTTTTCTATTTTCATCCATCTTTGTTCTTCCGCCGTGTGGTCCTCCCATCGCAGTGGCTCTTGTTACAGAGCACCGGCTCCAGGCGCATGTGCTCTAGAGCTCTGGCTCAGTAATTGGACACATCGATCCAGCCGCTCCATGGCACGTGGAATCTTCCCAGGCCAGGGATCAAACTGGCGCCCCTTGCACTGCAAGGCGGTGTCCTTATCCACTGGACCACCAGGGAAGCCCTAATTTATTTATTTTTAATCCATCTTTATTCTTCAGCCTGTGTGGGCTTCCCATCGCAGTGGCCTCTCTTGTTGCAGAGCACCGGCTCTGGGTGCACACACTCCAGAGCTGTGACTCGATAGTTGGACACACTGGTCCAGCCGCTCTGCGGCATGTGGGATCTTCCCAGACCAGGGATCGAACCGTTGCCCCTTGCACTGCAAGGCAGATTCTTTACCCACTGGACCACCAGGGAAGCCCTCTGCTTTCTTATATGCTGTCTAAATTTGTCACAGATTTTCTTCCAAAGAGCGTCTTTTAATTTCATGACTGCAGTCACTGTCTGCAGTGATTTTAGAACCCAAGAAAATGAAATGTGTCAATTGCAAAAAAAAAAGAAAAATTGATTATGTAACAAACAGTTTCCATTTTAAGATGCCAAATCACAACAGATGATTTAGAGAAGTCTATCTTGTTCAGCGATGTGACATAAATCTATCTTCTTATAAAGTGTCAGTAAAGGAGATTTTTCTTTTCAAGTTAACTTTATTTCTCCATTGATCAGCAGTTTTGCTTTTGAAGTCATGAAAAGTAAGTCGTTTTCTACCACAGTAGGACTTCAGAGTCAGACCGCTTATTTCTTTTAAAATGAATGATCACCAGCATTTATTTATATCCAGACTAGTCCTATTTCAAGAACATACCTAACTGCATAGTTTAAAGAACCTACAAAACTTTCACCATTTTCATAAAAACACAAATCCTATGGACAATCTATGTTAATGTGGTTTGTCACAAGTTGAATGACCTTGACTGGACAATTCTGCAAGCCTCAAGAAGCACATCTTATGTGGAGCTGACTGGCGTCATTGTTCTGCTTCTAATAGAACACGAACATCATTCAAGGACACAGAAAAAGTTCAACGATGAAAAGCTATTGCCTTGTGGTAATAATCCTGGACATTATATATCCTTTGTGTTGGGATAAAGGACTGAATCTTGAATAAATTTTATTAAGTTTTGCTTTTAGAAGAAGAATAGAAAACAGTAGTCCTTTCTGATTTATCTGTATTTTTAAAATCTAGAGTAAAGAGAAATAAGGCACATTTTTCCAGGTCACAGGTATAAAAGAAGGATGGTTACAGACTTCTCAATTTTGATCTTTCTGGAACATTCTTGAAAATAAAAAAAGTATATTAACTCTAAGAAGATAAAGTTTATCTCTCTATATATGTCATTCTTCGAATAGCTAATAGGAGCCACTAAGCGCCAAAGAATTATGGAATTCACTTGATATGCTGAACTTTACTAAATAACATTTTGCCAATTTATAGTTTATATAATAATCTTCAGGATTCACTTTAGGTAGAGATATGATTAATTTCTCACAGAAAAATTAAGATTCTCACATGCCATTTCTGTCCTTCCCATGACAATGTGACAGCATATAAACACATGCAAGCCTATAAATAACAGAAACATTTACCATATACCTGGGGCAAATCAGGAGAGTTCTTCTATCTATGGAGCAAGCTTGGGGATGGTTCTAGACAGGGTCATGGTTAGTCCCTTGTCCTTATCCCTAAGTACATTAAAAGAAGTACATTAAAAGTACATTAGAATAGGCAATCTTTTAAAATATCTTTTAGTCAGTTGTAGAGATTTGCTTAGAAACAAGTCATATTTTCAACATAAAAAACAACATTAACAAAGAACAGAATTCACTAATGGTGGCAAGGTGACTTGATATGGTGGGAAAGGAAGATTTAAGGGTATAGTTTACCCATAAATACATTGGCCTTCTTAGAGTTTGGTTTTGAGTTCAACTAGTCCACATAGTTGAGATATCTAAGGAGCATCTAATTTAGGTCATGATCTACCAAAAATATAGACAAAATTGGTTGTACATCAGTTTGTTCTATGAGTCTACAGTCACTCTCTCCTTTTTATTTGTATGCTGACTAACAGAATCCTAGTAATTACTACTGAGGAAAGGTCATAGTAGACTTAGATTATGCTAGATAGCAGAATTTTAATATCTCAGCATCCCCAGGAAGTGCTGAAATGTGAGATCCTGTCCCTTTCTCAAATTATAACCATAACTGACTAATGATTCATAAGACACTAAAGACATGTCAGCCTGGAAAGCACTTTATGAATACAAGCAGTGCTCAAGTGAAAAAGAACCAAAATGTCCCATTACTCTTGGTTGTCTTACAGGATTAAACAAAGGAGAATCATTTCATTTAGAAACAAGGAAAAAGTCATGCAATGACATGTGAAAGAATAGAGAAGAACAATAGCTAGAGTGCTGCTTGATCAGATCAATTCTGTGCTCTTTCTTTTTTTCATATACCACTTTATAATATCTGGAATAAAATGAGCATTCTTTTAAAAAAGGAGACAATCTGAGTATGTCTAAGTTCCTTAGATTATCTTGATACCCTGATTACTAGGTTGATTTTTCACAATGTAAATATGAAATTAATTTATAACCAGTATTTACTGATCCTCTATTTTCTAAGCAAAGAAAATCTTAGTGAACAAAATATGCATTTTCTACTCTCAAGGATTCACAGACTAGATACTGAAAATTGACAATGTTTCGACAGCATATAAACACATGCAAGCCTATAAATAACAGAAACATTTACCATATACCTGGGGCAAATCAGGAGAGTTCTTCTATCTATGGAGCAAGCTTGGGGATGGTTCTAGACAGGGTCATGGTTAGTCCCTTGTCCTTATCCCTAAGTACATTAAAAGAAGTACATTAAAAGTACATTAGAATAGGCAATCTTTTAAAATATCTTTTAGTCAGTTGTAGAGATTTGCTTAGAAACAAGTCATATTTTCAACATAAAAAACAACATTAACAAAGAACAGAATTCACTAATGGTGGCAAGGTGACTTGATATGGTGGGAAAGGAAGATTTAAGGGTATAGTTTACCCATAAATACATTGGCCTTCTTAGAGTTTGGTTTTGAGTTCAACTAGTCCACATAGTTGAGATATCTAAGGAGCATCTAATTTAGGTCATGATCTACCAAAAATATAGACAAAATTGGTTGTACATCAGTTTGTTCTATGAGTCTACAGTCACTCTCTCCTTTTTATTTGTATGCTGACTAACAGAATCCTAGTAATTACTACTGAGGAAAGGTCATAGTAGACTTAGATTATGCTAGATAGCAGAATTTTAATATCTCAGCATCCCCAGGAAGTGCTGAAATGTGAGATCCTGTCCCTTTCTCAAATTATAACCATAACTGACTAATGATTCATAAGACACTAAAGACATGTCAGCCTGGAAAGCACTTTATGAATACAAGCAGTGCTCAAGTGAAAAAGAACCAAAATGTCCCATTACTCTTGGTTGTCTTACAGGATTAAACAAAGGAGAATCATTTCATTTAGAAACAAGGAAAAAGTCATGCAATGACATGTGAAAGAATAGAGAAGAACAATAGCTAGAGTGCTGCTTGATCAGATCAATTCTGTGCTCTTTCTTTTTTTTTTCATATACCACTTTATAATATCTGGAATAAAATGAGCATTCTTTTAAAAAAGGAGACAATCTGAGTATGTCTAAGTTCCTTAGATTATCTTGATACCCTGATTACTAGGTTGATTTTTCACAATGTAAATATGAAATTAATTTATAACCAGTATTTACTGATCCTCTATTTTCTAAGCAAAAGAAAATCTTAGTGAACAAAATATGCATTTTCTACTCTCAAGGATTCACAGCTTAGATACAAAGACAATTCACTATGTATCGTTAATGATATTTTATTTCTGTGAGCATAATTCATGTCTTGAAAGAACAGACACTTGCTACCACATAATCTGAATTGGAAATTAAAGTGAATATTTGCTTTTGTGAAATGTGAAAAAATATAAAAATAATTTTAACTGAAACAAGTAAACAAGTGTGTTTTTATTAGATATAAACATCCAGAAGGATGAAAGTGAGAAGTGATAAAGAAAGCACCATTGGGAAGGACTGGGCTGAAACTAAAGAGACATTTTAAACAGTTCCGACATGAGCAGGTCACATGTGTCAAGGAGTTTATGCTCTGCATTCTTGTTGCCATGACAGATTTTTGAAGATTTATTCAGATGACTATGTAGATCAATTCCAGCCAAATGTTGTATCAAATATGCCTTTCATGTTTATATATCCATGAATTAAAATCTAAGGATTGCCATCAAGATTAAAAGACCAACAAAAAATAAAATGTCTCCTAAAAAAGCCATTAAAGGAAATTTAATTAGTTCAGGTCTTCTCTCTCAAGGTAATTTCTCTTTAAATAGTTCTTAAAAGAATGGTATTACTTTGGCATTATAAGACCTATAATTTTTCCCTGCTATCTTATTTGTTATAAAAGTAGATTCTAAAATTTTTTCATGAAGTACAGAAAGCCACCTATTCAAGAGTTATTTCTGGCATACAAATTGGCATTGTGGCCTCAGAAGCATTATTCACTGTACTAATTATGTACCATCTATATTCATTACACAAGCAGTGCTCAAGTGAAAAGAACCAAAATGTCCCATTACTCTTGGTTGTCTTACAGGATTAAACAAAGGAAAAGGGTCATGCAATGACATGTGAAAGAATAGAGAAGAACAATAGCTAGAGTGCTGCTTGATCAGATCAATTCTGTGCTCTTTCTTTTTTTTTTCATATACCACTTTATAATATCTGGAATAAAATGAGCATTCTTTTAAAAAAGGAGACAATCTGAGTATGTCTAAGTTCCTTAGATTATCTTGATACCCTGATTACTAGGTTGATTTTTCACAATGTAAATATGAAATTAATTTATAACCAGTATTTACTGATCCTCTATTTTCTAAGCAAAAGAAAATCTTAGTGAACAAAATATGCATTTTCTACTCTCAAGGATTCACAGCTTAGATACAAAGACAATTCACTATGTATCGTTAATGATATTTTATTTCTGTGAGCATAATTCATGTCTTGAAAGAACAGACACTTGCTACCACATAATCTGAATTGGAAATTAAAGTGAATATTTGCTTTTGTGAAATGTGAAAAAATATAAAAATAATTTTAACTGAAACAAGTAAACAAGTGTGTTTTTATTAGATATAAACATCCAGAAGGATGAAAGTGAGAAGTGATAAAGAAAGCACCATTGGGAAGGACTGGGCTGAAACTAAAGAGACATTTTAAACAGTTCCGACATGAGCAGGTCACATGTGTCAAGGAGTTTATGCTCTGCATTCTTGTTGCCATGACAGATTTTTGAAGATTTATTCAGATGACTATGTAGATCAATTCCAGCCAAATGTTGTATCAAATATGCCTTTCATGTTTATATATCCATGAATTAAAATCTAAGGATTGCCATCAAGATTAAAAGACCAACAAAAAATAAAATGTCTCCTAAAAAAGCCATTAAAGGAAATTTAATTAGTTCAGGTCTTCTCTCTCAAGGTAATTTCTCTTTAAATAGTTCTTAAAAGAATGGTATTACTTTGGCATTATAAGACCTATAATTTTTCCCTGCTATCTTATTTGTTATAAAAGTAGATTCTAAAATTTTTTCATGAAGTACAGAAAGCCACCTATTCAAGAGTTATTTCTGGCATACAAATTGGCATTGTGGCCTCAGAAGCATTATTCACTGTACTAATTATGTACCATCTATATTCATTACACATGACTTAATGTCATTTATACATGACTTAGCTACTAGACAACAGCAAATATTCATTACATAATATCCAAGGAGATAGCTGGACTTTCTTTTTTAAACCTGTTTGTAAAAGAAGCAATGTTGATCATAGAAATTTTGGAAAAACCCAGATCAACAAGGTGTGGCAGATACAGAATCTTTGAAAGTCAGCCCATCTTAAAGGAGTAATATTTATGACTGTGTGCATTCTCAGTTGTGTCTGATTGTTTGCAACCCCATAGACTGTAGCTGGTCAAGCTTTACTGTCCGTGGAATTTTCCCACCAAGAATATTGGAGTGGGTTGCCACTTTCTTATCCCAGGGATCTTCCTGGCCCAGAGACTGAACCTGTGTCTCTTGTGTCTCCTGAAATGGCAGGCAGATTCTTTACTATTTAGACACAGCCTAAAACAGTAAAAATTAATTACCTCACTGTAATAACCTCACTGGAGTGGGCTGTCATTTCCTTCTCCAGGAGATCTTCCTGATCCAGGGATCGAACCGATATCTCTTGCATCTCCTGAATTGCTGGCAGATTCTTTATCACTATAGCCCTAAGAAAACCCAATCCTAATCCCAATTTTAATCTATTAAAATAATAATATCCTATAATAGTTATGTACTCAAGTATTTTAATAGCTGCATATATCCCATTATATAGATATAATAAATTTCATATGGCTGGATGTCCATTATGTAATAGCTGTTCAGTTTTATAAAAAATGCTATGATGAACAGCTTTATACATTAACACCAAAGCATATCTCCAACACTTTGTTTAAAAGTAGAATAGTCTAACAGACTAGATATATTTAAAGTTTTATGACTCCTTCAAAAATAGGTCAATATTTATTCCCACAAATAATAATAAACCTATTTTTATCATGGATCTCATATTTTTAATATGTTTCAATAAGACAAATTGAAGTGCTATTTATTGTGTTTTTTTAATTTGTATTTATTTAATGAACATTAAAAGCAAGGCTATTTCCCAGTTAGCCATTCAGCAATTGCATACCACTGGCCACAAAGAATGGATTGATCATAAAACAGAGTCACTAGAAAGCAGACTTCCATGACTATAATGAGGCATGTGGGAAATTTTGGGGTGAGAGATGATATGCTGTATCTTGATTGAGTGCAAATTAAAAATCAGTAAACTTGGCTTTAAAAGAAAAAAAAAGACAAGAGGGGATCTTCCTTGGTGGTCTAGTGGTTAAGCATTTGCCTGCCAATGCAAGAGACATGAATCTGATGCCTGGTCAGGGATCTAAGATATACATGCTGGGGTGGGGGCAACTAAGCCCGCATGTCACAACTATTGAACACGGCTCTAGAGCCCATGTGCCAGAAAAAGAGAAGCCTGCATGCTGCATCTAGAGAGAAATCCTGCACACTGCAACAGAGCCCAAACGCTGCAGCAATAAAAGGGAGGGAGGGAGAGAGTCTGACTATACATATTGCTAACATCAAAAATGAGAAAACAAAATTGTGGGTCAAAAGTTTCAATGTAGGGACTTCCCTGATAGCTCAGTGATAAACAGTACATCTGCCAATGCAGGAGACACAGATTTGATCTCTGATCCAGGTAGGAAGATCCCATATGCTGCTGAGCAACTAAGCCCATGAGCCACAACTATTGAACCTGTGCTCTCGAGCCTCGGAGCCACAACTGCTGAGCCCATGTGCCACAACTATTGAAGCCTGTGTGCCCTAGAGCCCAAGTTCCACAACAAGAGAAGTCACTGCAACAAGAAGCCTGCTCACCTCAACTAGAGAGTATCCCCCACTCCCTGCAACTAGAGAAGAGCCTGTGGCAGTAGTGAAAACCCAGAATAGTCAAAAATAAATTAAAAATAAATAAATAAAATATATTTCTTTAAAAAAAAAAAAGTTTACATGCATACATCAGGAAAATCATTCCAAAATAAAAGGACACTTGAATATACAGACTGAAATGGCACATTGTACCCCAGGATAAGCTGATGTGGAATAATCAACACAAACACCTATTTTACCAAAGATATAATTTTTTTGTTTTTTTAATTTGTATTTATTTAATGAACATAAAAGCCATTTCCCAGTTAGCCATTCAGCAATTGCATACCACTGGCCACAAAGAATGGATTGATCATAAAACAGAGTCACTAGAAAGCAGACTTCCATGACTATAATGAGGCATGTGGGAAATTTTGGGGTGAGAGATGATATGCTGTATCTTGATTGAGTGCAAATTAAAAATCAGTAAACTTGGCTTTAAAAGAAAAAAAAAGACAAGAGGGGATCTTCCTTGGTGGTCTAGTGGTTAAGCATTTGCCTGCCAATGCAAGAGACATGAATCTGATGCCTGGTCAGGGATCTAAGATATACATGCTGGGGTGGGGGCAACTAAGCCCGCATGTCACAACTATTGAACACGGCTCTAGAGCCCATGTGCCAGAAAAAGAGAAGCCTGCATGCTGCATCTAGAGAGAAATCCTGCATACTGCAACAGAGCCCAAACGCTGCAGCAATAAAAGGGAGGGAGGGAGAGAGTCTGACTATACATATTGCTAACATCAAAAATGAGAAAACAAAATTGTGGGTCAAAAGTTTCAATGTAGGGACTTCCCTGATAGCTCAGTGATAAACAGTACATCTGCCAATGCAGGAGACACAGATTTGATCTCTGATCCAGGTAGGAAGATCCCATATGCTGCTGAGCAACTAAGCCCATGAGCCACAACTATTGAACCTGTGCTCTCGAGCCTCGGAGCCACAACTGCTGAGCCCATGTGCCACAACTATTGAAGCCTGTGTGCCCTAGAGCCCAAGTTCCACAACAAGAGAAGTCACTGCAACAAGAAGCCTGCTCACCTCAACTAGAGAGTATCCCCCACTCCCTGCAACTAGAGAAGAGCCTGTGGCAGTAGTGAAAACCCAGAATAGTCAAAAATAAATTAAAAATAAATAAATAAAATATATTTCTTTAAAAAAAAAAAAAGTTTACATGCATACATCAGGAAAATCATTCCAAAATAAAAGGACACTTGAATATACAGACTGAAATGGCACATTGTACCCCAGGATAAGCTGATGTGGAATAATCAACACAAACACCTATTTTACCAAAGATATAATGAGCTTTAATACAAATAAATAGAACATGGATAAAAATTGTCACTTATATGGCAGGAAAGCTAAGCTATTAAGTAAAAAACAAAGAAAACTGTTGGTTTTATAGTGGTTAATTCAGAGTCGCTAAAATGAAGTATCAAAGTTATTCACTAAATATTTATTATGTCATTTTTTGCAGGACACATATTATAGGTTTTATATTGTTCCATATAAAACTGAATGTTATCATTTGTGACACCTAAAGAAAACAGGTTTCCCAGGTATGCTAATGGCAAAAAATAAAATAAAATAAAAACTGCCTGCCAATGCAGGAAACATAAGAGATGCAAGTTTGATACCTTAGTCAGGAAGATCCCCTGGAGAAGGGCATGGCAACCCACTCCAGTATTCCTACCTGGAGAATCCTACCTGGGTCACAAAGAGTCAGATATGACTGAAGCAGCTTCACACAAACACAAAGAAGACAAAGAGCTTACTTGAAAATTCTTGGTAAATAGAATTTTAAATATATACAAAACTATGGATTTTTACAGATAAAATTAAAACTTTGCATACAGTGAATATATCTCCCATTGTTTTCTGAACATGTAAACTCATCAGAAGGACAGCTAAGAGCAGGACAGCACTTCTGGCAGGGGGAAACTTTTAAGGTAGTTAGGAGTCTAAGAATTAAACCTGAAAGTTCTAGAAAAATCAAATGAACCTAAGACATGTTTTATTTGATGGTTTCTTACTGACTCAAGTAGAACTCAGAGAGATGGGATTGTGATAAACCAGAAAGTTAAAATGGAAGTCAAGAAGCTTGGGGTGCTGGTGCTGGTCAGGCTGGTCTTCTGAGAAAGCCTAGCTGGCATAGCACATGTAGGTATCACATCAACACCCAAACTTCTTGGTGGAGCTCTCAGCACCAGAAGAAGAGCTTCCCTTCAGAACCCTCCTACATCGTGGGTGGGGGTGTAAGTTGGTACACCACTACGGAACACATTATGGAGGGTCCTCAAAAGCTAAAAATATTGTTGCCATATGATCTAGCAATCCCACTCCTGGGCATACACCTGGACAAAACTATAAGTGAAAAAAATACATGCAACCATGTGTTCACAGCAGCCCTATCCACAATACTCCAGACCTGAAAACAACCTAAATGTGCAATAACAAATGACTGGACAAAGAAGATGGGTACATATATACAATGGAATACTGCTGAGCCACACAAAAGAATGAATTAATGCCATTTGAAGCAAAATGGATAGACGTGGAGATTATCATACTAAGTAACATTAAGCTAAAGAAAGAAAGGCAAATACCAGATATCACTTATATGTGAAATCAGAAATATGACACAAATAAGCCTATCTCACAAAGAGACTCACAGACATAGAGAACAGACGTGTAGTTGCCAAGAGGGAGGTTGTTGGACAGATAGAGTAGGAATCTGTGGTTAGCAGATGCAAATTATTATATATCAGAGCACAGAAAGCTCAGGAATCCCGAAGGCATGGCAACCCACTCCAGTATTCCTACCTGGAGAATCCTACCTGGGTCACAAAGAGTCAGATATGACTGAAGCAGCTTCACACAAACACAAAGAAGACAAAGAGCTTACTTGAAAATTCTTGGTAAATAGAATTTTAAATATATACAAAACTATGGATTTTTACAGATAAAATTAAAACTTTGCATACAGTGAATATATCTCCCATTGTTTTCTGAACATGTAAACTCATCAGAAGGACAGCTAAGAGCAGGACAGCACTTCTGGCAGGGGGAAACTTTTAAGGTAGTTAGGAGTCTAAGAATTAAACCTGAAAGTTCTAGAAAATCAAATGAACCTAAGACATGTTTTATTTGATGGTTTCTTACTGACTCAAGTAGAACTCAGAGAGATGGGATTGTGATAAACCAGAAAGTTAAAATGGAAGTCAAGAAGCTTGGGGTGCTGGTGCTGGTCAGGCTGGTCTTCTGAGAAAGCCTAGCTGGCATAGCACATGTAGGTATCACATCAACACCCAAACTTCTTGGTGGAGCTCTCAGCACCAGAAGAAGAGCTTCCCTTCAGAACCCTCCTACATCGTGGGTGGGGGTGTAAGTTGGTACACCACTACGGAACACATTATGGAGGGTCCTCAAAAGCTAAAAATATTGTTGCCATATGATCTAGCAATCCCACTCCTGGGCATACACCTGGACAAAACTATAAGTGAAAAAAATACATGCAACCATGTGTTCACAGCAGCCCTATCCACAATACTCCAGACCTGAAAACAACCTAAATGTGCAATAACAAATGACTGGACAAAGAAGATGGGTACATATATACAATGGAATACTGCTGAGCCACACAAAAGAATGAATTAATGCCATTTGAAGCAAAATGGATAGACGTGGAGATTATCATACTAAGTAACATTAAGCTAAAGAAAGAAAGGCAAATACCAGATATCACTTATATGTGAAATCAGAAATATGACACAAATAAGCCTATCTCACAAAGAGACTCACAGACATAGAGAACAGACGTGTAGTTGCCAAGAGGGAGGGGGTTGTTGGACAGATAGAGTAGGAATCTGTGGTTAGCAGATGCAAATTATTATATATAGGACAGAAAAACACAGCAAAGGTCCTACTGTATAGCACGAGGAACTATATTCAATATCTTATGACAAACCACAATGAAAAACAATTTTTAAAATGCTGTGTGTGTGTGTATATAGATAGATAGATAGATAGATAGATAACTGAATCACTTTGCTGTACAGCAGAAATTAACACATTATATATCCACTATAACAGACAAAATAAAAAAGCTTCCTTCTAGAGGCACACACGTTCATCTGGTGAAAGAGCAGCTAATAGGAAGTACCTTTTTGCACCTCAGCTAAGTAAGCTTCTTTGAGTAATATGGGAGTTTCTGGGCCTCTTAGCAGAAGATTTCAAACTCCAATAGGCTTTCATCAAAAGGCTAATCTGATTAACTCATCACAATGAAGGATGCTGACCCTTACTTTTCAGATGTTCCTCTCCACTTCAAAGACATGCATCCTAATATTTTATTATAACGCTGTGACTGCATTCCAACTTGCCTCTTTGTTTCTTCAAGCAGCTAGAATTATCTCTTTCTGTACTTAAAAAGTATATGTGTTATTGTCTTGATATGGAATTTGACAACCTCACATTTTTCTCCATTTCTTTCTTTGATAGGTTGGGTTGGCACATTACCGTTCTGCTTGCCTTTTTTCAGGGCATTTTTAATTTCTCTTCTGCATAAGGAAGTGATGTGATGTTCCAGGTGACTGAGTAGTTTGCCATCCTTAAACACATAATTTCCTACTTGGCTTCCTTATGCCAAGTAGACGTGAACGCATTGAATACATTGAAGTGCAAAGTATTTCCTCCATTTACATTTTAAATATTTCATTATCCCTGTACCTTCTATAAATCTAGATAATTCCCTATGTCCACCTAACATAAGGTTATGGTCTCAGCAAGGCTGTAGAGCAAAACCAGTTAACCAAAGAGGTCAAATATGAGGCTTTCCAGCTGAACTAGGTATCACCTCTAAGTTAAACAAACCTTTGATTTTCATCACATGTTGTTTAAGAAAATCCACTTTACAGCTTCAAACACTATAGAACAAATGTGAGATTGCTTTGATCTAACATTTTCTGTTACTTTGGGGTCATCATTATGAGTATTAATTATTTTTATAACATAGGCATAGACAATAGTAGAAATTTAAGTATATGTGTAAAAACATTAAAACATTTATGTAGATAGAAATTAAATAAGAAGTAACTTGTATTATTAGGAAATTCTGGCTCTTAAGGTGAGAAGAGATTCAGAAGAGTCTGATACACAGCTCAGTCTTCCAACAGCCACAAGCTTTCCTGGGCCCAAAATACATTAACCAAGCCTGGACTGTCGCTGATCCATACGGATTTCTGCCTGCTTAGTTAATAGAAAATTTTGGCAATATTTTTGTTTTAGAAAACCTTGTATCCAAACATGAGTGGCAAATATGCTGAGGATTCTGGCATAACACCTTCAAAAAAGGATACATATCCTTTCTAAAAACACTTTTTAGAAAAATATGTTTTAGCATAAAAATGATTTTTATTGCTAAGATTGCATGAATAAATAGCTACCTTAGAAAATCTGTGTATTTCATTTCTTAGTTGCTAAAAAACACATGATGTTGAAAAAGACAAGTTTTCTTCTAGTCAATGCACAGGTTACAAGAGGAAAGTTAGAGTGAAGGGTTAAAGGAGAGGGTGAGAACTTAATACTAGTTAGGAGTGAGACAGGTAATTTATACTCCCTACTTGATTGATGAAAATCTCTCCATAAATAGAATGGGACCAATATAAATAGACTGTGCTGGGCTGGACTGTGCTTAGTCTTTCAGTCATGTCTGACTCTTTATGACATCATGGACTGTAGCCCGCCAGGCTCATCTGTTCATGAGGATCCTCCAGGCAGGAATATTGGAGTGGGTTGCTATGCCCTCTTCCAGGGGATCTTCCCAATCCAAGGTTCGAACCCAGTTCCGTCACAACAAACCCCGGTAGAGCAAAACCAGTTAACCAAAGAGGTCAAATATGAGGCTTTCCAGCTGAACTAGGTATCACCTCTAAGTTAAACAAACCTTTGATTTTCATCACATGTTGTTTAAGAAAATCCACTTTACAGCTTCAAACACTATAGAACAAATGTGAGATTGCTTTGATCTAACATTTTCTGTTACTTTGGGGTCATCATTATGAGTATTAATTATTTTTATAACATAGGCATAGACAATAGTAGAAATTTAAGTATATGTGTAAAAACATTAAAACATTTATGTAGATAGAAATTAAATAAGAAGTAACTTGTATTATTAGGAAATTCTGGCTCTTAAGGTGAGAAGAGATTCAGAAGAGTCTGATACACAGCTCAGTCTTCCAACAGCCACAAGCTTTCCTGGGCCCAAAATACATTAACCAAGCCTGGACTGTCGCTGATCCATACGGATTTCTGCCTGCTTAGTTAATAGAAAATTTTGGCAATATTTTTGTTTTAGAAAACCTTGTATCCAAACATGAGTGGCAAATATGCTGAGGATTCTGGCATAACACCTTCAAAAAAGGATACATATCCTTTCTAAAAACACTTTTTAGAAAAATATGTTTTAGCATAAAAATGATTTTTATTGCTAAGATTGCATGAATAAATAGCTACCTTAGAAAATCTGTGTATTTCATTTCTTAGTTGCTAAAAAACACATGATGTTGAAAAAGACAAGTTTTCTTCTAGTCAATGCACAGGTTACAAGAGGAAAGTTAGAGTGAAGGGTTAAAGGAAAGGGTGAGAACTTAATACTAGTTAGGAGTGAGACAGGTAATTTATACTCCCTACTTGATTGATGAAAATCTCTCCATAAATAGAATGGGACCAATATAAATAGACTGTGCTGGGCTGGACTGTGCTTAGTCTTTCAGTCATGTCTGACTCTTTATGACATCATGGACTGTAGCCCGCCAGGCTCATCTGTTCATGAGGATCCTCCAGGCAGGAATATTGGAGTGGGTTGCTATGCCCTCTTCCAGGGGATCTTCCCAATCCAAGGTTCGAACCCAGGTCTCTCACATTGCAGGTGGATTCTTTACCATCTGAGCTACCAGGAAAGCCCAAGAATACTGGAATGGGTAGACTATCCCTTCCCCAAGAGGTCTTCACAACCCAGGACAAAATCGAAGTCTCTGCATTGCAGGCAGATTCTTACCAGCTGAGCTACCAAGGAAATCTCACTATTTCAGTTAGTAAAAATCCATAAACAGAGGAAGAAAAATATGAAAGACATATCAGAAGGATGCCATGAAAAGAAATAAGAAGCTAAGCTAGAACTGTAAACTTTGGTCTTTCTAAACAATTTGATCATATGTTGAGTTGCAGTAGAAACTCAGACATTCTAGTTACTACTGACTAAACCTCTTACAAAACGAACAGGATCATCAATTTTGCTCAGATGAAATTAGGAGTTGATTTCTGTTGACACAGGATTTACTGAAAGCCTTTTCAGACCTTCTCATCATGACTTGCCCTTGGTTAGTTCGAAAATTCTGCCCCTCTAAGTCACATTCACGTACAGACACAGAAATTCACAATGCAGAAACCTCTGTAACACTGAAACTCAGCCCTTTGACCTGACAGGCACCTTTTCTGAGTTTTGTGCTACTTTCTTCTCTACACTTGGATGTTCTGTGTAATACCTGTGTCCCTTCTTGATGCTACTGTACCTCATAGACTGTGTTGCTCAAAAATCAAAGCTAAAAAAAGTATTTTTCTTTGACTCAACACATCTCAATTAAATCACCTTCTTTCTAAAAATGGATTCCCCTTTGTCCCAACAACCCTGAGGGTGTCCGTATCAGTCACCTACTCCCCAGTTAAATGCTGAAATATTTCTCATCTGTATCTTACAGCACTACTGTCACTCTTCCAGAGCAAGTGCCTCCCCTCCTCAGACCCTCTCCCCAAATCCATCTTTGATAAAGTCCTCAGAGATATTTATAAAATGTGTCACATGTCAAATATTCCTTTGACTACCATGCACTAGTGGTTCTCACACCCGAAGTCTCAATGCCTCCTCAGCAGGCACATGTTTCCCAAGCTCCAGGTCCAGCCCATGTCTCCAGCTTTAACTCTAATATGCCTCTCCTCCCAGTTTAGACTTCAGTTAAATCAAATGCTTGAAGCCTCCCACACATACTGTCCAGTTTTATACCCACTGCCTCTTTTAGAACATACTTCAGCTTTCCTCCCATACCACCGCTGCTTTGCCTTCCCCAGAATGATATCATGGACCATTCCTGGCTGGGATGATGTGATGATGTCACTCCCGCTTCCTCACATCCAAATCTACCCATGATCCCACTAATTACTCTAAAATAGCTCTCAATATACAGAATTTCAATTAACTATCAATGGTTCCATGCACTCATTAAGGGTAAGAACTGAGTGATTTCTATCTCAGTGACTCCAGCATCTACCACATGATTTAACCCTGGTGTGCAGCAGTCCATGAGGTCACAGAGAGTCAGACATGACCAGGTGACTGAACAACGACAACAAAACTTCCTTAAGTGAGACTGATGGATGTTTCCCCAAAGTTGTAGGTCTATAATTTAAGAACCAGTGGATTTCCAGAGGTAAATCCATTGCTACTCTCATCCTATACAGCTGAGACCTAAAATGTGAATATTCATCCAGAGCATTCCAAAATTGTTCAAAAATTGCCAGAGTTATTGATCCTTCTTAGATAATCTATAAATGAGGTCTCCTTTTTTTTTCCAGACCAGTGAATCAAAAGCAAACATGCAGTTAGGTGGCACATCCTTGGTCTCAGTGATGATCTACTGAACTATGATAATCATGTGACTCAGAATGAACCTCTTCTTTCACCACGGGAGTTATATGACCTGAAAACTGTTTCTAACATGCTTTTGCTATCCCAGATATGCCATTTGTTCACCAAGTTCTCCATTCCCTCACTAGCTCTCCACCCTGCCATCTCACATGTCTCTTCTTGCCCTCTGTGGCAGGTGTGACAACAGCTTTTTACTCTTCCTTTTCTTTCTGTCATATTCCTGGAAGTGCCAACCCCCTGCCTCTCCCTGTTGATAAGCAGCTCTATAGACCTGTCACATCTCATGCAAGTCTTTGCTTTGTTGAAAGAACTTGGGACTCCATCCATGGGGCTCTGGCAATAACATCAGCTGCAAAAAAGAAGAAGAAAGCCTCTGCCCCTTGAGAGCCTTTCCACAGAGAGCAGGCAGCAGGGGTGGGGGTGGTCAGCCAGAGGCTGGGCCAGCCAGATGAAGCCTCTGTCCAGCCTGAGCTGAAATGTTCAGTGAAACTCATCCTCAGAGATGTGTGAAAAGACTAGGGAGGACAAGTGAAAATAAAAAACCATTCCAGTCTCACTTACTCAGTAAAAATAATGTCATTCAAACCTAATTGCTTGCTTGCTTCCTTAGTCACTCATTGTATCTGACCCCACTCTTTATGACCCCATGGACCACCAGGCTCTTCTGTCCATGGGATTCTCTAGGCAAGAATACTGGATTAGGCTGTCATTTCTCCTCAAACCTAATGAAGCTACTTGAAAATGCTAGGTTTAAACTGCATAGCACTGGGCTTCCCCTGGTGGTCCAGTGGGTAAGGGATCCCTGCCGCAGAGCGGCTGGACTGATGTATCCAATTACCGAGCCGGAGCTCTGGAGCGCATGCACCCAGAGCCGGCGCTCTGAAACGACGGACAGCACCGCGATGGGAGGCCCACAGGAACCAAAGAGCAAAGATGGATGAAAATAGATAAATGAAAGACCAATAGAAGTGGCCCGCCCGCTCCCCTCTCTCCCCAACCCAACCCCCGCCCAAAATAAATAAATAAATAAATCTTTTAAAATAAAATAAAATGCATAGCACCATTAAGGATTTTTTCAAGTAGTCTTCATTTTTTCTTTCCTTGGATTGTTTGTTCCAGAACTTCTAGGCCCATTAACTGTTGTTAGAGCACTCGTTCTAAAAGGTCACTTTCTCTGAGTTCACAGGGTCACTCAATGTATCTTCTACATGCCTCTCTCCCTGCCTTCTCTCCCAGTGCCCTGGGTTCCAGAAGGACATTTCCCATTCCATAGATGATCCAAGACCTTCCGGTCTCCTTTTTCCAATAACCAAGCTATGGAGTCAGGACCCTTAGCAAGCACTCTGCGGGAGACATGACCAAGAGTCTGGGTGCCAGGAGCAACTCTCCTAGGAGCCAAGGGCTGGACCACCCACCTGGGCTGTGGACATGGTCATACGCCTGGGGATGCACGGATGCAGGGATGCAGGAATGGCCCCATTTCTGTCTCTGTTGATTCTGAAACTACAAACTATAAATAACATTTAGCATTCCTATCGTAACAAACTTAGTTTTTATGGAATAAATTCTTCTCCTGGTAGAATAAAAAAAATCAGATTGCAAAAAATAAAAGAAAATCCAAATGAGACAGTATCATTACAATGTCTAAATACTGAAATGATCTACATACTCCTTTAGAAGAAAGTGATCCTCTTGAGATAATGAAGCACCCAAGGTGCTTTAGTGTTCCATCTTTCCAACCTCTTCTCCTGTTATAGCTACATTTGTGCCCTTTAATTTAGAACGTAGATCCACAAAATCTCTGGAAATCCCCCTTGTTGTGCCATGTTCTCAACTTGCCATTGCTACTGTAGAAGTTACACTTTGCCTGTGATGCCTTCTACCCTCTTTCATCTACAAGCTCCTCCAGAAGTTGGTCAGGCCCCTTCCTCTCTAGGAAACCTGTCTCACTGTGCTCTTCTCCCACCTCTCTCCCTTGCCTGTTCTTTGACTCCCTTAGCTGGCAAACCATCTCAAATATATCACCATTATGGCATTTACTCCTCTGCCTCCAATGTTCCGCCCACTGGTTTACCTCTGCCACTGGAGTATAAACTCTTTAAGAAGAAAAAGCCTCATACACCTCAGTTACCACAGTACTTGATAGCACTTCAACAAATGTTGGTGGAACCAATAAACGTGCAATGATAAGAAAATATCCACCAAAGTTCAGTTTTGTTATTTGAATACTGAAAAATATTACAGATAGTCGTTTTGCAGAATAGATAAAGGAAAAAATAATTTACATCAAACAATGCAATTTTCAGCTTAAATGATGAGTGACCTCAGGGGTCTTTCAAATGGCAAGTGCTTCTAGAGTATTTAAGGGTTTAAATGATTAACTACTTGACAGGAAAACAAGGAGGAAGAGAAATACAAAGAATTTTAACAGAAAAATCCAACGCCTTCTGAAAATTAGTCAAATGAAAACAGCATGCATATAGCAGTAAAAGGTGCATCTGAAGCCTGTATCATGGGAAATGTGACTCAATTTACATGTTTGATATGCATACATTTCAGAAAAATGTTCATTTTATAAAACAATAATAAATTGGTATCTAACTTCACATATAAACTCCTAGAAGGAAGATTTCTGCTGTGTTACTTTTCCTCTTGCATATATCAATTATATTGAAATAATCTGTTTCTGTCCATTTTCCCAGCAAGGTTATAAAGTTTTTAAAATCCAAGCCCATGCCTTATTCATGTGTATATTATTAGGACTTAACATAGTACCTAGAAAACATTGTATGTTTACTGTACCGACAATATACTGAAATGTACAATATACTGAATTTAATATGTCACATCCAGTAGACAATATAGTTGTTCCTTCAAAAGGTATGTTTTTAAACACGTTTTGTATCTCAAAAATGAAAAATTGTGAAATATATGTGAAAATACCCCAAACTGGGGAATATACATATTTGTTTTCCAACTTCTCAAGTTTCTGGAGAAGACTCTTCATAATCTCATTGCATATTAATCCTACCCTCAGGTTCTGATGATTGTGAAGACTGGGATTATCTCTTAAAAAATCAAACTCTTAACATAGAATGTACAACTCAAATCTTAAACAGCAGATATCAAGAAATACAACATTAGATTTACAACAACTTTTTAAAGCTCCCTACTTTGAAAACTAAGTATTAAATATTACCTATTTATTGGCAGAGCACAGAGAAAAAGCATTCCATTGTGACTGCCTCAGGGTATCAAGTCATCTCTCACCTATTTCAGATTCCTCCTTATAAAACTGTGGGTGGTAAGAGCCTGGGTACGATTTTTGCTTAAATCTTTCATAGATACAACATCTGTCAAAGAGCCAACATGCCTGACCCAGTTGTATTGGGTAAGCCCTGCAGATTATTTGTCAAACAAATTCAGTAACCCAATATTTGTTTCTTTATTTTAAAATTTAATTGGTATGCAAATAGGGCAACAAGACAGCATTTGTGCTGGATACAGTTGTCACTTCAGATTCTGGGAATGCTCATTATCATGCTTACAGATGTTTCTTTCCCACCTAACATCTGCCAATACTACCTAAGCCCCGGGAAGTCCACAAACCTGTGCAAACTTCCTCTCACTGTGGACCTCTTTCTCTGTTATCTGTTCCATGCACACTAATTTTGTGCATCTGAGGCCTCTGTACGCCAGAATTATGCCTGCTTCCTAACACTTCTGCCTCCAGAGATTTCACTTTGAAACTGAACAGACAAAGAGCCAATTTATCATAGGATGACATGTGTCATGTTCTCAGTATTACCAGAGGAACCCTGGTATGCACAGTATTTATCCTTCTGTTGTCATCATGGACCAAGACAACACCAGATAGACAGGCTATTAGGTTTTTAATAATTTAATATATAGTTTAAAAGTGAAACATTAGATACCATCACCTTCACAATGTGGTGCTAGATCATTCTGCTTAAGACTAGAATTTCTTTGTCAAATACTCATCTGTCATTCAAGAATACAGCCGAGTGAAATGAGAATAACAAATCAAGCATGGGAATATGTTCCTCAAAGATAAATATGATGCTTTGTTCAAACCAACAGTTTATTCTTTCTATCTCTCCATTCCACTAATTTTGCATAATCCTACCCTTCAGGTTCTGATGATTGTGAAGACTGGGATTATCTCTTAAAAAATCAAACTCTTAACATAGAATGTACAACTCAAATCTTAAACAGCAGATATCAAGAAATACAACATTAGATTTACAACAACTTTTTAAAGCTCCCTACTTTGAAAACTAAGTATTAAATATTACCTATTTATTGGCAGAGCACAGAGAAAAAGCATTCCATTGTGACTGCCTCAGGGTATCAAGTCATCTCTCACCTATTTCAGATTCCTCCTTATAAAACTGTGGGTGGTAAGAGCCTGGGTACGATTTTTGCTTAAATCTTTCATAGATACAACATCTGTCAAAGAGCCAACATGCCTGACCCAGTTGTATTGGGTAAGCCCTGCAGATTATTTGTCAAACAAATTCAGTAACCCAATATTTGTTTCTTTATTTTAAAATTTAATTGGTATGCAAATAGGGCAACAAGACAGCATTTGTGCTGGATACAGTTGTCACTTCAGATTCTGGGAATGCTCATTATCATGCTTACAGATGTTTCTTTCCCACCTAACATCTGCCAATACTACCTAAGCCCCGGGAAGTCCACAAACCTGTGCAAACTTCCTCTCACTGTGGACCTCTTTCTCTGTTATCTGTTCCATGCACACTAATTTTGTGCATCTGAGGCCTCTGTACGCCAGAATTATGCCTGCTTCCTAACACTTCTGCCTCCAGAGATTTCACTTTGAAACTGAACAGACAAAGAGCCAATTTATCATAGGATGACATGTGTCATGTTCTCAGTATTACCAGAGGAACCCTGGTATGCACAGTATTTATCCTTCTGTTGTCATCATGGACCAAGACAACACCAGATAGACAGGCTATTAGGTTTTTAATAATTTAATATATAGTTTAAAAGTGAAACATTAGATACCATCACCTTCACAATGTGGTGCTAGATCATTCTGCTTAAGACTAGAATTTCTTTGTCAAATACTCATCTGTCATTCAAGAATACAGCCGAGTGAAATGAGAATAACAAAAATCAAGCATGGGAATATGTTCCCTCAAAGATAAATATGATGCTTTGTTCAAACCAACAGTTTATTCTTTCTATCTCTCCCATTCCCACATAAATTCTAATTGGGTCTAATGATGGCTTTATCTTAAACATAATATAAATGCAGATCATGTAGCTTTTGTCAACAAATATAAATATCCACGAGCATCCTCATTCCATCTTCTCCTCACTAATGTATGTCCTCTTAACTTCTACATGATGCATCTCTTACTGTGTTTCTAGATCAAACAGAAAGCAAATAAATATAGAGATGGTAATATTTCAAGCACAAACCCAATAGCCAAAAGGAACTGAGTTTAATGAAAAGCCCAAACTGGAGGCGAAACTTTCAGCTTAAATAAGATGATCACATAGTGACATCTTCGTAATGCCTCTACAAAGATCTACTTTTTATTAGAACAAACATTTGTTCATGCCAAACCTGGCATCCAGTTGCTCATTTCAATGTGTAATTAATTTTGATTTCCAGTGCTCTTCCAATTACTTTTTTAATATTTGCAAATTTGTTGGTCAAATAATTAGATACTAGCACTTTTCAGGGTATATTAACACACAATAAGCAGATTAAAAGTACCTATATGGAACACTCACTTGCACTTATAAGAATAAAGAAACAAACTTTAGAGGAACAAACCCTGCCTCTCAACTCTGATAATGGATTTGTCTGACTAAGCACAAGCCTTTAGGAAGCAATGCTATTCAAGGAATATTTTATTAATATTAATTTTCTGTAGTGTAGCTTTCCCCCATCGCCAAATGATATAACTGTAGGATCTGATAACTAGAAAATGTCTTAAACCCCTTCCTAGGAGATTCACATAAACTCGACAAGTAAAGTCCAAGACTTCCTTTACGTATCAGAATCTTTTATTGTGACACAACTGTTTTATAATGTTGTGTTAATTTCAGCTCTACAACAATGTGAATCTGTTATATGTATACATGAATACTCTACCTGTTGAGCCTCCCTCCCACCCCAACCCTGATCCAATTCCTCTAGGTCATTACAGAGCACTGAGCTGAGCTCCCTGTGCTATACAGCTGCTTCCCACTAGCCATCTATTTCACACATGGTAATATACACATGCATATATGTGTGTGTGTGTATATGTATACATATATATATATATATATGACACTCTCTCAATTCATCCCACCCTCTCCTTTCCTCTCTTTGTCCACCCATTCATTCTCTATGTCTGTGCCTCTATTCCCGTTCTGCAAACAGGTTCATCCGTACCATTTTTATAGATTCCATATAAGCACATTCAGAATTTGAAGAGAAAACCGTCATTCTTTCAAACATGTGCATCTTCTGTAGGGACCTCCAGAGCCACAGGACCAAGATGTCAAGCTCCTACTGGTTGTGAACCCTGGATATGTATTTATCTATAGATCAGAGAAAACATGCAGCCTCCTGACAAATCAGGGCTAGGGATGTGCAATCATAGCAATGTCTAGACAAACATGGGTTCCCTTCTTACAACACACAAGGACTATTTCTGACGGTGCTGATACATGGCTTGAGTGATCCCCAGAAGAAGCATGTAGAACAGTGTTTAAGTACTATGTAACTCTTTACCCTAGGATCAAATACCATGATGTCTTCAAAAATCTCTTTTCCACTTCCACCTTGCATTTTTTTTTCCTCTTATATTGGTTTTTTATTTATTTATTTTCATCCATCTTTATACTTTGGCCTATATGGGTCTCCCATTGCAGTGGCCTTCCTTGCTGCAGAGCACCGGCTCCGGGCGCATGTGCCCCAGAATGCTGGCCCACAATTGGACACACCAGTCCAGCCATCCATGGCCCATGGGATCCTACTGGGCCAGAGATCGAACAAGTGTCCCTTGCACTGTAAGGCAGACTCTTTAACCACTGGGCCATCAGGGAAGCCCCCCCATTTTGCTTTTTTAAAAAATACTTTAATTAAAAACTTCCCACAGGCTTCCCTGGTGGTCCAGTGGGAAAGGACACCACCTTGCAGTGCAAGGGGTGCTGGTTTGATCCCTGGCCTGGGAAGACCCCATGTAACAGGGAGTGACTGGACCGATGGGTCCAATTACTGAGCCAGAGCTCTGGAGCACATGGACCCAGAGCCAGTGCTCTGTGACAACAGAGGCCACTGTGATGGGAGGCCCACACAGGGCCAAAGAACAAAGATGGATGAAAACAGATAAATGAAAGATCAATAGAAGTGGCCCGGCCGCCCCCCTCCCTCCCCAACCCGACCCCCCAAAAATAAATAAATAAATAAAAATAAAGGACACTAAAAAAAAAAAAAAAATTCTCACACTAAGCACCTAATTAGGCATTTTGACATAGCATCTTACATTGGGCTGCCATGGCAAAAGCACAGTTGAACAAGAAGTATGTATTTCTCGAAGCTCTGGAGACTGGGAGGTTCAACATTAAGGTGCTGACAGAGAGAGAAAAAGACTGGCTGTAGTGAGGCAGCAGAAGTGGGGCGCTCTCTCCTGACTCTTCTTACAAGGAGCCTAATCCCATTTATAAAGGCTCCATTCTCATGATCTAAATGGCTTCCCAAAGTCCTACCTCCTGATGCCATCATATTGGGGGCTATGATTTCAGCATATGAATTTCTGAGAGGACACAAAAACTCAGTCCATAACATACAATTCCCTGTTAATTCCCATTACAAACTTGGTGATAGATATGACATTCTTCATTTTTGTGTTATCACCTGACAGTCATAGAGGTAAAGGAGCTCCTCTGAGTTTACAGAGCCATAACTTGCTGTCATGAGTAGAATCTGCATTTCATGTTTGTGGACTGTTCTTCAAGCCCCAAGAGTTCCATGCTACCACTAAGATGGTCTAGTAACCCTTCCTTTATTGCTTAAATAGGCATGCAATTTCATAACTCTAGACACCTCATGCTCTGATTTCTAACATACTTCCTGCCCTCTTTGTCTGATAGACCTTCAACAGAGATTCTTAAAACAGCTACTTTGTACCAGTGTGCCAGGCAACTGGAATACAAAAACAAACGATCATAAAATCCCAGTGTTTAACCAACACTGGGATAAAGGTGGATACAAATTTTTCTTGAACAACCTGCTAGAATTCTTTCTCTATGGTGAATCATTTTCTAGGCTAAAGAAACGCCTTTTTCCAACTAACCCTCAGAGGATATATGTGTGTAACATTCAGAGCCATGTGCCTTTTTGTACATTTACCATTTCAACAACCAGATTGTGTTGAGTGGCTTATCTTTATATCCCTTGCTGTTTCTTACTCTTCCTCACTTATGGTAAGCACTGTATAACAAGACTTCTCTGAGGAAGTTTACTTAGTGCTTGTAAGGTACCAGACACCATGCCAAAATCAGAAATAACTTGTGGAAAAAAGCACAGATACAGGGCTTCCCCTGGTGGTCCATTGGGTAAGGACACCGCCTTGCAGTGCAAGGGGCGCTGGTTCAATCCCTGGCCTGGGAAGATCCCACGTGCTGTGGAGCGGCTGGACCAATGTGTCCAATTACCTAGCCAGAGCTCTAGGGTGCATGCGCCCAGAGCTGGTGCTCTGTGACAACAGAGCCCACCGCGATGGGAGGCCCACACCGGGCAAAAGAACACAGATGGATGAAAATAGATAAATGAAAAACCAATAGAAGTGGCTCACCTGCTCCCCTCCCTACTCCACCCCCACCAATAATAAAAAATAAATAAATCAAAAAAAAAAAAACACACACACACACAAATACATATCTTCTCCAGGAACCCTTTCTGCAAACTCTATAGTTTTTTGAGATGTAAAGACATGGAAATAGGCATTTGTAATACAATATGATAAACCACATAACACTAAAGTATGTGGTCCTGATTTGTCTGCATAACTCCATGCAGGGAATCAGAGGGCTGTGGAATGGGTACGAGCTAGTGAAGCAGTTATGGTTAAGTGGAAAAACTGAAATCAGACAGGAGAGTTTTCTCATAATCGTTTCTACCCCCTTCAACATGCATCCCAGTACAAGGGCAGAGAGTGCCAAATAGTCACAGCAAAGCCAGAGTCTCTGGATTATTAATGTTCTGAATTTGTCACCTTTCACTTAAATTTAATCTCAGTGCTGTTACAAAAGGACTATTCTTTTGCTGTTACAAAAGATCTATTCTTTAAAGAGACCAAAAATTATGCATTTTTCATATAGACTGTATTTTAACAATACTCTTTAAAATCAGGATGGATACAAATTTTCTTGAACAACCCTGCTAGAATTCTTTCTCTATGGTGAATCATTTTCTAGGCTAAAGAAACGCCTTTTTCCAACTAACCCTCAGAGGATATATGTGTGTAACATTCAGAGCCATGTGCCTTTTTGTACATTTACCATTTCAACAACCAGATTGTGTTGAGTGGCTTATCTTTATATCCCTTGCTGTTTCTTACTCTTCCTCACTTATGGTAAGCACTGTATAACAAGACTTCTCTGAGGAAGTTTACTTAGTGCTTGTAAGGTACCAGACACCATGCCAAAATCAGAAATAACTTGTGGAAAAAAGCACAGATACAGGGCTTCCCCTGGTGGTCCATTGGGTAAGGACACCGCCTTGCAGTGCAAGGGGCGCTGGTTCAATCCCTGGCCTGGGAAGATCCCACGTGCTGTGGAGCGGCTGGACCAATGTGTCCAATTACCTAGCCAGAGCTCTAGGGTGCATGCGCCCAGAGCTGGTGCTCTGTGACAACAGAGCCCACCGCGATGGGAGGCCCACACCGGGCAAAAGAACACAGATGGATGAAAATAGATAAATGAAAAACCAATAGAAGTGGCTCACCTGCTCCCCTCCCTACTCCACCCCCACCAATAATAAAAAATAAATAAATCAAAAAAAAAAAAACACACACACACACAAATACATATCTTCTCCAGGAACCCTTTCTGCAAACTCTATAGTTTTTTGAGATGTAAAGACATGGAAATAGGCATTTGTAATACAATATGATAAACCACATAACACTAAAGTATGTGGTCCTGATTTGTCTGCATAACTCCATGCAGGGAATCAGAGGGCTGTGGAATGGGTACGAGCTAGTGAAGCAGTTATGGTTAAGTGGAAAAACTGAAATCAGACAGGAGAGTTTTCTCATAATCGTTTCTACCCCCTTCAACATGCATCCCAGTACAAGGGCAGAGAGTGCCAAATAGTCACAGCAAAGCCAGAGTCTCTGGATTATTAATGTTCTGAATTTGTCACCTTTCACTTAAATTTAATCTCAGTGCTGTTACAAAAGGACTATTCTTTTGCTGTTACAAAAGATCTATTCTTTAAAGAGACCAAAAAAATTATGCATTTTTCATATAGACTGTATTTTAACAATACTCTTTAAAATCAGTGAATTCTATAAATTTTAACAGGTGTTTTAACATAACACTGAAGTTTATGATGAGCTATGAGGGTTTAATAGAATGAATCTTCTATTCTGGGTGGACAAGAGCACTTCGTTAATTATATGCATGCCAAGTAGTCACAGACTCTTCGTAAAATTTCTCAGAACCCTTCATATAGTAAGCCATAGAATAAATAACATTTTTGAGTAACAAAAGCCATGCTACATCCCCAAATTCATATCTGAATCACAAAATGTAAATATACCAAATTAAGCTGAAGCCTAATATTTTTAATTTCACTGTGGAGATGAATTCAGTGTAGATGAATATTTACCATATTCCTAGCTCTAAGCAATGATTTTCATTCATTAAGCAGCAAAACCACTTCTTTCTGCAAGAAAGTACTGAGCCAGAAACAACAGAAATATATATTTGTATTATTATGCATATAAACTCACTGGGTTCAAAAGGATTAACTTGTGGATCAATAAAGGAGAAATTCATTACACCAATCAACCCTGAATAACTGGAGCTAAACAAGACACATCAGTCTAACTGGAAATGGAATTTACTTCAGTGCTGCTACAGCCTAAAACAAACCATAAAATGAAATCAACACATTGTACCAGGAAATTTTGCATAAACAATCTGATAGATTCTAACACATTAGGGCTATATATATACTAGCCTCTCAGGCTGTATGAAAAAAGTTGAGATCAAAGGATGCTGATGAGCAATATTTAAATGAATTTCTAAATGACTATAATAAAATAATTTAGTTGACTCAACCCCTGCTGTTCTGGGCTGTGAAGTTATGAGTTCTATTTACCTGAAAGCATGTATGTCTATTAGACTTGGCAGGAGTTTCTCAACCTTACTAATAAGCAGAATATCTATTTAAAATGAACCAAGCATCAGGCGACATCAAGTCTGTTACTTCAGACTGGGGCAAAACAGAGTGCCAACTCCATGTGCATGAGGCAAGAGCCAAAGATAATAAGTCTTCATGGCCTTCTCTGTAAGCAAAAATGTCTCATTGAATGGGGCCAGCGCTGACTTTCATAGGTATTAACTATAAAGTGACTAAGTAAGAGGTGACACAAGAAAAAAACAAACTGAATTAAAAGTATAGAGGATGCATTTTAAAATGCATCTTTCAGAAAGCCTCTACACCTTCCAGGAGGCCAAGAAAAATCCACGCATCTAATGAAGAGGTTGCTGGTTAAGTGGGAAAACCAAAGCCAGAAAGAAACATTTTTCTTAAAAACTGTAAATGAAGGAAAGAAATGGAAGGAGAATAATTGGGGCAGGCAAACATTTAGCACTCAGTGCCATTCAGATGTAACACACTAAGAATTAGTGACAAATTATTTGATTAAAACTCAAAGAATGAGACCAAGCCATACAAATGAGCAAATGTGGAGGAAGGAAAGACTCGAGATGAAATAGGGACATCTGTGGAAATGATCATGACAAAGATTAAATGATAGTAGAGAATCCACGAGATCTGGTCTCCTAATACCGGTAGGGGATACTAAAAATACAAATGTTTAGCAGGCTACGATAAAGGCAAGATCGAGCCATAATTGAGAATACAAAAGAGAGAAAAATACTCTTGCTAAGATAAAAACTTACAGTTAGTAGAAAATCCTGTACTGAAATTCAGTATACCAAAGAGTTTGCTTATAGATCAATTCACTTTTAAAGCATTAGAGAAATTCAATATTGCATTTACAGGGAAAATGTAATACGAAATTCACAATTTTCAATGTACAAGAGTAGAAATCTGCATCTTTAAAAATGCATCTTTCACAAAGCTTCCACACCTTTCTTGAGGCCAAGAAAAATCTGTGGAGCTAATGAAGAAGGGAGTGAAATCTGTAAGACATTAGTCTAGTATTTATCATCAACAGAAATTAAACGAGGGCAGAAAAGAGAAGAATTTAAAAATAATATGAAATATGACAAAAGAGCACTGTTCATTGTGAACTGAAAGACAAGAGCTGAAGACGCAAAGAGATGATATATATCAAAGTGATTTGTAAACTCTGTAGTGTATGCTAACACTGAGCATTTTTTTTTTCAAAAAGACCCATCAACAGTGAGAGGAAGCAAGAAATAAATAACTCTAAAAGTGAATTTATTCTTTTACCTTTAGTAATAAAATATTAATTGTGAGAACTGGGAAATCATGGAGCTTTTTGTTGTTTCTGCAGAAAATGAATGAAAGAAAAATGCCAATTAACATTTAAAAACCATTAAATTAAATGTCAAAAATTGATAACAGATCAAAAATCTGTCAACACTTATTTATAGATTATCTGCTCTGAGTACTATATTCTGCTTTGTGATGTGAAAAATACTATAAATGGTAGATAAAAAGACAAGGAGGACTGAGAGACATTCCTGATGCTTCACCTGAGGGCTGAGGGAAAGCAGTAACCTCGAGGTAAACCAAAATGACAGAATCAGCCCGATCATCAGTCTATGTAGGAACATGTGGGCCAAAAAAATAGCACCACAGAAGTAGAAAGAAGACTAAAACATGGGTACCACCAATCAATTTGTTTAAACAGTATTACCATTTTCTCAAGAATTCCAAAGAGAAACAGCCGAATGCACAATCCCTGTATTGGAGTGGGTCAAAGGTAGGTTCTTGTGTGTTTGTATTATGACTTTTAAATTAACAATGAAGTGCAGTTTCAAATAGTTTAGTTAAAATAATTTAAAAGTAACATGCCACATAGGGCTTCCTCGGTAACTCAGTGGTAAAGAAGCCACCTGCCAATGCAGCAGGGTCCAATTCCTGGGTCAGGAAGATGCACTGGAGAAGGAAATGGCAACTCACTCTAGTATTCTTGCCTGGATAATCCCATGGACAGAGGAGCCTGGTGGGCTACAGTCCATAGGGCCCCTAGGGTCAATTGAGCATGTGTGAACAATCGCACAATTATTGCTCTGGCCTCTCTCCACATGGCTATGTCCCTCTGTCAGTCACAGCTACTGTGTGGGCTCTGGAAACAGATAATCCTCTCAGGTTGGAGTACTTGTGATATTTATATTCTCCTTTTGTGATAGCCCCAGGATGAAGGCCCATTCCCTACAGCTTGTTGCCTACCTCTTTGCAAAGAGCCTCCTCATGAAAGTCTTACAGCAGCCCCATATGAGTGGCTGACCATTTCTTTTTGGGGTCTTGACTGACACAGGATTTAACAGTCTCTGTTGTCAAGGAGTTTATGATTCTAAGAAAGCAAAACATAGTTTCTGTACAACAGTGGGAAAGCAATATAAGACCTCTTTAATGAAGCACTGTGTGATCAACAGAGACAAGGTTGGGTTAGGTAATTAATTAAAGTTAATAATGCTTTTAAACTTTTCTTAAACTCCAGTGTCATTTGATGCTTCCTTTACGTGCAGTGATGTTAGTACCTAAATCCTTTCCTTTCCCACATTCTATTTTCCTCCTTATGCAGTTATAGTTTCACTTCTGCAGTTACATTTACATAATTCATGCTGCTTATATTTAAATGGAATTTTGAACCATGATGGGCTTCCATCATACTTTGGTTATATGTTGATTATAAAAACTCAAAACCAAAAAAAAAAAAAAAACCCTCAAAACCAATGAGCTATGTGTATTGAACCTTAGCTTTCATCACTGTAAGGCCACATAGTATGTGAATATTGTGATGCTTCTCTATGTGTGAAATATCAGACTTCTTGACACTGTGAAGAATACCCCTAGCATCAAAGGCAAATACATGTCCTGATCTTGCATTCCTCTAAGTAATTAAAATCATTTCATATCTTAGTTTATACTTTATTTCAGAGGTAGAACATTTGATTGCAAATACACTACTGTTCTCATACAAAAATGAATGTCTTTAGCACATCCCCAAGATTGTTCAGAGTTGAATATATCATTTCTCATATAGGAACCCATATTTTTCTGAAGACTACCTTCCCCAGCACGTATATAGATGCAAATAAAGTCTTGGTAAATTAGAGCATGACTTGAAATCAGTCAGTTCCATCATGTAAAACAGCATAAAGCAATCATCCTCCAATAAAATAAATAGAAAAACAAACAAGCAAGGAAATGAGAAACTAACAAACTCATAGAAGAGAAAATCACTGAGAATTTTAATTGTATAAATAATTTTAAAAGATACATGAATACCAATAGTCACAGCAGCATTATTTATAAATGCCAAAATATGAAAAGAACCTAATATCCATCAACAGATGAATGCATAAATAAAATGTTGTATAGATGTATATAAGGCAATACTACTCACCCAAAAAGGCTTGGAAGCCATTGTGCTAAGTGAATAAGTCAGATAAAGACAAATACTGCACAATATCATTTCTATGTTGAATCCAAAAAACACAACTATGAATATAACAAAAAAGAGGCAGACTCACAGATTTACAGAACAAATGTGTGGTTATCAGCCTAGGCAGGGGGCAACAGAAGGGTGAAGAGTGGAAGGTAAAAATTGGGGGGATGTAAGATAAGTCCAAGAATGTATTCCCAAGGGCCTGGAGGGGTGGAATGGGGGAGCCTGGGAAGTGGGAAGGGACCAGGATATGCATATGACTGATCTGGGAACATGCATGTCTGTGAACAACAAAACTCTGTAAAAACTTTAAAATAAAGAAATAAATTAAAAAAAAAAAAAAAAAGAATGTATTCCACAAAATTGGGCACGCAGCTGCTATCTTGTAAAACCCTTATATGGACAGTAACCTTTAAAATTGTATAAAAATTTTAAATATAAAAATAATTTAAAAATTAAAAACTAGCAAATATTCAAAAATAAAGAAAATACTTCTCTGTATCCTTACTTCTGCCCATTGCTTAAACATTGAAATTTCCCCAAGACTCCTCAGTCCTCTGCTGCTCTTGATTCACTCCTCTTTTTTCTTCGGGCGGGGTGCTAGGGAGGGAGCGGGCGGGCCACTTTTTTATTGGTCTTTCATTTATCTAGTTTCATCCATCTTTGTTCTTTGGCCCTTGTGGGCCTCCCATCACAGTGGCCTCTGTTGTCGCAGAGCACCAGCTCTGGGCGCATGCGCCCCAGAGCTCTGGCTAGGTAATTGGACACATCGGTCCAGCCGCTCTGCGGCACGTGGGATCTTCCCAAGCCAGAGATGGAACCGGCGCCCCTTGCACTGGAAGGCGGTGTCCTTACCCACTGGACCACCAGGGGAGCCCTCACTACTCTTTTAACTCCTGATAAGCTCTACCTATCCAAAGCTTGACCCAGATATTGATGATTCCTGCATCTGTATTTGTAGTCAGACTTCTTTACTGAGCTCCAGGCTACATTCCAAAGAAGTCAAAATTTTTTCTTCTCAAACTCCAAAGGGATAGGCTAAAACTCATCATTAGGTGCCTTCAGCACTGTTTGTACAGAATGATCACAGTACTTGAAAACAGAAAACTTGAGAATTTCAGTATCCATTGACCATTACAACTTTGGCATGACTACAATGGGGAATTGTTTAAAGGAAACAGTGGTGGATGATATTTTCCATTCAGTTGTGGAATAATATCCCAGAGGAATTTACAGAACAAATGTGTGGTTATCAGCCTAGGCAGGGGCAACAGAAGGGTGAAGAGTGGAAGGTAAAAGTGGGGGGATGTAAGATAAGTCCAAGAATGTATTCCCAAGGGCCTGGAGGGGTGGAATGGGGGAGCCTGGGAAGTGGGAAGGGACCAGGATATGCATATGACTGATCTGGGAACATGCATGTCTGTGAACAACAAAACTCTGTAAAAACTTTAAAAAAAAGAAAAAAATGAAAAAAAAAAAAAAAAAGAATGTATTCCACAAAATTGGGCACGCAGCTGCTATCTTGTAAAACCCTTATATGGACAGTAACCTTTAAAATTGTATAAAAATTTTAAATATAAAAAAAATTTTAAAAAATTTAAAAAACTAGCAAATATTCAAAAATAAAGAAAATACTTCTCTGTATCCTTACTTCTGCCCATTGCTTAAACATTGAAATTTCCCCAAGACTCCTCAGTCCTCTGCTGCTCTTGATTCACTCCTCTTTTTCTTCGGGCGGGGTGCTAGGGAGGAGCGGGCGGGCCACTTTTTATTGGTCTTTCATTTATCTATTTACTTTGTTCTTTGGCCCGTGTGGGCCTCCCATCGCAGTGGCCTCTGTAGTTGCAGAGCACCAGCTCTGGGCGCATGCACCCCAGAGCTCCAGCTCGGTAATTGGACATAACGGTCCAGTCGCTCCGCGGCACGTGGGATCTTCCCAGGCCAGGGATCGAACCAGCGCCCCTTGCACTGCAAGGCGGTGTCCTTACCCACTGGACCACCAGGGGAGCCCTCACTACTCTTTTAACTCCTGATAAGCTCTACCTATCCAAAGCTTGACCCAGATATTGATGATTCCTGCATCTGTATTTGTAGTCAGACTTCTTTACTGAGCTCCAGGCTACATTCCAAAGAAGTCAAAATTTTTTCTTCTCAAACTCCAAAGGGATAGGCTAAAACTCATCATTAGGTGCCTTCAGCACTGTTTGTACAGAATGATCACAGTACTTGAAAACAGAAAACTTGAGAATTTCAGTATCCATTGACCATTACAACTTTGGCATGACTACAATGGGGAATTGTTTAAAGGAAACAGTGGTGGATGATATTTTCCATTCAGTTGTGGAATAATATCCCAGAGGAATTTGTGAATGGTTTACAACCAGGAAGTTGGCATGTGGGAAAAACAGGATGGAGAAAAGTGTATTTATGTGTTAGAAAAAGCCAAAAAGTTCTCTAGTGGAAACAAATTGCTAGTTTGAATACCACTGCTAGGTCTGCTGGTCAACCTAAAATGGTTAATATATACATATTAGGACTCCACCAGCAGAGATAAAATTGTGTCTAGGATAGAACAAAAACTCTATGCTTTTAAATTTCCTGCAAGGAATTCTAATAATGTTGTATATTTTAGAACCAGTGGATTAGAGTAGCATTTCCCAATCTGTGGGCAACAGACCACTGGAAGTTATTGCCAAGTATAATTTTTTAAAGTATTCTCTAGGGGTTTAAATAATGAATGTCCTTTAAAAAAATTTTAATATTTTTGAATAAGTTACTAAATTTATAGTATACTTTACCATTTCCTATGCCAATCAAAAACTAAAACTATTATTTTAAATTGGAAGGAGCCCTTGAGCTTGAAAACTTTAGAAATTACTATCTACAACACTTGACTTCAAATATTTTGGAAATTTGTTCACTTTCATTAGAATTTCCAATATATCCATTTCACAAACAAAAACCATTTTTCCCCATTACTGCAAAAGTTTTAATTTAAAGGAGAAAAAGGGCTTCCCTGATATTCTGGTGGTTCAGATTCCAAGGGACACGGGTTCCATCCTGAGTCCCCCAAAATCCCACATATCACAGAGCAACTAACTCCACGCACCACAACTACTAAGCCATGTGCTGCAATTATTGAAGCCCACACACCCTAAAGCCTATACTCTGCAACAAGAGAAGCCAGGGCAGTAAGAAGTCCACGCTCACCAGAACTAGAAAAAGCCTGCAGGCAGCAACAAAGATCCACCACAGCCAAAAAATGAAGTACATCAATAAATCTTAAAAAAAAAATAATGGAGAGGCTTGCCTGGTGGTTCAGTGGGTAAAGACACCACCTTGCAGTGCAAGGTGCACCGGTTCGATCCCTGGCCTGGGAAGATCCCACATGCCGCGGAGCAGCTGGACCAACGTGTCCAATTACTGAGCCAGAGCTCTGGAGCACATGCACCCAGAGCTGCTGCTCTGTGACAACAGAGGTCACCGCGATGGGAGGCCCACACGGGCCAAAGAACAAAGACGAATGAAAATAGATAAATGAAAGACCAATAGAAGTGGCCCATCCACCCCCTCCCTCCCCAACCTGCCCCCCCACCAAAAATAAATAAATAAACAAAAATTAAAAAATAAAGGAGAAATAAAGTACGCAATTTATGTATTATACTTTTGAGAGAAATTATAAGAAAGTCATGGAAAACACGATTAATGAATGGCTATATAATGAAAGCCATTACTTATGTTCTAAAAAAAAATGTTTTAAAGTTTTAAACCTACATCACATCACCTAGCTTCATAATCTAATTATGTGAGTGTTTCACAACCAATTTGTAAAGGAAGAGCACACAAAGGTTTCAATGTATATAGTTACAAATGGCTACATATTTATAATTAAATAAAAGCTGTATAAAATCTAAGCAAATGTCAGTCTCTTATGATCAATTTATTATCCAGAAATACATGAAAAGGTCGATTAAAATCTGCTTGCTTAAATCTCAGCTAATGGAAATCACAAAGCAGGATGTCAGCACTTTCAATAGTAATGCTTAATACTTAATACTGAACATTCTAATTCAACCTCTAAATCTTGATAGACTGATAAGTGTTCAATGATCATATCCATGACTATGGGTAATCACTTATGCATAGTACCAACATTTGGAAGAACATTCAGATATACTTCATAATCAATAAAAAAGAAGCCTGGGTTATTAGAAGTTTGTGAGTCTGCTGATGTCTAGAAGACAGTTCAAGAGAATTCTGCTTTTCCCATTAACTAGTTACTATTTAGTTTTAGTTCCACCGAGGTCAACTTCAGAATCAGGGTTGGGATGCAAGGGGTTATTTGGCAAACATATAATCTAAGGAAGCAGAGTTAGAGATGAGGGATTGAGACAGAGAAGGGAAAGAAGCCAAACCAGGGTGTGTTGCTAATTACTTACCATGGGACACTGGGGCTGAATCCTGCAGAGTACTGTCAGAGACAATGTGTTGTGGTGCTGAAAATAACAGATCAACTTCTAGCTCTCAAAGAACTTAAATTATCATAAAATGATTGCTGAGGGCAAGTACCCTGTTAAAACATATATCCACCATGTAATCCTGGAGAAAGCAACTAAGAAACAATTTGCAAGACTTAAAACACAAGTCTGCGGAAGCTAAAGTATGGGAAAAAATCATTAATTTTTGGATTATTGCAAAAGAATCTTTGTCAAAAATCTTTGAGAAACAAACAGAAAAATGAGAAAAATATATTGCCTGTCTGTAGTAGAAAAAACAATTTTAATCATTATCAAATACCTCAAATTGTACCATCCTAATTTTTATAAGTCAAAAGTGGAACAATTTGTTTTATTCATCCATTTGCTCATTCAGCACAAAAATTTTGAATGCCTGTTATGTGTCAGACAGAAGAGGTCACCACTTCATGGAGCTAATTTTTCAAGTAGAAGGACCCAGACTAAGTAAGTGAACAAATAACGTTTGATACATATGTGAAGGAAATAACCTGTGTGCACTGACACAGAAAAAGGAGTTGGGATGGATGACAATTATTCACATAAAATAATCAGAAAATGCCTCCCCGAATAGTTAAACATCAGAGTCAGACTCTTTTTTAGCCATTTCAAAATGCAAACATAAATATAATGTTTGTGAAATACTCTCACACGCATTAATACCAATTATAACACCCCAGCCCTTTATTTCTGTCTCCCACAAAATTCACCTTTGTTCTAAAAATTTCCAAAGTTAAAACCAAGAGAAAGTTTGAATGGATGTGAAACAAGGACTTGGAATATAATTGTTCTTTCAACATTAATTATACTGTACATTTTGAGAAGCTATAATCAAGAATTGAAAGCTGCTTTTTGTCTTAGGTTCAAAATCATGAAGCAACAATTTGACACAATGAATGTATCTTTGTAAGAAATTCTGAAATAGAAAATAATGACCTGGTTACAATTTTCTATATGAAAACAAGTCCAGACAAGGGATATTGCTTATTTGCTCTTTTTCTAAGTTTATTTTGTTGATGCTTTTCTAGGGGCAAGGAAGGTTAGAGGGCAAATAGAGGAAGGTACAATAATATAAGCATTTGGCATAAATAAACTTTAAAAGGAAAAGGAAGTCAAATCTATCAAAGAATCTGGGGAAGACCCTGTTAAAACATATATCCACCATGTAATCCTGGAGAAAGCAACTAAGAAACAATTTGCAAGACTTAAAACACAAGTCTGCGGAAGCTAAAGTATGGGAAAAAATCATTAATTTTTGGATTATTGCAAAAGAATCTTTGTCAAAAATCTTTGAGAAACAAACAGAAAAATGAGAAAAATATATTGCCTGTCTGTAGTAGAAAAAACAATTTTAATCATTATCAAATACCTCAAATTGTACCATCCTAATTTTTATAAGTCAAAAGTGGAACAATTTGTTTTATTCATCCATTTGCTCATTCAGCACAAAAATTTTGAATGCCTGTTATGTGTCAGACAGAAGAGGTCACCACTTCATGGAGCTAATTTTTCAAGTAGAAGGACCCAGACTAAGTAAGTGAACAAATAACGTTTGATACATATGTGAAGGAAATAACCTGTGTGCACTGACACAGAAAAAGGAGTTGGGATGGATGACAATTATTCACATAAAATAATCAGAAAATGCCTCCCTGAATAGTTAAACATCAGAGTCAGACTCTTTTTTAGCCATTTCAAAATGCAAACATAAATATAATGTTTGTGAAATACTCTCACACGCATTAATACCAATTATAACACCCCAGCCCTTTATTTCTGTCTCCCACAAAATTCACCTTTGTTCTAAAAATTTCCAAAGTTAAAACCAAGAGAAAGTTTGAATGGATGTGAAACAAGGACTTGGAATATAATTGTTCTTTCAACATTAATTATACTGTACATTTTGAGAAGCTATAATCAAGAATTGAAAGCTGCTTTTTGTCTTAGGTTCAAAATCATGAAGCAACAATTTGACACAATGAATGTATCTTTGTAAGAAATTCTGAAATAGAAAATAATGACCTGGTTACAATTTTCTATATGAAAACAAGTCCAGACAAGGGATATTGCTTATTTGCTCTTTTTCTAAGTTTATTTTGTTGATGCTTTTCTAGGGGCAAGGAAGGTTAGAGGGCAAATAGAGGAAGGTACAATAATATAAGCATTTGGCATAAATAAACTTTAAAGAAGCTTTTGAGAAACCAAATATGACTTTGAAGCATGAGAACAAAAAATAATTGTTAGCCAAGACAATTCTCAAGAAAAACATTTTGTTTGTATCCACCAAAAAATAAATAAAAAATAATACTATAAAAGAAAATGAACAAACCATCCATTGCTATCTCTCTATTGACCTTACTGATACTTATAAAAGCAAATAATGTTATGACTCGGTGTCATCTTTGTATTTTTATATATTTTTAGTAATCTTACCCATCCACATTCTCCCAAGTATCATTTTGGTTCCTCTCCCTACTTCCTGATCTTAGATGAAGACAGGGATATAGAGGCCAAAGATGATGTCTTTTTTCGAATCTTTGTTTCCTTAGCATCCATCAAAATATTTGATTCATAATAGGAGTGAAGAATGAACAAATAAGTGAATGAATAAATACACAAATAAAGGAATGGATCAGTAAAGAAATCAAAAGATCATTTGATGCCTCCAAAGGAAATAATGTCCTAAGCAATACTATGGGATCACTGTAGACTACAGATTAATACTCAGACTCTAGCAAATACTTCATAGTGTGATCACTGCAGACTACAGATTAGCACTCAGACTCTAGCAAATGCTTCACAGTGGCATAAATTAAGAAGAAATTACTTTTGGAAATTGAGTCATACTAAATAACTATATATATATTTTTTAATTGTGGCCTTATTTTTCTATTGGTCCTTCATTTATTTATTTTCATCCAATCTTAATTGTTTGGCCTGTGTGGGCCTCCCATCGCAGTGGCCTCTCTCCTTGCAGAACACTGGCTCTGGGCACATGTGCTCCAGAGGGCCGGCTCTAACTGGACACACTGGTCCCTTATGTGGACTCCCTGCCAGGGATACTGTACATTTTGAGGCAAGATCCATTTGAAGCAACAATTTGACACAATGAATGTATCTTTGTAAGAAATTCTGAAATAGAAAATAATGACCTGGTTACAATTTTCTATATGAAAACAAGTCCAGACAAGGGATATTGCTTATTTACTCTTTTCTAAGTTTATTTTGTTGATGCTTTTCTAGGGGCAAGGAAGGTTAGAGGGCAAATAGAGGAAGGTACAATAATATAAGCATTTGGCATAAATAAACTTTAAAGAAGCTTTTGAGAAACCAAATATGACTTTGAAGCATGAGAACAAAAAATAATTGTTAGCCAAGACAATTCTCAAGAAAAACATTTTGTTTGTATCCACCAAAAAATAAATAAAAAATAATACTATAAAAGAAAATGAACAAACCATCCATTGCTATCTCTCTATTGACCTTACTGATACTTATAAAAGCAAATAATGTTATGACTCGGTGTCATCTTTGTATTTTATATATTTTTAGTAATCTTACCCATCCACATTCTCCCAAGTATCATTTTGGTTCCTCTCCCTACTTCCTGATCTTAGATGAAGACAGGGATATAGAGGCCAAAGATGATGTCTTTTTTCAAATCTTTGTTTCCTTAGCATCCATCAAAATATTTGATTCATAATAGGAGTGAAGAATGAACAAATAAGTGAATGAATAAATACACAAATAAAGGAATGGATCAGTAAAGAAATCAAAAGATCATTTGATGCCTCCAAAGGAAATAATGTCCTAAGCAATACTATGGGATCACTGTAGACTACAGATTAATACTCAGACTCTAGCAAATACTTCATAGTGTGATCACTGCAGACTACAGATTAGCACTCAGACTCTAGCAAATGCTTCACAGTGGCATAAATTAAGAAGAAATTACTTTTGGAAATTGAGTCATACTAAATAACTATATATATATTTTTTAATTGTGGCCTTATTTTTCTATTGGTCCTTCATTTATTTATTTTCATCCAATCTTAATTGTTTGGCCTGTGTGGGCCTCCCATCGCAGTGGCCTCTCTCCTTGCAGAACACTGGCTCTGGGCACATGTGCTCCAGAGGGCCGGCTCCTAACTGGACACACTGGTCCAGCCGTTTGGCAGCATGTGGAATCTTCCCCTGCCAGGGATCGAACCTGTGCCCCTTGCACTGCAAGGCAGACTCTTCACCCACTGAATCACCAGGGAAGCCCTAAATAATTATATTTTAAACAAACTGTAAAGGAGGGCATTTTTTTCCAGCAGATACTGCCATTATTTTATTCTCACTTTCTGAAAAATCTTCACTGATCTAATGTTTGAGATGGAGAAGTTAGTTTTAAGAAACTTTGTTTTCCAGTTTTTATTATGAAAACCAGCAAACTTACACAGTGCTATTAATATGATCTTTTTACTCCCAATCATAATGATAATGTAAATGAACAGAGATTTCATTACTTACTCAAAGTATTAACAGTTTACAATCTTTTCTACCAAGAATAGAGTACCCCTGATTAACTCATTTCCCTGTCTCTTTTTAATATTTCTTAGAAACCTAATAGCCCTAATTACTTGACTATAAAATATTGATCTCTCTTTTCTATGAGATCCTCAGAATGATTCTGGAAATTATTCTAAGCAAAAGAGTACAAACATTATGTGAAATCTCAGCCTACAGGTAAATAACATTTTGATATTCAGATGGTTTCTATTTACACATACACATGCACATAAAAATTAAAACATAATAATTCACACAAGAATTATTAATAGTCTTCCCTTTAAAAATATGCCTTAATTACTAAAGTTGCATGTTTAAAGCCAAATTTTTTCTTAAACTTTAAGTCTAACTTGCAAATGTCATGATTTGATATATTTATATTCAGAAGCTGTTCTATTGAACATTGGGATCATTTCTACTTCTTGGTTATTGTCAATAAAGTTTCTATAAATATTTGTGTACAAGATTTTTTGTAGGGGCTTCCCTCGTGGCTCAGTGGGTAAGGACACCACCTTGCCCCTTGCAGTGCAAGGGGCACTGGTTTGATTCCTGGCCTGGGAAGATCCCGCATGCCGCGGAGTGGCTGGATAGATGTGTCCAACTACCGAGCCAGAGCTTCAGAGTGCATGCGCCCAGAGCTGGTGCTCAGCAATGAGAGAGGTCACTGCGATGGGAGGCCCACACAGGCCAAAGAACAAAGATAAATCAATGAAAGATCAATAGAAGTGGCCAAAATAAAAAGATTTTTTGCAGACACAGTTTTTCTTTTCTAACACCTAGGAGAAAAATCACAGCATAACATAATAACAAAATATCTAACTTTATAAGAAACTCCGAAACTTTCCAAAGTTGTTATACAACTATACACTTCCACCAGCCAGTTCTGAGGGCTTTTTTCCTCTCCCACACTTAATCACTGCCATTTTTTTCAACTCTAACCACTCTAGTGGATGTGGAATAGTATCTTATGATAGACTAAATTTGTATTTTTCTGGTGACTGATGATGTTAAGCATCTCGGTCAATCATAATGATAATGTAAATGAACAGAGATTTCATTACTTACTCAAAGTATTAACAGTTTACAATCTTTTCTACCAAGAATAGAGTACCCCTGATTAACTCATTTCCCTGTCTCTTTTTAATATTTCTTAGAAACCTAATAGCCCTAATTACTTGACTATAAAATATTGATCTCTCTTTTCTATGAGATCCTCAGAATGATTCTGGAAATTATTCTAAGCAAAAGAGTACAAACATTATGTGAAATCTCAGCCTACAGGTAAATAACATTTTGATATTCAGATGGTTTCTATTTACACATACACATGCACATAAAAATTAAAACATAATAATTCACACAAGAATTATTAATAGTCTTCCCTTTAAAAATATGCCTTAATTACTAAAGTTGCATGTTTAAAGCCAAATTTTTTCTTAAACTTTAAGTCTAACTTGCAAATGTCATGATTTGATATATTTATATTCAGAAGCTGTTCTATTGAACATTGGGATCATTTCTACTTCTTGGTTATTGTCAATAAAGTTTCTATAAATATTTGTGTACAAGATTTTTTGTAGGGGCTTCCCTCGTGGCTCAGTGGGTAAGGACACCACCTTGCCCCTTGCAGTGCAAGGGGCACTGGTTTGATTCCTGGCCTGGGAAGATCCCGCATGCCGCGGAGTGGCTGGATAGATGTGTCCAACTACCGAGCCAGAGCTTCAGAGTGCATGCGCCCAGAGCTGGTGCTCAGCAATGAGAGAGGTCACTGCGATGGGAGGCCCACACAGGCCAAAGAACAAAGATAAATCAATGAAAGATCAATAGAAGTGGCCAAAATAAAAAGATTTTTTGCAGACACAGTTTTTCTTTTCTAACACCTAGGAGAAAAATCACAGCATAACATAATAACAAAATATCTAACTTTATAAGAAACTCCGAAACTTTCCAAAGTTGTTATACAACTATACACTTCCACCAGCCAGTTCTGAGGGCTTTTTTCCTCTCCCACACTTAATCACTGCCATTTTTTTCAACTCTAACCACTCTAGTGGATGTGGAATAGTATCTTATGATAGACTAAATTTGTATTTTTCTGGTGACTGATGATGTTAAGCATCTCTTCAGGGGCTCATTGGAAAATTATGTGCCTTCATTTATGAACTGTCTTTTTTCATCTTTTACTCATTTTTAGTTAGGTCATTTATTCTATTGATTATAACAGCCTTTTGCATATTCTGAATACCAGTCTTTTGTCAGATACACATACTGTAAATATTTTCTCTAACTGTTCACTTTTTCAGTGGCAACTCTTGAAAAGAAAAGGTCATAGTTTTATTAAGTCTGAGTTTTAACATTTTCCTTAATAGCATAATTTCTTTGTAGGAAATCATCATGTAACATAAGATCTCAAATGTTTTTTCTATGTTTATTTCTGGATATTTTCTAGTTTTAACATTAAACTTTTTGTTCATTTTGAGCTAATTTTTATATAAGGCATGAAATAAGGGTCAAAGGATCATATACCTATATTGGTGTAGTTACAAGGAGAATATATTTGCCACAATTTTAAAACTGTAAAAAATAAGCACAATTTAATGTAAAGTATCACTTGATATGGCTGATTCAAAAACGTGTCATATGAGAGTTTTGCAAATGTTAAGAGCTATAATATAAATATCAATAGAACAGAAATTTCTCAAAGACCTTTTTTAATCTAATAAGTTAACAATATTGTTGTATGCACTTGAAAGTTACTAAAAGAGCAGATCTTAAGAGTTTCTAACACATGAAAAAATATGTAACTTTGTATGTTGATGGATGGTCATTAACTTTATTGTGGTAACCAATTCACAGTAGCTGTGTGTGTGTATGTATGTGTGGGTGTATATATATATATATCTTAAACCATTATATTGCACACTTAAAACTACTGCAATGTATGCCAGTTGTATCTCAATAAAAAAAAGAGGGGGAATCTAATATGAAGAGTAGTGAAAATCACAGCATACAATAACAAAATATCTAACTTTATAAGAAACTCCGAAACTTTCCAAAGTTGTTATACAACTATACACTTCCACCAGCCAGTTCTGAGGGCTTTTTCCTCTCCCACACTTAATCACTGCCATTTTTTTCAACTCTAACCACTCTAGTGGATGTGGAATAGTATCTTATGATAGACTAAATTTGTATTTTTCTGGTGACTGATGATGTTAAGCATCTCTTCAGGGGCTCATTGGAAAATTATGTGCCTTCATTTATGAACTGTCTTTTTTCATCTTTTACTCATTTTAGTTAGGTCATTTATTCTATTGATTATAACAGCCTTTTGCATATTCTGAATACCAGTCTTTTGTCAGATACACATACTGTAAATATTTTCTCTAACTGTTCACTTTTTCAGTGGCAACTCTTGAAAAGAAAAGGTCATAGTTTTATTAAGTCTGAGTTTTAACATTTTCCTTAATAGCATAATTTCTTTGTAGGAAATCATCATGTAACATAAGATCTCAAATGTTTTTTCTATGTTTATTTCTGGATATTTTCTAGTTTTAACATTAAACTTTTTGTTCATTTTGAGCTAATTTTTATATAAGGCATGAAATAAGGGTCAAAGGATCATATACCTATATTGGTGTAGTTACAAGGAGAATATATTTGCCACAATTTTAAAACTGTAAAAAATAAGCACAATTTAATGTAAAGTATCACTTGATATGGCTGATTCAAAAACGTGTCATATGAGAGTTTTGCAAATGTTAAGAGCTATAATATAAATATCAATAGAACAGAAATTTCTCAAAGACCTTTTTTAATCTAATAAGTTAACAATATTGTTGTATGCACTTGAAAGTTACTAAAAGAGCAGATCTTAAGAGTTTCTAACACATGAAAAAATATGTAACTTTGTATGTTGATGGATGGTCATTAACTTTATTGTGGTAACCAATTCACAGTAGCTGTGTGTGTGTATGTATGTGTGGGTGTATATATATATATATCTTAAACCATTATATTGCACACTTAAAACTACTGCAATGTATGCCAGTTGTATCTCAATAAAAAAAAGAGGGGGAATCTAATATGAAGAGTAGTGATATGCATTTAAAAAGATTATCATTTATCAAAAAGTAAAGCCTAAACTCCTATTTTGATTAACTAAATTTTCTATTAGGAATTATGGTGCATAAAAAAAATATACTAAGACAAGGGGGGTACTCTTCTATCCCTCTTCCAGCTCCTTTAGCTGAAAACTTTCTCCATCCCTTTATTCTTTAATAAACCTTTTACTGAACGAAGCTCTGAATAACCAAAAGCAAGTCTTTTTGATCCCAATGTGAAATCTTCTCCTTTGCAATCATGAATCTGACACCGTTCACAGTAAGCATTCTACCAATCATCTACCATCTATGGGCACAACTTGGATCTCCAAGACAAGGTCATGGAATTCAGAGCTTCAGTTCTTCTGTCCTCTCAGTACACACGTTTTTTGCTTTACTTTACTAACCCTACAGTATGCTAGTGTGTGAGTGCAATATGTTTGAAACATATGATAACCTGTATGAAGTGAGAATGGAGTCAAGCTTTGAGGTTCCACGGACATGATTATACAGCTTAAGGCAGCCCCAAAAGGGGATCCTGATGTTACCAAGTCCAAGTCTGCTCTGCTTGCCACAGGACAAGCCAATGAATCTGAGAGAGGAGGTGTTGAGGCAAGGAAAATGACTTTATTCAGAAAGCAGCTGACTGAGAAAATGCCAGGCTAGCACCTCAAAGTAAACCATCTTATTGGGGTCTGGATGCCAAGCTCTTCCATAGATCAGAGGGAAAGAAGCAATACAGAACTAAAGTCAAAGGCAGAATAAAGAGGGAGAGGCAGGGGAAATGTAAATTGGAAGGATTTTCAGGCTTGCAAAACATCTGCAAGAGAATGATCAGTCTTTGGAAGGGGTGTATTACTCTTCCAAAAGTTAACCTTTTTAATCTAATAAGTTAACAATATTGTTGTATGCACTTGAAAGTTACTAAAAGAGCAGATCTTAAGAGTTTCTAACACATGAAAAATATGTAACTTTGTATGTTGATGGATGGTCATTAACTTTATTGTGGTAACCAATTCACAGTAGCTGTGTGTGTGTATGTATGTGTGGGTGTATATATATATATATCTTAAACCATTATATTGCACACTTAAAACTACTGCAATGTATGCCAGTTGTATCTCAATAAAAAAAAGAGGGGGAATCTAATATGAAGAGTAGTGATATGCATTTAAAAAGATTATCATTTATCAAAAAGTAAAGCCTAAACTCCTATTTTGATTAACTAAATTTTCTATTAGGAATTATGGTGCATAAAAAAAATATACTAAGACAAGGGGGGTACTCTTCTATCCCTCTTCCAGCTCCTTTAGCTGAAAACTTTCTCCATCCCTTTATTCTTTAATAAACCTTTTACTGAACGAAGCTCTGAATAACCAAAAGCAAGTCTTTTTGATCCCAATGTGAAATCTTCTCCTTTGCAATCATGAATCTGACACCATTCACAGTAAGCATTCTACCAATCATCTACCATCTATGGGCACAACTTGGATCTCCAAGACAAGGTCATGGAATTCAGAGCTTCAGTTCTTCTGTCCTCTCAGTACACACGCTTTTTGCTTTACTTTACTAACCCTACAGTATGCTAGTGTGTGAGTGCAATATGTTTGAAACATATGATAACCTGTATGAAGTGAGAATGGAGTCAAGCTTTGAGGTTCCACGGACATGATTATACAGCTTAAGGCAGCCCCAAAAGGGGATCCTGATGTTACCAAGTCCAAGTCTGCTCTGCTTGCCACAGGACAAGCCAATGAATCTGAGAGAGGAGGTGTTGAGGCAAGGAAAATGACTTTATTCAGAAAGCAGCTGACTGAGAAAATGCCAGGCTAGCACCTCAAAGTAAACCATCTTATTGGGGTCTGGATGCCAAGCTCTTCCATAGATCAGAGGGAAAGAAGCAAACAGAACTAAAGTCAAAGGCAGAATAAAGAGGGAGAGGCAGGGGAAATGTAAATTGGAAGGATTTTCAGGCTTGCAAAACATCTGCAAGAGAATGATCAGTCTTTGGAAGGGGTGTATTACTCTCTTCCATTTGCAAGTGGGCAGGGACAGATTATCTCTCTGTCACCTGAACAAAAAGTCTCTTTAGTTTACAGTCAAGCAGAGGGACAGGGTATTTTGACAATCCAATAAGTATGATTATAATAATAAAAACAGAGAGAAGCAAGTCAAATGAACAGTTTGCAACATAGAGCCAAAATTGGTTTTCTCCCTGCAACACTGACATGGGATTTATACAGTCCCACCAACACTAAGGGTATCCTTCATCACCACAAAGAGACCAGCCAAACAAACGGATGAAGCATGTGGACCGAACTCTCCTGTCTAGGTCAACTTTTCCCAGTCCCTTTGACTATTTCATAATTGTCTGGGAAATTGGAACTACTAACCTAATCTGCCAGATTGTAGATTTTCAAGGGACTTACAGTTTGCACTGTTTTTATGTACTTTTGCTTAGACCTCAAGCTTGGTTTGACAGATTGATGAGTTTTTTTGAGTCTGTGAACAATAATGCATGGCTTTTCTCAGTTGGTGGCTCTCTAGCTCCAGGAACATCTCTTAGGGTAGAAATCTCTCTCCTGGCAGTCTGTGTGAGTGCCCAGAGACCTAGAGTCAAGTCTTTGTCACGGCTATGCCTCCAGACTTTATGGACAGAGGTACTGCTAGCAAGCATGAGATTTCTGAGAATACAGGTAGGGGATCCTAAGATTTGGCCAGATTGAAAGTATAGCAAGCTTTTCCCTTTTGGTAATGCTAGCTCTCAGCAGACCAGAGAAAACACCCCAATGACTTCTGTCTCAACTCCTTAGATATCCTTTTTGTGGAATCTGGAAATGAATTAGAAGGATTGACCCTAATATCTTGAGAATGTGAAAGGTTTCTGCTGTCACATGACTTTATTCAGAAAGCAGCTGACTGAGAAAATGCCAGGCTAGCACCTCAAAGTAAACCATCTTATTGGGGTCTGGATGCCAAGCTCTTCCATAGATCAGAGGGAAAGAAGCAAACAGAACTAAAGTCAAAGGCAGAATAAAGAGGGAGAGGCAGGGGAAATGTAAATTGGAAGGATTTTCAGGCTTGCAAAACATCTGCAAGAGAATGATCAGTCTTTGGAAGGGGTGTATTACTCTCTTCCATTTGCAAGTGGGCAGGGACAGATTATCTCTCTGTCACCTGAACAAAAAGTCTCTTTAGTTTACAGTCAAGCAGAGGGACAGGGTATTTTGACAATCCAATAAGTATGATTATAATAATAAAAACAGAGAGAAGCAAGTCAAATGAACAGTTTGCAACATAGAGCCAAAATTGGTTTTCTCCCTGCAACACTGACATGGGATTTATACAGTCCCACCAACACTAAGGGTATCCTTCATCACCACAAAGAGACCAGCCAAACAAACGGATGAAGCATGTGGACCGAACTCTCCTGTCTAGGTCAACTTTTCCCAGTCCCTTTGACTATTTCATAATTGTCTGGGAAATTGGAACTACTAACCTAATCTGCCAGATTGTAGATTTTCAAGGGACTTACAGTTTGCACTGTTTTTATGTACTTTTGCTTAGACCTCAAGCTTGGTTTGACAGATTGATGAGTTTTTTTGAGTCTGTGAACAATAATGCATGGCTTTTCTCAGTTGGTGGCTCTCTAGCTCCAGGAACATCTCTTAGGGTAGAAATCTCTCTCCTGGCAGTCTGTGTGAGTGCCCAGAGACCTAGAGTCAAGTCTTTGTCACGGCTATGCCTCCAGACTTTATGGACAGAGGTACTGCTAGCAAGCATGAGATTTCTGAGAATACAGGTAGGGGATCCTAAGATTTGGCCAGATTGAAAGTATAGCAAGCTTTTCCCTTTTGGTAATGCTAGCTCTCAGCAGACCAGAGAAAACACCCCAATGACTTCTGTCTCAACTCCTTAGATATCCTTTTTGTGGAATCTGCGGAAATGAATTAGAAGGATTGACCCTAATATCTTGAGAATGTGAAAGGTTTCTGCTGTCACATTTATTGATGTGGAAACACTCAAAAGAAACATTTCGGGTTTCTTGTTCACCCCTTTATGGTTTAATGCTTTTACAGGGTGACAAATGATGTCCAGCTAAGGGGTCTCTTAATTACAATACTGTTTGACAGTTAGATTTGTTTTGTAGGAAGCAAAGAAAATGGATAGAAGTGTTGTGGGTATTACTCTTTCTCTCTCTGCGAGACATGCCACACTTACGTCCTCAAGGCACACATTTGGTCCTAAAGTCTTCTCTCCCTCCTGTCCTCTTAGTCTGCTCCATATGAAAGAGGATGAAATGGAGAATGAGGCACAGGATGATAATGAGAAAAAGCAGGTTTCTCCAGTCTGGGAATGCACGTAAAGGATAACTAGAGAGGCTAAGAAACAGCTGTATAAATTACTGTCTCTTCAGGAGGCATCCAGGTATCTGCTGTAAACTACAAAAACAGGCATCTGGACCAAATCAGTCTTTACAAAAATTGTTGCAGCTGGCTCAGACAGTATATTACAGTAGGGAAAATGAGGAAGAAAAGCAAAAAGAGAAAAAGACCAAGAAAAAAGTTGAGGCCCTAGCGGTGGCTATTAGATATGCTCTGAATCAACCTGAAACAAATACTCAGAGGAAGCCAAGTGAATGTGGAAGGATTTGTTATCATTGTGGACAGGAGGGGCATCTCAAGCAGGATTGTCTTCAGGCATCTAAGTTTCCCCAGGCTCCTTGTCTGGTCTGTCAAGGACCACACTGTAAGAGGAACTGCCCACAGAGGCGTAGACCTCAGGGGTCTAACTCTCAGGACAATCAGGACTGAAGGTGCCCCAGGGTCCCTACACTAGCTCCCCTTTCCCAATAACACCTGAGGAACCCCAGGTATTAGTAACTGTTGGGGGCGAAATCTGTCCATTTCCTTTTGGACATGGGGACGACTTTCTCTGTGCTCACCAAAGTCCCTGGCCCACTTTCCTCCTGATCCACTACTGTAATGGGGCTGTCTGGATGAGCCAAACATTATTATTTTAGTCACCCTATAAGCTGCAACTAGGACCCTGTACTATTTTCACACATGTTTCTGATTGTGCCAGAATCTCTCTCAACTCTTCTGGAGAAGGATATACTGAGCAAGGTCCAGGCCTCTGTTTGCATGAACATAAAATTCTTCCTTTTTCTTCCATTGATTGATTCAAATATAAATAATTTGGTCACCCCTTTATGGTTTAATGCTTTTACAGGGTGACAAATGATGTCCAGCTAAGGGGTCTCTTAATTACAATACTGTTTGACAGTTAGATTTGTTTTGTAGGAAGCAAAGAAAATGGATAGAAGTGTTGTGGGTATTACTCTTTCTCTCTCGCGAGACATGCCACACTTACGTCCTCAAGGCACACATTTGATCCTAAAGTCTTCTCTCCCTCCTGTCCTCTTAGTCTGCTCCATATGAAAGAGGATGAAATGGAGAATGAGGCACAAGATGATAATGAGAAAAAGCAGGTTTCTCCAGTCTGGGAATGCACGTAAAGGATAACTAGAGAGGCTAAGAAACAGCTGTATAAATTACTGTCTCTTCAGGAGGCATCCAGGTATCTGCTGTAAACTACAAAAACAGGCATCTGGACCAAATCAGTCTTTACAAAAATTGTTGCAGCTGGCTCAGACAGTATATTACAGTAGGGAAAATGAGGAAGAAAAGCAAAAAGAGAAAAAGACCAAGAAAAAAGTTGAGGCCCTAGCGGTGGCTATTAGATATGCTCTGAATCAACCTGAAACAAATACTCAGAGGAAGCCAAGTGAATGTGGAAGGATTTGTTATCATTGTGGACAGGAGGGGCATCTCAAGCAGGATTGTCTTCAGGCATCTAAGTTTCCCCAGGCTCCTTGTCTGGTCTGTCAAGGACCACACTGTAAGAGGAACTGCCCACAGAGGCGTAGACCTCAGGGGTCTAACTCTCAGGACAATCAGGACTGAAGGTGCCCCAGGGTCCCTACACTAGCTCCCTTCCTAATAACACCTGAGGAACCCCAGGTATTAGTAACTGTTGGGGGCGAAATCTGTCCATTTCCTTTTGGACATGGGGACGACTTTCTCTGTGCTCACCAAAGTCCCTGGCCCACTTTCCTCCTGATCCACTACTGTAATGGGGCTGTCTGGATGAGCCAAACATTATTATTTTAGTCACCCTATAAGCTGCAACTAGGACCCTGTACTATTTTCACACATGTTTCTGATTGTGCCAGAATCTCTCTCAACTCTTCTGGAGAAGGATATACTGAGCAAGGTCCAGGCCTCTGTTTGCATGAACATAAAATTCTTCCTTTTTCTTCCATTGATTGATTCAAATATAAATAATTTGGTCACCAGAGACTCAAAAGGTTTTTCAGACTCTTCAGACTGCCTTCTTATAAGCCCTTGCTTTAAGCCTGCCTACTGCAACAGAGTTTAATCTCTTTGTTACTGAAAGGAAAGGAATGGCCTTGGGGATGAAAATTCAGTCTAGAGGATCTCACATTGCTCAGGGATGGCCCCATTGTTTAGGCGTAATCACTGCTATTGCTTTGCGAATGCCTGAATTTCTTAAGTTTACTAGTAGCTGGAACCTTACTGTGTTGGCTTCCCAGGATATAACTGAAACCTTAAATTCTAAAGTTAATATTTAGATGTCAAATAGTCGACTTCTTAAACATCAGTCAATGTTGTTAAAAAAGACTATCTCCTTTCAAATGCCTCAATGACAGGCCGTTTTTACACACAGATATTGTCATAGATTCTGAAACTTTAAAATTAACTGTGCAACTCAGCTTCGAGCCTTTCAACAGATATTGTGAGAACTCAGCCCTGACTCAGACAAGGTGTTGTTTGAGCCAAGCCAAGTTATCAGTTGCTGTATCTGTGGAATGCTCCCCTCATTGTCAACTGAAGGCTTCCCATAGTGGATTTCTCCACTTCAAGGAAAAGACTTTCTCTGATAATTTTGATTGTTTTGTTTTGCTGTTTTCTCCTTACATCTATAATTGTATAATGAGATTTGTTTCTAACCATCTAAATGCTTTTAAGTTATAAATGATTGCGCTCCTATGACCTCCTCCAGCTATTACTTGGGACCCTGAATCAGAGACCCTAAATAAAAGGGTGAGAAGAATATGTTGCCTCAGCAATTTCCGCCTGTTTGCTCCTTCTCAGCTCAGAAGCTACAGAATGAGATTGTGTCGCCCACTTTCCTCCTGATCCACTACTGTAATGGGGCTGTCTGGATGAGCCAAACATTATTATTTTAGTCACCCTATAAGCTGCAACTAGGACCCTGTACTATTTTCACACATGTTTCTGATTGTGCCAGAATCTCTCTCAACTCTTCTGGAGAAGGATATACTGAGCAAGGTCCAGGCCTCTGTTTGCATGAACATAAAATTCTTCCTTTTTCTTCCATTGATTGATTCAAATATAAATAATTTGGTCACCAGAGACTCAAAAGGTTTTTCAGACTCTTCAGACTGCCTTCTTATAAGCCCTTGCTTTAAGCCTGCCTACTGCAACAGAGTTTAATCTCTTTGTTACTGAAAGGAAAGGAATGGCCTTGGGGATGAAAATTCAGTCTAGAGGATCTCACATTGCTCAGGGATGGCCCCATTGTTTAGGCGTAATCACTGCTATTGCTTTGCGAATGCCTGAATTTCTTAAGTTTACTAGTAGCTGGAACCTTACTGTGTTGGCTTCCCAGGATATAACTGAAACCTTAAATTCTAAAGTTAATATTTAGATGTCAAATAGTCGACTTCTTAAACATCAGTCAATGTTGTTAAAAAAGACTATCTCCTTTCAAATGCCTCAATGACAGGCCGTTTTTACACACAGATATTGTCATAGATTCTGAAACTTTAAAATTAACTGTGCAACTCAGCTTCGAGCCTTTCAACAGATATTGTGAGAACTCAGCCCTGACTCAGACAAGGTGTTGTTTGAGCCAAGCCAAGTTATCAGTTGCTGTATCTGTGGAATGCTCCCCTCATTGTCAACTGAAGGCTTCCCATAGTGGATTTCTCCACTTCAAGGAAAAGACTTTCTCTGATAATTTTGATTGTTTTGTTTTGCTGTTTTCTCCTTACATCTATAATTGTATAATGAGATTTGTTTCTAACCATCTAAATGCTTTTAAGTTATAAATGATTGCGCTCCTATGACCTCCTCCAGCTATTACTTGGGACCCTGAATCAGAGACCCTAAATAAAAGGGTGAGAAGAATATGTTGCCTCAGCAATTTCCGGCCTGTTTGCTCCTTCTCAGCTCAGAAGCTACAGAATGAGATTGTGTCGCTCCTCTTCCCTGGCAACATAATGCTTCTAAAAGAAAAAGGGGGGAACGAAAGGGGAGAATAGGCAGACTTGGTAAGGAGGCCAGCGGTTTCCAAGGAGGAGGAGGGGGACCCAACATTTTCTAGCCTAAAATGTTTGCCCTAATAAAGATCTACTCTGAAACTAACTTTATTGTCTTATGGAGGCAAACTATCTTGTGTTTGGAATGTCTCTTCAAATCTTAAAGCCCAGAGATCACCCTCTGGCTAATCTTATGTTAATATTGTGGGAATGGGTCTAGGAAGACCTTTAGAGCCTTAAAATATTTTTTTTATCTATTGATAGTAACCAACTGAAAAAGTACAAAATGCCTCGCCTAAACTAGTTTCTGGGGGTACTCTTCTATCCCCTTTCCAGTTGCTTTAGCTGGAAGCTTTCTCTATTCTTTTTTTCTTTAATAAACCTTTTACTGAGCAAAAAGAAGAACCATAGAAGAACCGCAAGAACCATAGAAGAACCAGAAGAACCACAGTCATTTGCTGATTCTCTACTTTGCAATCTATACATTCCAAATTTTTTTTAATTTTATTTTATTTTATTTTTAAAGTTTTTACAGAGTTTTGTTGTTCGCAGACATGCATGTTCCCAGATCAGTCATATGCATATCCCTGGTTCCCTCCCCCCTCCCAGTCCCCCATCCCACCCTCCAGGCTGTCGCACCTAGCCCTGGTAGGAACTCCTATTGCCATAGCGCAATGACAGTAGCTTTTTCACATATGACAGCATAGGTTTCCATGCTACTCCCTCTATGCCTCCCACCCACTGTTCACTCCCCACAATGTCCATATGTCTGTTCTCTGTCTGTTTTTCCATGGATTCACTGCGTGTGTTATCATTACCCTTTTACTAGATTCCATATATATATGTTAGTCTATTGTACTTGTCTTTCTCTTTTTGATTTACTTCACTTTTTATGATATGTTCTAGAGCCAGCCACCTCATTAGGACTGATTCTTCTGCATTTCCTTTAACAGCTGAGTAGCATTCCATTGTATATACATACCAGGGCTTCTGTATCCATTCATTCGTCGATGGGCATCTAGGTTGCTTCCATGTTCTGGCTATTGTATAGAGAGCTGCAATGAACACTGGGGTACAGGTGATTCTTCCAGATTTAATTTCATCAGGGTATAAGCCTAATAGTGGGATTGCTGGGTCATAGGGTGCTTCTATTTTTAGTTTTTTAAGAAAGGGGGAAAAAATAGGCAGACTTGTAAGGAGAAAAAATTTGGGAAAATCTACTCTGAAACTAACTTTATTGTCTTATGGAGGCAAACTATCTTGTGTTTGGAATGTCTCTTCAAATCTTAAAGCCCAGAGATCACCCTCTGGCTAATCTTATGTTAATATTGTGGGAATGGGTCTAGGAAGACCTTTAGAGCCTTAAAATATTTTTTTTATCTATTGATAGTAACCAACTGCAAAAGTACAAAATGCCTCGCCTAAACTAGTTTCTGGGGGTACTCTTCTATCCCCTTTCCAGTTGCTTTAGCTGGAAGCTTTCTCTATTCTTTTTTTCTTTAATAAACCTTTTACTGAGCAAAAAGAAGAACCATAGAAGAACCGCAAGAACCATAGAAGAACCAGAAGAACCACAGTCATTTGCTGATTCTCTACTTTGCAATCTATACATTCCAAATTTTTTTTAATTTTATTTTATTTTATTTTTAAAGTTTTTACAGAGTTTTGTTGTTCGCAGACATGCATGTTCCCAGATCAGTCATATGCATATCCCTGGTTCCCTCCCCCCTCCCAGTCCCCCCCATCCCACCCTCCAGGCTGTCGCACCTAGCCCTGGTAGGAACTCCTATTGCCATAGCGCAATGACAGTAGCTTTTTCACATATGACAGCATAGGTTTCCATGCTACTCCCTCTATGCCTCCCACCCACTGTTCACTCCCCACAATGTCCATATGTCTGTTCTCTGTCTGTTTTTCCATGGATTCACTGCGTGTGTTATCATTACCCTTTTACTAGATTCCATATATATATGTTAGTCTATTGTACTTGTCTTTCTCTTTTTGATTTACTTCACTTTTTATGATATGTTCTAGAGCCAGCCACCTCATTAGGACTGATTCTTCTGCATTTCCTTTAACAGCTGAGTAGCATTCCATTGTATATACATACCAGGGCTTCTGTATCCATTCATTCGTCGATGGGCATCTAGGTTGCTTCCATGTTCTGGCTATTGTATAGAGAGCTGCAATGAACACTGGGGTACAGGTGATTCTTCCAGATTTAATTTCATCAGGGTATAAGCCTAATAGTGGGATTGCTGGGTCATAGGGTGCTTCTATTTTTAGTTTTTTAAGAAATCTCCAGACTGTCTTCCATAGAGGCTGTATCAATTGACATTCCCACCAGCAATGCAAGAGAGTTCCCTTTTCTCCGCACCCTCTCCAGCATTTATTGTCTGTCGATTTGTTGATGATGGCCATTCTGACAGGTATGAGGTGATATCTCATTGTAGTTTTGATTTGCATTTCTCTAATAATAAGCGAGGTTGAGCATCGTTTCATGTGCTTTTGGGCCATCTGTATGTCCTCTTTGGTGAGATGTCTATTTAGATCTTTTTCCCATTTTTTGATTGGGGTGTTCATTTTTCTGGTGCTGAGTTGTCTGGGTTGCTTATAGATTTTGGAGATTAATTCTTTGTCTGTTATTTCATTTGCTGTGCTTTTCTCCCATTCTGTGGGCTTTCTGTTCAGCTTTTTGTAGTTTCTCTTGCTGTACAAAAGCATTTCAGTTTCATTAGGTCCCACATGTTCATTTTTCTTTTTAGTTTCACTATTCTAGTAGGTGGGTCAGAGAAGATCTTGCTTTGATTGATGTCCTTCAGCGTTTTGCCTATACTCTCCTCTAAGAGTTTGATGGTTTCTGGTCTTACATTTAGGTCTTTAATCCATTTTGAGTTGATCTTTGTGTATGGTGTCAGGGTATGTTCCAACTTCATTTTTTTGCATGTAGCACCATTTGTTGAAGAGGCTGCCTTTTCCCATTTTATAGTTTCTCCTCCCTTGTCAAAAATGAGGTATCCATAGGTACGTGGGTTTATCTCTGGGTCCTCTATCTTGTTCCGTTGGTCTATATTTCTGTTTTTGTGCCAGTACCATACTGTCTTGATGACTGTTGCTTTGCAGTATAGTCTCAAGTTAGGAAGGCTGATTATTCCAGCTCCATTTTTCTTTCTAAGAATTGCTTTGGCTATATACATTCCAATTTTTATATACCCCATAATTCATATCCTCAGTTTCCAAATGTCAATCCACTACATATTTTAGGCAACATGAACATATTTTATTTTTAACAGAACAAACCTACATATAATATGCATTTAAATACCTCAATAATACTCTAGGGAATCATTTACTAAATTTCAATTAGTAGATATAATTAGAAGTTTGTTTTATCTTACATAATATTATGTTCTCCAACTTAAATTAATATTATTATACTTTGGTAATTAATAGCAGTTCTAATTTCAGTCCTTTATATACATTTGGATATACCCTGCCATCTATTTCCCCTATTATTATTTTGAAGAAATTTAAATACAGAAGACTGAAACAGATAATATAAAAAGCATTCATAATCCCTATTTAAAAACAACAAAGACTACCATTTATATCATCTATGCCTCAGGTTAAAATACATAAACTTTAAGAAAAAATCTTAGTTCCACTATCATTCTCTTCTCTCCCATCTATCATAGAAATAATCATTATTATGCAATTGACTTTAATCAGGCTATTCATGTTTGGGGAGAGAGAGAGGAGAAAGAGGAACCACTCACATACAGACATTCAGAATGTATACTTATTTTTGTGGTTGCTTTTAATTTGGGTAAAGTGTTTTCTATTCTATATAACACTCAGAAAGTCTGTTTTTTCACTTATATATTTTTAGACTCATTAATCTTGTTAAGTTAGAATTGGTCCATTTATTTTAACTGCTATGTAATAATGCACTGTGTGAAGATTCCCTAATTTATTTTTCTATTCCAACATTATGGACATATAGATTCACATTACGAATAACACCATGACTAATAACTTTTCATTTCCCTTTTTTATGTACATGGAAGGATTTTCTTAATGCTAGCACTGTCCAAGATAACATTCTGCAATGACAGAAATTCTCTGTGCTATGGCTAGTGAGACTTGAAATGTGTCTAATGTGACTGACAAACTGAGTTTTTTCATTTTATTTCATTCTAATTAGTTTAAATGTAAATTTAAATAGCTATGTGTGATTAGTGGTTACTTTTTGGGAGGAGGAAGTGACCATACTACTTTAGAATATATGTACCCAAAGGTCGACTTGCTAGGCCTCTGGTATAAACATTTACAAAAATATACCGATTTTTGTTCTCCAAAGTGACTGTGCGAATTTACATTCCCACCATTGCCTACCCTCTGGAAAATATTTGTGCTTGTCAGACTTTTCCTTTTTTCTCAATCTGAAAAGTTCAAAACTGAATCTTGTTTTTGTTTTAATTGATATTAATCCTATTAGTCATAAAAAATATCTTTTTATAATTTTTATTCAGCATCTGGGTTTCTGCTTCTTTGAAACAGATACTGTCTTGCATATCCATATTCTTTTCCCAACAAATAATGCCTTTTTCCTTGTTAATTTATAAAAGTCTTTATAATTCCTACTCTTTCCCAGTTCCACCCTGACAACTCTCTCCAAAGGAATTGCCTGGATTTAAAAAAAAATAAAATAAAAAACTTTTCATCACCCTGTTCAATCACTTATTATACAGTATGGAACTAGGCATGAACTGATGCTGATGGTAACTATTTCACAGTGCCACAGGAAGTCCAGCGCGCAGGTCTGGCTCCGTGCCTTCCAATATGGAATATACAGTACCTAGTCTGTTCTCAGTATTGGGATCTCAGGCAGAGCTAAGTAAACAGAAGATGTTCAACTTTTGTATCTTATTTACATTTCCACAAGCATTGGAGTATACTCTTTGGATCTGCTTTCAGATGAGTATTTTTATAGGATATTTATCAGAAATAGTGAACACATATCAGAATTCAGCATAAGGAAAATTTTATAGATTTATAATTAAGAAATACACAAAAATGAGAAAATTACTTTTCATTTCCCTTTTTTATGTACATGGAAGGATTTTCTTAATGCTAGCACTGTCCAAGATAACATTCTGCAATGACAGAAATTCTCTGTGCTATGGCTAGTGAGACTTGAAATGTGTCTAATGTGACTGACAAACTGAGTTTTTTCATTTTATTTCATTCTAATTAGTTTAAATGTAAATTTAAATAGCTATGTGTGATTAGTGGTTACTTTTTGGGAGGAGGAAGTGACCATACTACTTTAGAATATATGTACCCAAAGGTCGACTTGCTAGGCCTCTGGTATAAACATTTACAAAAATATACCGATTTTTGTTCTCCAAAGTGACTGTGCGAATTTACATTCCCACCATTGCCTACCCTCTGGAAAATATTTGTGCTTGTCAGACTTTTCCTTTTTTCTCAATCTGAAAAGTTCAAAACTGAATCTTGTTTTTGTTTTAATTGATATTAATCCTATTAGTCATAAAAAATATCTTTTTATAATTTTTATTCAGCATCTGGGTTTCTGCTTCTTTGAAACAGATACTGTCTTGCATATCCATATTCTTTTCCCAACAAATAATGCCTTTTTCCTTGTTAATTTATAAAAGTCTTTATAATTCCTACTCTTTCCCAGTTCCACCCTGACAACTCTCTCCAAAGGAATTGCCTGGATTTAAAAAAAAATAAAATAAAAAACTTTTCATCACCCTGTTCAATCACTTATTATACAGTATGGAACTAGGCATGAACTGATGCTGATGGTAACTATTTCACAGTGCCACAGGAAGTCCACCCGCAGGTCTGGCTCCGTGCCTTCCAATATGGAATATACAGTACCTAGTCTGTTCTCAGTATTGGGATCTCAGGCAGAGCTAAGTAAACAGAAGATGTTCAACTTTTGTATCTTATTTACATTTCCACAAGCATTGGAGTATACTCTTTGGATCTGCTTTCAGATGAGTATTTTTATAGGATATTTATCAGAAATAGTGAACACATATCAGAATTCAGCATAAGGAAAATTTTATAGATTTATAATTAAGAAATACACAAATTAAGTATATATAGTGAGTTCTTGAATAATAGATTTCATCTTATCTAGTCTATTGAATATCACAGCATTGCTGGGACCACCCCTTGGACTCAAAAAGAACGAGAACAGTATGAATACATCCTCATCCTTAGAGACAGACTACACACCAAAATGCAGAAGCAAGTATATGATTCTATACAATCAGTTATTCACAGAAGGGGGATCAAGGCAGCAAGTCTACCAACCATGTATTATGTTACCGGAAATTTGAATACTGAGAAATGCATTTCTTCTTTATTTACTTTTAGGGAAGGAGGACACAGCCATAGGAATTTCAATTCATAACCATTGCTGATCACTTTGATTTCGAACCAGTGGCAAAAGAGTATAGCAGTGACTAACAATAGGCAGGAGATAAGATAGATCTATTCAGTGTGAAAGGAGCTCAATTTCCCCAACAAACCTTTGGGAGATAAAGCTGAATAAAATGAATTATTCTTCAGCGGTGACAAGAGACATGGCCAGCACCCACTGGACTGACATGGTCACAACCAGGGTTCTAGAACTATGGATACCAGGAAAAATTTCTGAAAAATTAGTTATCCAACATATTTTCTATTATCAAGGGCCATGATTTTCTGCATCTCCGGGGACACAAGCATCTAGAAAAAGGGATCTAGGAGGCAGAATACAGGAGACTGAAGGCAAAGATCCTGCTTTCTCAAATTAGAAAGGTATTGAACTTTGCATGAAGCACCAAGATGGTTAATCTCTTGGCATATTTAGAAAAAAATTCCAAGTAGCCAACTGAATTTACAGAATACACTAGGAATTTATGAAATGCCTTTCAGTTTAGAGAAAAGATAAATTTTACAAAAGTTCTAGCTTTGAGGGTGATTTTTTTTTAAAAGAAGGTGATTTCTGTGATTGGTGTACAAACTTGATTTCTTTTAGTTCAGGGCAAGAAAGCCCTGCACCTCTAGTCTCCACTGGCTTTAATCACTTTAACATTCTTTTTACCATTAATGTCTGTTTCTCAAATATAAATTCTTCTACCTTGGCTGCTTTTCAGTAGAATGAAAAAGAACCTGTTCATCTCTGATGCTGTGCAGGGATCTGGTAACTGAGTATCCTTGTACCACAACCACCTTTCCACCTCTGCCACCCTCATTCCCACAAATATCAGCAACCCTTTAGTGGACTAGAAATTTCCAAACACCACTGGGAAGACCAATTGCCTATTTGGGGAAAAGAATTCTAAGTGATGGAGAAAAGAAAGGGAATTATGTTGTAGTTGAACAGGTAATATAAACTACTTGCTAACAATAAATCAATTCTACAATTTCTTTTTTGTCCTCCAAGTAATTCTACGCTCTTGATTCTAAACATACTTTCATAAACTGTTTTAAAGCTTATTCAAGTTTCTCTTCCATCACATAATATGGGAAGAGTAAAACTTCAGCTTATAGATGAAACCCTCATCATTTCCACAACCAGTACAGTGTTATTTTTATGGACGTATGCATTGGAATGTGTTCAGTTTGTTCGTCCAATTCTCTTCATCCAAGACAAAGATTCTCTACAGTTTCTTCCATATCTTCTTGATAGTCTCTAAATATCTGAAACCTATGAAATGGTGCTGGGGCTTTCCAGGTGGCACTTGTGGTGAAGCCACCTGCCGATGCAAGAGACATAAGAGATGCAGGTTCGATCCCCAGAGTTGGAAAGATTCCCCTAGAGAAAGAAATGACAACCCACTCTAGTATTCTTGTTTGAGAAATCCCATGGACAGAGGAGCCTGGCAGGCTCTAGTCCATGAGGTCACAAAGAATAGGACACAACTGAGTGACTAAATACACACATGAAATGATGCTATGGCACATATTGTTCTCTGACTTTTTTTTCCTCTTTAAACTTAATATATCTCAGGCAGTTTTTCATTTTAGTACATAAATGTAGGCTTACCATATTTTTTAGTGGTCGCATAATTCTACTATCTTTTCTTAACAACTTGGAGCAACATCTAGGCATGTGTAAGAAAAGAAAAAATGTTCACAGACTCTAATCAGCATAAAAGTTATACACACATATAAGAAGTTTAATTAATACACACACACCTGCTGTTGTCAGCTAACAATGTGATATTTCAGGTGGCTGCTCAGTATTTATAGAAGACCCAAAATGCATGTTGATGTAAATGAAAAAGAACCTGTTCATCTCTGATGCTGTGCAGGGATCTGGTAACTGAGTATCCTTGTACCACAACCACCTTTCCACCTCTGCCACCCTCATTCCCACAAATATCAGCAACCCTTTAGTGGACTAGAAATTTCCAAACACCACTGGGAAGACCAATTGCCTATTTGGGGAAAAGAATTCTAAGTGATGGAGAAAAGAAAGGGAATTATGTTGTAGTTGAACAGGTAATATAAACTACTTGCTAACAATAAATCAATTCTACAATTTCTTTTTTGTCCTCCAAGTAATTCTACGCTCTTGATTCTAAACATACTTTCATAAACTGTTTTAAAGCTTATTCAAGTTTCTCTTCCATCACATAATATGGGAAGAGTAAAACTTCAGCTTATAGATGAAACCCTCATCATTTCCACAACCAGTACAGTGTTATTTTTATGGACGTATGCATTGGAATGTGTTCAGTTTGTTCGTCCAATTCTCTTCATCCAAGACAAAGATTCTCTACAGTTTCTTCCATATCTTCTTGATAGTCTCTAAATATCTGAAACCTATGAAATGGTGCTGGGGCTTTCCAGGTGGCACTTGTGGTGAAGCCACCTGCCGATGCAAGAGACATAAGAGATGCAGGTTCGATCCCCAGAGTTGGAAAGATTCCCCTAGAGAAAGAAATGACAACCCACTCTAGTATTCTTGTTTGAGAAATCCCATGGACAGAGGAGCCTGGCAGGCTCTAGTCCATGAGGTCACAAAGAATAGGACACAACTGAGTGACTAAATACACACATGAAATGATGCTATGGCACATATTGTTCTCTGACTTTTTTTTCCTCTTTAAACTTAATATATCTCAGGCAGTTTTTCATTTTAGTACATAAATGTAGGCTTACCATATTTTTTAGTGGTCGCATAATTCTACTATCTTTTCTTAACAACTTGGAGCAACATCTAGGCATGTGTAAGAAAAGAAAAAATGTTCACAGACTCTAATCAGCATAAAAGTTATACACACATATAAGAAGTTTAATTAATACACACACACCTGCTGTTGTCAGCTAACAATGTGATATTTCAGGTGGCTGCTCAGTATTTATAGAAGACCCAAAATGCATGTTTTTGCTATGTAGATAGATGATGTGCTAAAATGGATATTGCCTCCCTTTTACTCAAGGAAGTGCAATATTTTCTCTGCCAAGAATTTGACATTTTCCTTAAGGGTAAGATGAGAAAATATTTAAGCAGGCATTAAAGAAAAGCAGAGAAACTGGAGTAGTAATAGCAAAATGCCAGTTAAAGGACCACGAGAATTAGCCCCAGCCCTTTAGGCAAAGGTCAAAAGAATACAGAATAGGCCTATCAGAAATAATCATTTTAAAAATCTGCACAGAAGTCTAATATAACATGGGAAGCTATGACTATTTACAGCCAAATATGCCTGATTTGAGAAAAGGCTGACAAAAAATTATCAGGTAGTAAAAATATTTGAGCAGAGGATTCATCCTTTTCAAGCTGCCTCTAATCTGGAGATCAGGCAAATCAATAATTTAGCCTTGAGTACTGTCTAAAAACGTACGGCAGAGCTAGTACAGTTTAGTAAATGCCATCCATTCACAAAGCCCATACCAAGCCAATTTCCAATAGTCAACATTTTCCATCTTATTTTCTCTATAATATTTAGCTTTTTGCTTTAATTACACTTGATATTTGTAAAGAGAAAGCTGGTGTTGTAATAATTGGATAGATTTTTTTAAATCTGCATTGGCAGAGACAGGATTTTCTCTTATATTTGAGAAGCAATACAAAAGCAAAACTTCCTTTTCACAAACGCAATATCAAACTATCCTCTGAGTCACACAGTTTCTTCAAATCATGTTATTCTGAACAAGTATCAAACTTAAACTCCTCGGAGCAACATCTAGGCATGTAAGAAAAGAAAACAAATTAATATATCTCGGGGTTTTTCATTTTAGTACATAAATGTAGGCTTACCATATTTTTTAGTGGTCGCATAATTCTACTATCTTTTCTTAACAACTTGGAGCAACATCTAGGCATGTGTAAGAAAAGAAAAAATGTTCACAGACTCTAATCAGCATAAAAGTTATACACACATATAAGAAGTTTAATTAATACACACACACCTGCTGTTGTCAGCTAACAATGTGATATTTCAGGTGGCTGCTCAGTATTTATAGAAGACCCAAAATGCATGTTTTTGCTATGTAGATAGATGATGTGCTAAAATGGATATTGCCTCCCTTTTACTCAAGGAAGTGCAATATTTTCTCTGCCAAGAATTTGACATTTTCCTTAAGGGTAAGATGAGAAAATATTTAAGCAGGCATTAAAGAAAAGCAGAGAAACTGGAGTAGTAATAGCAAAATGCCAGTTAAAGGACCACGAGAATTAGCCCCAGCCCTTTAGGCAAAGGTCAAAAGAATACAGAATAGGCCTATCAGAAATAATCATTTTAAAAATCTGCACAGAAGTCTAATATAACATGGGAAGCTATGACTATTTACAGCCAAATATGCCTGATTTGAGAAAAGGCTGACAAAAAATTATCAGGTAGTAAAAATATTTGAGCAGAGGATTCATCCTTTTCAAGCTGCCTCTAATCTGGAGATCAGGCAAATCAATAATTTAGCCTTGAGTACTGTCTAAAAACGTACGGCAGAGCTAGTACAGTTTAGTAAATGCCATCCATTCACAAAGCCCATACCAAGCCAATTTCCAATAGTCAACATTTTCCATCTTATTTTCTCTATAATATTTAGCTTTTTGCTTTAATTACACTTGATATTTGTAAAGAGAAAGCTGGTGTTGTAATAATTGGATAGATTTTTTTAAATCTGCATTGGCAGAGACAGGATTTTCTCTTATATTTGAGAAGCAATACAAAAGCAAAACTTCCTTTTCACAAACGCAATATCAAACTATCCTCTGAGTCACACAGTTTCTTCAAATCATGTTATTCTGAAAGTCGAGATGTGCTATCTTAAAGCTGTTGCCAGCACCACACTGCTCCTCGGTTGGTACCAAAAACTACGGGCAACAATTCAACAAAATACATACACCTCTCAAAGACATTGTTTCTTTTCCTCCTTCTTTCTTTTTACTGCCTTCAGACATTCATTTTTCTTTCTTTCCTTCTATCCTTTCTTGCTTACTTTTTTTCCTTCTATTCTTCTTGCCTCTTCCTCCTGTCTTTGATTCTTATCTAGGATCCAAAAGAGAGCAAAATAAGGGTGATCTTTCAAAGCCAGAGCACCAAAAAAAATGTGGGAGATGCCTAAAGAACAAGGAAATTCTCCTCTTAGTCAATTTTTTTCCCTATGAAATAATTCCAGACTATGATTCAGAAACTCAGAAAAATACCTTCACCTTAAAGAATATAAATCTCCTACTAGGAAAAAAATTATTTTGTGTTGAATCAAAGATTTCAATAGCTATAAAATGTTTTTATGTATTGACAATGAAGTTTTATCCAGCAATATTAATCAAACATATATATTCCTAACCTTTTCATCATTAAATAAGCACTTAAAATTGCATTGAAATCTTGGAGAGGAATGCTTTTTTACTATGTACTAATGGCATTGTGAGTTGTCTGGCCAGACAAAATTCAAGTACATATAACAGTTGTAAAAAAGCAGGTCTCCTCAGTCCGCATTCTCATAAATTAATATCAGTATTTTTTAAAAAAGCAGAAGCACTTCAAATTTTAAATTCACATTACAAGCAGAATAGACAACTCTACAAGCATACGGCTACCAAAATTTCCATTCATATATTCAAAATACCTGTTTTGAAAGGACAATTACCTGTTTTCCATCACAACTTAGGTGTAAATCTCTAAAATTTTAGCTGGCAGTTTTTACTATGTAATAAAACATGTCAAATTCAAACTGACAAGTGGATTTCATATTGGATAGATTTTAAATCTGCATTGGCAGAGACAGGATTTTCTCTTATATTTGAGAAGCAATACAAAAGCAAAACTTCCTTTTCACAAACGCAATATCAAACTATCCTCTGAGTCACACAGTTTCTTCAAATCATGTTATTCTGAAAGTCGAGATGTGCTATCTTAAAGCTGTTGCCAGCACCACACTGCTCCTCGGTTGGTACCAAAAACTACGGGCAACAATTCAACAAAATACATACACCTCTCAAAGACATTGTTTCTTTTCCTCCTTCTTTCTTTTTACTGCCTTCAGACATTCATTTTTCTTTCTTTCCTTCTATCCTTTCTTGCTTACTTTTTTTCCTTCTATTCTTCTTGCCTCTTCCTCCTGTCTTTGATTCTTATCTAGGATCCAAAAGAGAGCAAAATAAGGGTGATCTTTCAAAGCCAGAGCACCAAAAAAAATGTGGGAGATGCCTAAAGAACAAGGAAATTCTCCTCTTAGTCAATTTTTTCCCTATGAAATAATTCCAGACTATGATTCAGAAACTCAGAAAAATACCTTCACCTTAAAGAATATAAATCTCCTACTAGGAAAAAAATTATTTTGTGTTGAATCAAAGATTTCAATAGCTATAAAATGTTTTTATGTATTGACAATGAAGTTTTATCCAGCAATATTAATCAAACATATATATTCCTAACCTTTTCATCATTAAATAAGCACTTAAAATTGCATTGAAATCTTGGAGAGGAATGCTTTTTTACTATGTACTAATGGCATTGTGAGTTGTCTGGCCAGACAAAATTCAAGTACATATAACAGTTGTAAAAAAGCAGGTCTCCTCAGTCCGCATTCTCATAAATTAATATCAGTATTTTTTAAAAAAGCAGAAGCACTTCAAATTTTAAATTCACATTACAAGCAGAATAGACAACTCTACAAGCATACGGCTACCAAAATTTCCATTCATATATTCAAAATACCTGTTTTGAAAGGACAATTACCTGTTTTCCATCACAACTTAGGTGTAAATCTCTAAAATTTTAGCTGGCAGTTTTTACTATGTAATAAAACATGTCAAATTCAAACTGACAAGTGGATTTCATTTTTGGAGGGTTTTTCCTAACACCTTTTTCCATTATAATACAAGTACTACTTTAGCCATATGATTTTCTGCAAAACTTAACCAAAAATGTAAAACATAATGCATGTCTCAACATCTCCACGCTCTTATGGAAGGCCCTAGGGGGAGGGGAAGAGCCTTGCTAAATTCAGAAGAGTGTGCTGTCTGTAAATGAAGAGCCTGCCAGCTTTCGTCTGTTCTTCTGGAGGTACTCGCATGCTTGCCTTTTACACCAGAAGGAGGAGAGCTAGATCATCTCTTGCTGTGGCTCTGAAATTCTTCAGTTACGTTATTTGTGAACTTAGAATATCACACTGCCCAGCATATTTATTCTAAAGAGATGATCTGGGCATAGAGATCTGGGCATTAACCACAGAGTTTTCAGTTTATCATTTAGTGCCGATCTGGAGAGATGGAGTGCAATCATCTCATTAAGTAGGTACACGGACCATTTGTTTAATCAAACTGGAAATTATAGGATAATACACTATGTTAACATATTTTAAGTCACAAGTGATATTGGAAATAAATTCTGACATAGCAGGTTACATACATACGAAAGGGTTTTTATTGCGGGTATTGACTCCAGTTTGGTGAGTGGTGAGAGATTAAAATATGTATGGTTCAGTAAAACTTTGTGGGTGTGTGTGTATATGTGTGTGTGTAAAATCTATTTCATCAATCAGTCACTAACATGGGCATTAAACAATAAAAATGGGTACTCTAGTACAATTTCCACAAAACTTCTTAATTTTGTGCCATATCCTTAGATGAAAAGAAAAAGGCATAAGACTGTATTTGCATACAAACTTTTAATTATTTAACTTTTTAACCTAGCAAGAGATATTTACAATCTTAATTGTTCATACGATTGCCTCAATGTTAAATACAAAATTATATTTATGCATTATCAAATGTCGTATAACAAAAGAAAAGTTTCCTTGTTATTAAAAGTGGACCACTACTGCCCCCTTCTGATAGGAAAACTGAAGAACGATTAGTCTTAGGACTTGAAAAGACTCTCTACGATAATCCCCTAAACAGCTGTTTCAAGTCAGATTTATGCCAATTCTTTTCTGATTTACTAATAAATCCCTCATTTTTCTACTATAATACTGAATGTACTAATGTTTTACTATTGTGAGCTACCTTCCTAGGAAAAACTATAAAGTCATGGAATTCTATTAATTCTTAAATAAAATCTAACACCTTTAATTCAAACTGAGCTTTAAATTAAATTCTGGGGGGAAAAAATCATCTTATAAAAAACATGTGTTTTATCATCACTGGTTTTACATTTGATCATCTGAAAGCTAATAGACCTGAATCTATAGCTGCCTTAATCATATTAAATGTCATGTTGCCTCGCTTTTTACCAAACTCAAGCAGATACTCATAGAAACCCTCATTCATTACATTCCTTTATGACATCACATAAAGGGCAAAAGGCAGAATGATAGATTAAAAAGGTATTATGGTCCAATATTAATTACAGTATCAGCACCATTTTCAAGCTCAGACTGCATATAAATGTCTATTTTCATTTTTAAACTCAGAATATACTTGGAAAGAGTCACAAGTGATATTGGAAATAAATTCTGACATAGCAGGTTACATACATACGAAAGGGTTTTTATTGCGGGTATTGACTCCAGTTTGGTGAGTGGTGAGAGATTAAAATATGTATGGTTCAGTAAAACTTTGTGGGTGTGTGTGTATATGTGTGTGTGTAAAATCTATTTCATCAATCAGTCACTAACATGGGCATTAAACAATAAAAATGGGTACTCTAGTACAATTTCCACAAAACTTCTTAATTTTGTGCCATATCCTTAGATGAAAAGAAAAAGGCATAAGACTGTATTTGCATACAAACTTTTAATTATTTAACTTTTTAACCTAGCAAGAGATATTTACAATCTTAATTGTTCATACGATTGCCTCAATGTTAAATACAAAATTATATTTATGCATTATCAAATGTCGTATAACAAAAGAAAAGTTTCCTTGTTATTAAAAGTGGACCACTACTGCCCCCTTCTGATAGGAAAACTGAAGAACGATTAGTCTTAGGACTTGAAAAGACTCTCTACGATAATCCCCTAAACAGCTGTTTCAAGTCAGATTTATGCCAATTCTTTTCTGATTTACTAATAAATCCCTCATTTTTATACTATAATACTGAATGTACTAATGTTTTACTATTGTGAGCTACCTTCCTAGGAAAAACTATAAAGTCATGGAATTCTATTAATTCTTAAATAAAATCTAACACCTTTAATTCAAACTGAGCTTTAAATTAAATTCTGGGGGGAAAAAATCATCTTATAAAAAACATGTGTTTTATCATCACTGGTTTTACATTTGATCATCTGAAAGCTAATAGACCTGAATCTATAGCTGCCTTAATCATATTAAATGTCATGTTGCCTCGCTTTTTACCAAACTCAAGCAGATACTCATAGAAACCCTCATTCATTACATTCCTTTATGACATCACATAAAGGGCAAAAGGCAGAATGATAGATTAAAAAGGTATTATGGTCCAATATTAATTACAGTATCAGCACCATTTTCAAGCTCAGACTGCATATAAATGTCTATTTTCATTTTTAAACTCAGAATATACTTTGAAAGAGAATGGATCTATTGCTTAGAAAAAGTAAAGGGGAATTTGGGTTGGATATTTTCAGGCCAGGATGGCACCATGTATGAGCTAACCTAGAAAAATTTGGAATATCTGTGTTTAACCCAATTTGGTTTTTTTGCAGCTATTTTAAGAATGTGAGATTTGGAGATACACAAATCATAACGTGGCCAAATACAATATAACAGAAATATATAATTTTAAAATTCCTTTCCATGATAGTAAGGCCTAGATCTTTTGTTCCAAAGAATTTGATAGGAGTATAACAGAATAATCATTTTCAGAAGTAAAAGATTAAAATAAATCACATTATTCTTCAATTACAATAGTTCTCTTTTAGTGCTGGCATTTTATAGTAAACTTACCAAAGCTTCCATTAGCAAAATTATACACAAATCAACAGCAACCTGTAACACCATTTAAATATTTCAAAATAAAAATATTTAATATTTAGAACAAATTTCATCAAGCCATGTATTTGTATTTAAGAACAACCTCAGATAAAAAGTCAGCTTCTATCAGGAATGTCAAGCTGAACCTTCAAACAAGCTTGCTAACTGTTCCTATTATCTATTAGGCTTAATTCATATTTTACTGTGAAAGCACCCTGATTCCACATAATTATTACATCTCATTTCATTATAATTTTGCTTTCTGAAAAATATAACAATCTTGTCTTTTTTTCCATCTTTCCTGCTGCCTACTTCAGGGTTGTGTTTCTTTTCCACTGACGCAGTTTAACTTTCACACACTGAAAATGACAAGCACTCCAATTTGGTGATGCAGAAGAACTGACTGCATCAGGCATAACTAGATTTAATGGCATGTTTCTCAATGCTACATCTCAAATTGGAAAGACCTCCTCTGAAAAGTACATACGATGCAGGAAGTAGCATAGGGGATAACTTCTGGCTGCGTATGTTTTATCCATCAAATTAGAGACTCTCCTAAGAGCTTATCCCTTTGACCAGGAGTTACCAGTAGAGTGAGGATTGCTGACTTGGTTAGTTATCCTTTCCTGAGAATCTGACAGAATCTCCTAGCTACTAAAAATCTGTGGTGTGATCCAGATGTTTTATGAGACTGCATATAAATGTCTATTTTCATTTAAACTCAGAATATACTTTGAAAGAGAATGGATCTATTGCTTAGAAAAAGTAAAGGGGAATTTGGGTTGGATATTTTCAGGCCAGGATGGCACCATGTATGAGCTAACCTAGAAAAATTTGGAATATCTGTGTTTAACCCAATTTGGTTTTTTTGCAGCTATTTTAAGAATGTGAGATTTGGAGATACACAAATCATAACGTGGCCAAATACAATATAACAGAAATATATAATTTTAAAATTCCTTTCCATGATAGTAAGGCCTAGATCTTTTGTTCCAAAGAATTTGATAGGAGTATAACAGAATAATCATTTTCAGAAGTAAAAGATTAAAATAAATCACATTATTCTTCAATTACAATAGTTCTCTTTTAGTGCTGGCATTTTATAGTAAACTTACCAAAGCTTCCATTAGCAAAATTATACACAAATCAACAGCAACCTGTAACACCATTTAAATATTTCAAAATAAAAATATTTAATATTTAGAACAAATTTCATCAAGCCATGTATTTGTATTTAAGAACAACCTCAGATAAAAAGTCAGCTTCTATCAGGAATGTCAAGCTGAACCTTCAAACAAGCTTGCTAACTGTTCCTATTATCTATTAGGCTTAATTCATATTTTACTGTGAAAGCACCCTGATTCCACATAATTATTACATCTCATTTCATTATAATTTTGCTTTCTGAAAAATATAACAATCTTGTCTTTTTTTCCATCTTTCCTGCTGCCTACTTCAGGGTTGTGTTTCTTTTCCACTGACGCAGTTTAACTTTCACACACTGAAAATGACAAGCACTCCAATTTGGTGATGCAGAAGAACTGACTGCATCAGGCATAACTAGATTTAATGGCATGTTTCTCAATGCTACATCTCAAATTGGAAAGACCTCCTCTGAAAAAGTACATACGATGCAGGAAGTAGCATAGGGGGATAACTTCTGGCTGCGTATGTTTTTATCCATCAAATTAGAGACTCTCCTAAGAGCTTATCCCTTTGACCAGGAGTTACCAGTAGAGTGAGGATTGCTGACTTGGTTAGTTACTCTCCTTTCCTGAGAATCTGACAGAATCCCTCCTAGCTACTAAAAATCTGTGGTGTGATCCAGATGTTTTCATTCCACTTTTTCTCTTCAGATTTTTCAAATAGATACAAAGAAATCTCTCCATATTTAGAATAATAAATCAAATGAGAAAGCAATTTAAATCATAATCCTATTTTTAAGAAGCAATAATGATGGGATATCACAGCAAAACTAAAATGTATCTGATTTCTAGCTTTAACTCTTTGACTGCATGTAATTACAGCCCTCGTTTTGTGATCACTGCCAACAGCCATATGGGGGGCACCTTTCAATACATTCTCTCTGACACGTGGTCTCTGAAATGTTAACTACACACGGTACAACTGCAGAGAGCTGCCGCTGGTGTGCGGACACTACAGACACGCCATTGTTGCTAAGTTGAGTATCTACCTAGAAAAGAGCCAAGCACTAAGGTGTTGGGCCTATGAAGGCTTTAAGGCAAATTATACATTCATATCCAGAAATATCTGACTTGCTTCTTACAGTTCAGGAGGAAGAAAATCCCTAATATTTCAGTCGTATATGAAACAGGAATACATACAGATAAAATATTGCTGTTATAATCAAAAGGGACTGCCAAAAAGAAAGCAAATGTGATCTACGTAGATGAGAGGAAAAGACTAAAGAATTCAATTCTAAATTCTTAATTCTAATCCATAGGTACCAGTTACCCAAATGTTTAAAATATTTGGAAAATAGCTAGGCTTTTCCGTATTCTGTGACCATTTTAGTGTCTGTAGATATCCTGCCTGTTATAGTTCTAGGATATATTCTCCAAATCATGTTCTAAACTTGGTAGATTTGTGTACTAATTATGAGAATCATAAAATATGTTCAAACAGAAAAAAACTGAGGGAGAAAACGGTGCTTTGAAAATTACAGCTGTTACACCTGTTACTGCATCAGGCATCTAATTATGCTGCTGTAAAAAAACCTCCTCTGAAAAGTACATACGATGCAGGAAGTAGCATAGGGGGATAACTTCTGGCTGCGTATGTTTTTATCCATCAAATTAGAGACTCTCCTAAGAGCTTATCCCTTTGACCAGGAGTTACCAGTAGAGTGAGGATTGCTGACTTGGTTAGTTACTCTCCTTTCCTGAGAATCTGACAGAATCCCTCCTAGCTACTAAAAATCTGTGGTGTGATCCAGATGTTTTCATTCCACTTTTTCTCTTCAGATTTTTCAAATAGATACAAAGAAATCTCTCCATATTTAGAATAATAAATCAAATGAGAAAGCAATTTAAATCATAATCCTATTTTTAAGAAGCAATAATGATGGGATATCACAGCAAAACTAAAATGTATCTGATTTCTAGCTTTAACTCTTTGACTGCATGTAATTACAGCCCTCGTTTTGTGATCACTGCCAACAGCCATATGGGGGGCACCTTTCAATACATTCTCTCTGACACGTGGTCTCTGAAATGTTAACTACACACGGTACAACTGCAGAGAGCTGCCGCTGGTGTGCGGACACTACAGACACGCCATTGTTGCTAAGTTGAGTATCTACCTAGAAAAGAGCCAAGCACTAAGGTGTTGGGCCTATGAAGGCTTTAAGGCAAATTATACATTCATATCCAGAAATATCTGACTTGCTTCTTACAGTTCAGGAGGAAGAAAATCCCTAATATTTCAGTCGTATATGAAACAGGAATACATACAGATAAAATATTGCTGTTATAATCAAAAGGGACTGCCAAAAAGAAAGCAAATGTGATCTACGTAGATGAGAGGAAAAGACTAAAGAATTCAATTCTAAATTCTTAATTCTAATCCATAGGTACCAGTTACCCAAATGTTTAAAATATTTGGAAAATAGCTAGGCTTTTCCGTATTCTGTGACCATTTTAGTGTCTGTAGATATCCTGCCTGTTATAGTTCTAGGATATATTCTCCAAATCATGTTCTAAACTTGGTAGATTTGTGTGCTAATTATGAGAATCATAAAATATGTTCAAACAGAAAAAAACTGAGGGAGAAAACGGTGCTTTGAAAATTACGAATACAGCTGTTACACCTGTTACTGATGAATTTCAAGTATAAGTAAAGATTTTTTTTTCCCCAGTAGATCGTGGGAGTTCATGATAACTATAGGTATAATCAGGCTTATTTCAATGCTTTGAAATGTCAAATGAGTAATTTTATTCTCTTTTATTTTTAAACTACTTGCAGAGACAACACAAAATTATATAATGTTACATTTATTTTAACCTACACTTCTTCCTTCATAAGGTTACTTGTCTAAACATTTCACTAACATTGTGCAATTTTAAACTGAGAAAAAGAACAAAGTTACAAGTGTGACAATTTATCAGGAATAGATTAAGTGACAGCTGTAACTAGAATCAGAATTAGTAGATTATTTTAATAGTTCCAGGAAGAGTATAATTTACAAAAGTACATTTGAATGATGTTAGGAAGATACCAGGAGGAATTATTTGCTTAGCCCAAAATGATTACTATAAATTAAAATCTGGTAATATTCTCTCCACTAGAATTATTTTTTGGTAAATATAGAGACATTTCTCTTGGCTCAGCAATTCAATCCATCAATTGGTTTATTGACCTGAAGGAAAAATAATTTCCCAAAACATTCACTTGTCATGGCAACTGTAAATCTATCATGTTTACTATCAACTTTTGATAACTTGTCCTCTAGTATGTCTAAAACAATTATGTGTTTCCAAATTTTCTGATTTGTCAAACTGGCTAAAAATTTAAATATGGACAAAAATAAAGCTATGCGTACTACAGATAAAATATTGCTGTTATAATCAAAAGGGACTGCCAAAAAGAAAGCAAATGTGATCTACGTAGATGAGAGGAAAAGACTAAAGAATTCAATTCTAAATTCTTAATTCTAATCCATAGGTACCAGTTACCCAAATGTTTAAAATATTTGGAAAATAGCTAGGCTTTTCCGTATTCTGTGACCATTTTAGTGTCTGTAGATATCCTGCCTGTTATAGTTCTAGGATATATTCTCCAAATCATGTTCTAAACTTGGTAGATTTGTGTACTAATTATGAGAATCATAAAATATGTTCAAACAGAAAAAAACTGAGGGAGAAAACGGTGCTTTGAAAATTACGAATACAGCTGTTACACCTGTTACTGATGAATTTCAAGTATAAGTAAAGATTTTTTTTTTCCTCAGTAGATCGTGGGAGTTCATGATAACTATAGGTATAATCAGGCTTATTTCAATGCTTTGAAATGTCAAATGAGTAATTTTATTCTCTTTTATTTTTAAACTACTTGCAGAGACAACACAAAATTATATAATGTTACATTTATTTTAACCTACACTTCTTCCTTCATAAGGTTACTTGTCTAAACATTTCACTAACATTGTGCAATTTTAAACTGAGAAAAAGAACAAAGTTACAAGTGTGACAATTTATCAGGAATAGATTAAGTGACAGCTGTAACTAGAATCAGAATTAGTAGATTATTTTAATAGTTCCAGGAAGAGTATAATTTACAAAAGTACATTTGAATGATGTTAGGAAGATACCAGGAGGAATTATTTGCTTAGCCCAAAATGATTACTATAAATTAAAATCTGGTAATATTCTCTCCACTAGAATTATTTTTTGGTAAATATAGAGACATTTCTCTTGGCTCAGCAATTCAATCCATCAATTGGTTTATTGACCTGAAGGAAAAATAATTTCCCAAAACATTCACTTGTCATGGCAACTGTAAATCTATCATGTTTACTATCAACTTTTGATAACTTGTCCTCTAGTATGTCTAAAACAATTATGTGTTTCCAAATTTTCTGATTTGTCAAACTGGCTGCCTCTTACCTTTCTCATAATCTAATTTTTAAGAGAGAATTTATTTAAGCAAAACTTCATTATGTCCCCATTACCAAGACCCCCAAAACTAGAAAGCTTTCCCTATTTTCTTCAAAAATTGCTTGAAACTCTAGTCCTCCAAGAAGTCTTGACAATTTAAGACATATTAATCTGAATTCTCAAGTCTCTACTACCAGAAATAACCCACTTGACTTCAATGTGAACCTGTCTTTCTTGATATGCTATTTGTAAAACATCTTTCATTATTTCCATCAGTAGGTGCTTTTGTATGCCATTGTATGCCATTTTTAAGATTAAAAAACCGAAAACCTTCCAGAAGAAACATTCATCCTCATACGATGGTGTGTATGAGTGTGTGCGTGAAAGCTAAATCACCTCATTCTGCCTGACTCTTTGTGACTCTATGGACTGTAGCCTGCCAGGCTCCCCTGTGCATGGGATTCTACAGGCAAGAATACTGGAGTGGATTTCCATCTCCTCCTCCAGGGGATCTTCCCCATTCAGGGAAACAACTGTCTTCTCTTAAATCTCCTGCCTTGGCAGGTGGGTGCTTTACCACCAGAGCCACCTGAGAAGCCCCAATAACGTGTATATTTAGGCACCTGTTAGATGACAATAAGCATGATGATGATGATGATGATGATGATGATTAAAAAACATTATTATTATTTTCCTAAATGTTCCTGAAAAGGGAGGACTTCAATTTGGGAACTGGGCTGAATGTTAATAAACTGTCCAACTCCAAATTTTAACATTTTTAAATTTCTCTTTCTAAATATTCCTTCTTTGGAGAGAAAACTCTAAGTACTTATTATCATATTCGACTTTAATACATTTTATACATTGCAAGGCTGAATATATTTAGCATGTCAGTGAATGTTTCAATACTCATTATAAGCTGAATCATGACTATACAAAGACTAAAGGGAAAGAATTTACATGATGCCTTTACCCTCACCGTGATTACCTTCTCTTTTAAAGCAAAATAGCTTTAATACAGAGCACAGTCTCTAAGCTATGAATATTCTTAAAGTTTCTTTTACATTAAAATTATGCACTCATGTTTCCCACACACACACAAAAAAAGAGCTATCACTCAGTATTATATTTACACAGACAAAAGTAAAAATATTTTCTCCACTGACTAATACAGATATTTCCTCAACAGAGCTAAGGAAAAAGAAAGGCAACTGATTTGTAAATACACAGATTGAGCAATAGGTAGATAAGTAAATAGATACATGTTAGAAATGCAAGTAAACAAAGATTTGAGCTGTGTTACATTACGTATTTTGATATAACAGAAGAAAGACTTTTTAGTAGTATTATACTTTTATTTATGACATATTTAATTTAGTCTCCAATTTGCTGCATGTTTTGAGGTTTTCTAACAAGACAGCAAAAGATTTCTACAGTCTCTGGAGAGAAACATTGGGAATTTTATAGCAACCAACCAATTTTTTCTAGTCCTGAACTGTAATTAGAGAGTCAGGACCTATCCAAATTCTATTGCAGAACTCAGTGAATGGCCATATGTAAAGTCAATAAATGACCATGTAAAAATAAATGAATAAAAAAAAAACTAAACATAAATCCACAGACTAAGGCAATCCTAGAAAGATGTATTTATAATTTAAAAAAGAAGAAAATGTAACTTGAAAATATTTGCTAATATAAATCTTCATATCACCATTTAAGTTACAGTTCTATAAATGTAAGTATTCTATACACAAAAGCAGTTATCAACAGAAATTAACATTTGATCATTATCATAGTTTTACCTGGAGAAAAGTTCTTAATTTTACCCATGTCTAATCAGTGCCTTTATAAACGGATTTTGAATAAATTCAGAAATGACATCACAAAACAATTAGCCAAGTTCATTAAAGACATTCATTCTAAGTACATCTAGGCTTGGAAGGGAATGACAGCTTTTTAATGGCAGCTCGTCTCCTTGAAATTAATTGTTTTCTTGAATTTCCTCTGTTAGAACTTGTACAGTTGGACACATGCAGTTGATCGCTCCTAGTATTTGCATGAATGTGTATGTGCTTGTGAGCGGCCACTATGTGAAGTCTAAGGGACAGCTCCATGTTAATGAGAAACCAAGGAATTCCTCTAGCAGCATCTGGCATAAGTGTGAATCACGTAATTTAAAGCACTCATGTTTCCCACACACAAAAGAGCTAACTAAATTTTACACAGACAAAAGTAAAAATATTTTCTCCACTGACTAATACAGATATTTCCTCAACAGAGCTAAGGAAAAAGAAAGGCAACTGATTTGTAAATACACAGATTGAGCAATAGGTAGATAAGTAAATAGATACATGTTAGAAATGCAAGTAAACAAAGATTTGAGCTGTGTTACATTACGTATTTTGATATAACAGAAGAAAGACTTTTTAGTAGTATTATACTTTTATTTATGACATATTTAATTTAGTCTCCAATTTGCTGCATGTTTTGAGGTTTTCTAACAAGACAGCAAAAGATTTCTACAGTCTCTGGAGAGAAACATTGGGAATTTTATAGCAACCAACCAATTTTTTCTAGTCCTGAACTGTAATTAGAGAGTCAGGACCTATCCAAATTCTATTGCAGAACTCAGTGAATGGCCATATGTAAAGTCAATAAATGACCATGTAAAAATAAATGAATAAAAAGAAAACTAAACATAAATCCACAGACTAAGGCAATCCTAGAAAGATGTATTTATAATTTAAAAAAGAAGAAAATGTAACTTGAAAATATTTGCTAATATAAATCTTCATATCACCATTTAAGTTACAGTTCTATAAATGTAAGTATTCTATACACAAAAGCAGTTATCAACAGAAATTAACATTTGATCATTATCATAGTTTTACCTGGAGAAAAGTTCTTAATTTTACCCATGTCTAATCAGTGCCTTTATAAACGGATTTTGAATAAATTCAGAAATGACATCACAAAACAATTAGCCAAGTTCATTAAAGACATTCATTCTAAGTACATCTAGGCTTGGAAGGGAATGACAGCTTTTTAATGGCAGCTCGTCTCCTTGAAATGAATTGTTTTCTTGAATTTCCTCTGTTAGAACTTGTACAGTTGGACACATGCAGTTGATCGCTCCTAGTATTTGCATGAATGTGTATGTGCTTGTGAGCGGCCACTATGTGTGAAGTCTAAGGGGACAGCTCCATGTTAATGAGAAACCAAGGAATTCCTCTAGCAGCATCTGGCATAAGTGTGAATCACGTAATTTAAAGCTGTCTTTCATGCCTGGTTTCAAATTTTAGGTCTTCTTTCTTTAGAAGCACTTTAGTCACTATAATATTAGAAGGGGGAAAGTGTTTTCCCTTGTGCTTCAAGTAGTAATTATGGATTAGGAATACCACCGCCCCATGTATTCTGATAGTACAGAATGACATCACGAGCTCATAGTGCTATTTACAGTACAACTTGAAAAGGCAGACATCCCGCAATCAGGTGCATCCCAATCTGACAGCCTCTTATGAGCACAAGTCTGCAATCTGTAGGCAAAATGATCTGTCAACTCACCTCGCTCTAATGCTGAACCCTATGAAAATGAATGTCCGCCATGCTTTACCAAGCTTGGAGCCTTATTTTATTTAATACCATTCTTTGTAAAGATTATAATGTAGATAGTTATCAAAACTTTAAGAATATGTTGCCAGTAATTGTCAGGACAAAACCAAGGATGGTGTGAAATTTGAAATCAAAAGTTGCTTTTATTTGAATTAAATAAAAATAATTGGCAGCATATTTTAATGAAGTCACTAAGTGAAACCCACATCAAGACTTCATTTTGAAAACTGCGGTTTTTAAATCAGGTTCACGTACAAGTGAACAACTTTACAACACTAAAGAAAAATTTTCAAAGCAAAGCAAGTTAGTGATTAACACTAAAAAGTAAATGATTTAAATTCTCTGGTACCCCAAATCTTAACAGACTGCTTGAATCCCCTGTTTTGGGTTAAGATTTTACAGAAATGCCAAGCTATGGATATATTAAGAGTTACAATAAGCTGGATGTCAAATTTCTTACAAGTATACTACTATATCCTTCATATCAAATTAATATACAAAGGAGAAAATATATGACAGGTCTAAGGATTAGAAGCTCTCACGTAAGGTACATTATTTGAGCAGCATTACAGTGTGGTGTGCAGACATGAAAAACTGTGGAAGTAATATGCTTCAGCTCAGAGAACAAAAATACACGCCAACAAGGCAGCAATATGCTATATATATCTAAATCTATATATTTATTCCTCTGTTAGAACTTGTACAGTTGGACACATGCAGTTGATCGCTCCTAGTATTTGCATGAATGTGTATGTGCTTGTGAGCGGCCACTATGTGAAGTCTCAGGGGACAGCTCCATGTTAATGAGAAACCAAGGAATTCCTCTAGCAGCATCTGGCATAAGTGTGAATCACGTAATTTAAAGCTGTCTTTCATGCCTGGTTTCAAATTTTAGGTCTTCTTTCTTTAGAAGCACTTTAGTCACTATAATATTAGAAGGGGGAAAGTGTTTTCCCTTGTGCTTCAAGTAGTAATTATGGATTAGGAATACCACCGCCCCATGTATTCTGATAGTACAGAATGACATCACGAGCTCATAGTGCTATTTACAGTACAACTTGAAAAGGCAGACATCCCGCAATCAGGTGCATCCCAATCTGACAGCCTCTTATGAGCACAAGTCTGCAATCTGTAGGCAAAATGATCTGTCAACTCACCTCGCTCTAATGCTGAACCCTATGAAAATGAATGTCCGCCATGCTTTACCAAGCTTGGAGCCTTATTTTATTTAATACCATTCTTTGTAAAGATTATAATGTAGATAGTTATCAAAACTTTAAGAATATGTTGCCAGTAGTTGTCAGGACAAAACCAAGGATGGTGTGAAATTTGAAATCAAAAGTTGCTTTTATTTGAATTAAATAAAAATAATTGGCAGCATATTTTAATGAAGTCACTAAGTGAAACCCACATCAAGACTTCATTTTGAAAACTGCGGTTTTTAAATCAGGTTCACGTACAAGTGAACAACTTTACAACACTAAAGAAATATTTTCAAAGCAAAGCAAGTTAGTGATTAACACTAAAAAGTAAATGATTTAAATTCTCTGGTACCCCAAATCTTAACAGACTGCTTGAATCCCCTGTTTTGGGTTAAGATTTTACAGAAATGCCAAGCTATGGATATATTAAGAGTTACAATAAGCTGGATGTCAAATTTCTTACAAGTATACTACTATATCCTTCATATCAAATTAATATACAAAGGAGAAAATATATGACAGGTCTAAGGATTAGAAGCTCTCACGTAAGGTACATTATTTGAGCAGCATTACAGTGTGGTGTGCAGACATGAAAAACTGTGGAAGTAATATGCTTCAGCTCAGAGAACAAAAATACACGCCAAAAAGGCAGCAATGTGCTATATATATCTAAATCTATATATTTATTATAGGTATTAGTAAAACTACATTGCTATAATGAGTCACAGCACAAAATGTTATTTTCCTAATTAAAATGCTAAAAATTTTAAATGGAAATTAAAATGACCAGAAGCAATGATATTAAACTGTTTTCAGGGTGAAATCTCAGTGCTCCAGATTCTTCAAGAATTTTACTACCTGAACCCTGTATCTGTCATTGTGATTTGCTTTACTGTTAATCAAGTCTCAATGCAGCAAGAATGGCTTTGAAAACAAACCCTGTGTTTACTGTAAAGAAAGTAAAGACAGAAGCATGATTTTTCCTCCTAATGGGGACTTCCCCTAAACATAATAAGTAGCTGGTAAAAGGCAATTCTGTCTCACAGCTGTCAATAGTCCTAAAATTAGAGTCTCTGATTTGATCATCTTCATATGATATGCAAAGTCCTCTTCAGGAACCCAGAACTAGCACTAGATACAATAAATAAATACTAGATGCAATAAATAAACTTAATAGATGACATCAAGTCATTTTATTTTCCAGGAATAATCTCCACATATGGAAAACTTAGATAAATAAGAAATGTTCTCAAAATATGCAATGAACATTCAAAATTAAGTAATGCTAAGACACATATAAGAATTTCATGGAAATGTTTAATTTTTCTCAAAATAGATCTATCAGATACTTCTCATACTGAAACAGATGAAATAGGTCTTGAATGTGTTCATTTGTATTTGAAATGTAAGAGATTAATTTCCCAAAAGCTGCATACTATAGTAGAGCTGTATTAGAAAAACAAAGGGACAAGTTCAAATATTGCAACAATATGGATAAATCTAGGCACGTTGAGACATTATGAATAAAGGAGGGTAGTGCATTGATTCAATTAGGTCTTGCTCCTTGATCAAAAGCTGGGATGCAAAACACTGAAGCTAAGGGCTTATTTATGCTCCTACTTTAAAATAAAAATCATATAAACCTAGAAAAAAATTTAAAAATAAGAACTGTTCTTCCTCATTTCCCTTTTTGATTCTTACTCAATGGGTAAAGCTATCAGAATAAATGCATTAAAATCAATCAACCTGCCAATTTTAGCAGCCAAAAGTAACTAACTCAATTCCCTTTTTGCTCTGCTCTGGCTTCACATATCCCAATACATTTTTTGTTTTGTATTAGCTTCTTCTAATGCTAACAAAGCTTAGGTAAATAATTCCTAAGAAGCAAATAATATAAGTTAATCAAAAAAAATTAAACTGTTTTCAGGGTGAAATCTCAGTGCTCCAGATTCTTCAAGAATTNTACTACCTGAACCCTGTATCTGTCATTGTGATTTGCTTTACTGTTAATCAAGTCTCAATGCAGCAAGAATGGCTTTGAAAACAAACCCTGTGTTTACTGTAAAGAAAGTAAAGACAGAAGCATGATTTTTCCTCCTAATGGGGACTTCCCCTAAACATAATAAGTAGCTGGTAAAAGGCAATTCTGTCTCACAGCTGTCAATAGTCCTAAAATTAGAGTCTCTGATTTGATCATCTTCATATGATATGCAAAGTCCTCTTCAGGAACCCAGAACTAGCACTAGATACAATAAATAAATACTAGATGCAATAAATAAACTTAATAGATGACATCAAGTCATTTTATTTTCCAGGAATAATCTCCACATATGGAAAACTTAGATAAATAAGAAATGTTCTCAAAATATGCAATGAACACTCAAAATTAAGTAATGCTAAGACACATATAAGAATTTCATGGAAATGTTTAATTTTTCTCAAAATAGATCTATCAGATACTTCTCATACTGAAACAGATGAAATAGGTCTTGAATGTGTTCATTTGTATTTGAAATGTAAGAGATTAATTTCCCAAAAGCTGCATACTATAGTAGAGCTGTATTAGAAAAACAAAGGGACAAGTTCAAATATTGCAACAATATGGATAAATCTAGGCACGTTGAGACATTATGAATAAAGGAGGGTAGTGCATTGATTCAATTAGGTCTTGCTCCTTGATCAAAAGCTGGGATGCAAAACACTGAAGCTAAGGGCTTATTTATGCTCCTACTTTAAAATAAAAATCATATAAACCTAGAAAAAAATTTAAAAATAAGAACTGTTCTTCCTCATTTCCCTTTTTGATTCTTACTCAATGGGTAAAGCTATCAGAATAAATGCATTAAAATCAATCAACCTGCCAATTTTAGCAGCCAAAAGTAACTAACTCAATTCCCTTTTTGCTCTGCTCTGGCTTCACATATCCCAATACATTTTTTGTTTTGTATTAGTTTTTCTTTTGCTTCAGAAAGGTAATCAAGCTAAGTAGATGTGAAACAAAGATGTTCTTAGGTAAATAATTCCTAAGAAGCAAATAATATAAGTTAATCATAGATACTTAAGAGTTTTCAGCTCAAATAATATGTAAGTTTAAATAATTTTAAACTTAGAGTTTTAAACTACCTCTGATGATTATGATTTCTTTTAAAAGTATGCAGGTAAACTCACATATGAAACTATAAACATATAAAATTATACATAGAAGATATAAAATTACCAATTAAGTGTTTCAAGGAATATATTTATTATGCGTTGACAATAGCCAAATTTAAGAAAGCCAAGTGGCAGCAAGATAATTCATTTTTCATCCTCAGTGTAAAACATATATGAGCTAAACTACAGTTCTACAGTTTGCTTAAAGGTTAATACTCCTTTGCTTTATTATAAGTGTTTTCCTTTATTAGGAGTTTAAAATTTATAGAAAAAGAATTTCCTTTGTAATAAGGATGAGCCTTTCAGGTTTAAACAGTAAATTATTTTTAAAAATTTTGAAGTCAACCTTGCTTGCAGTAATTTAAAAAAAAAAAAAATCATGTCATTTTTTTCCTACAACAATTACCCCTGTTTTATTGGGGTAATTTTTTTTCTTGAAAGCAGTTTCAAAAATACATGCATTTATAATACTTATAAGGTCTTGTGATTTTGAAATGTGGCATATTATTCAGCTTTGGGTCTTTGATGTGTGTTTTCCACTCAATCCATGCTCCAACAATTCTGTCATACAGAGAACTGAAAATTAAGTTATTCTCACCAGCAATACTCCTCTACAAAGAATCTATCAAACCATAGATATAAACCTCAGAACAATTCCTGCCAGGTTTCTCATGCAAATGCTGCAGAAAAACTTACAAGAGCACTTTAAGATATTGAGAACCCTTCAATACAACCCAGTATAATAACTTTTACTTGCTAATTTCTATGGGTCAGATATTAGAACATTGCATTAAAATCAATCAACCTGCCAATTTTAGCAGCCAAAAGTAACTAACTCAATTCCCTTTTTGCTCTGCTCTGGCTTCACATATCCCAATACATTTTTTGTTTTGTATTAGTTTTTCTTTTGCTTCAGAAAGGTAATCAAGCTAAGTAGATGTGAAACAAAGATGTTCTTAGGTAAATAATTCCTAAGAAGCAAATAATATAAGTTAATCATAGATACTTAAGAGTTTTCAGCTCAAATAATATGTAAGTTTAAATAATTTTAAACTTAGAGTTTTAAACTACCTCTGATGATTATGATTTCTTTTAAAAGTATGCAGGTAAACTCACATATGAAACTATAAACATATAAAATTATACATAGAAGATATAAAATTACCAATTAAGTGTTTCAAGGAATATATTTATTATGCGTTGACAATAGCCAAATTTAAGAAAGCCAAGTGGCAGCAAGATAATTCATTTTTTTCATCCTCAGTGTAAAACATATATGAGCTAAACTACAGTTCTACAGTTTGCTTAAAGGTTAATACTCCTTTGCTTTATTATAAGTGTTTTCCTTTATTAGGAGTTTAAAATTTATAGAAAAAGAATTTCCTTTGTAATAAGGATGAGCCTTTCAGGTTTAAACAGTAAATTATTTTTAAAAATTTTGAAGTCAACCTTGCTTGCAGTAATTTAAAAAAAAAAAAAATCATGTCATTTTTTTCCTACAACAATTACCCCTGTTTTATTGGGGTAATTTTTTTTCTTGAAAGCAGTTTCAAAAATACATGCATTTATAATACTTATAAGGTCTTGTGATTTTGAAATGTGGCATATTATTCAGCTTTGGGTCTTTGATGTGTGTTTTCCACTCAATCCATGCTCCAACAATTCTGTCATACAGAGAACTGAAAATTAAGTTATTCTCACCAGCAATACTCCTCTACAAAGAATCTATCAAACCATAGATATAAACCTCAGAACAATTCCTGCCAGGTTTCTCATGCAAATGCTGCAGAAAAACTTACAAGAGCACTTTAAGATATTGAGAACCCTTCAATACAACCCAGTATAATAACTTTTACTTGCTAATTTCTATGGGTCAGTTGAAAAGGAATAGACCTGTCAATCAGTTTCAGATGTAGCAGAATTTGTCTGTCTACAAACAGGGATACTTTGTCGTTGCCATAGAGACTAATCCTCCACTTTCCTTCTGTTGACACAGCTAGTCACAGTCTAAACTACCTGATCACACTTTTAATAGGCAGCTGACTGGAGTACCATAAAATGCTCAAATCAAGTTTGCAACACTTGAGGCACACACTGTTGCTTTTTTAAAAAAAATATTATAATTTAAACCTTGTCATATATTAAGAGTCCTATTTGTTCCTTTATGTTGCTGGGGTACTGAGAAATAGTTAACTACTGCTTTGTTAACTATCAAATTAAATACTAGATTCCTATAAAGTATAGAAGAAATAAATATGAATAAAATGTATGTTATAAGGATTAACTATTTTTCAGTCTATCTTCACACCTTAATAAATAAGGTAGATTTCTTTGTTCTTCTATACTGTCTTTCAAATATATATCCATGTCATTTGACTATCCATTAGTCTTAGTATATTAAAACAAAGAATTTGAGAATTTTAAATTATCACCAGGAATACAATCACACTTTAAAAACTCAAAAATGACCAATGTATTAATACTATTCAATTTTTCAGATTTATATAAATTGGGACAACCAAAATGTATGCTTTCTTTTCAACTAATTTGACCATATTCTTTAGTCACTTTTACTACTAATCAAAATATTTTAATATTTTCTATGAATAAAATGTTTTATTTTCATACACTATAAATGGTTAATACTTAGTTTCTGGCCAAGACCTCAATGCATAAATTATTCAAGCCAGTTGTTCAGACCTCTACAAAAATCTTCCCTGTTAATTTTAACACGGTGCATATAACTTTGTTTCCTGTGAAACATTAATTTCTTTGAAAGCTGTTACATTACAAAGCTCCACTTAGGATTTCCAAAGGTTACTGCACCACAACAGCATGCCCTTTCAACATATTTAATGAAAAGTTTGTAGTGACTCCTTCAATTAAGAAGGAAAATTGATGTGTATCATTAATTACGTCAGTAGAAATCATAAATCATCACTGAGTGCTGCAATTAATTATTTTTAAATCATGTGAGGAAACATGACAGACACAAGATAAATCCACAGGCTCTTCAGATTAGAGGGATATGGGAGGCAAAATATGAAGAAGAGAGGATGCTGCAAATTAAGAGCAATTCATAAATAAATAGGCACCTTATTTTTTTTCTGTAGATCAGTACAAAAAATGGTATTGGGACTATTTAAAACACGAACTTTATACATCTTTGTTAACTCAGTAACACTGGAGTTTCAAAAGTTGATTATTTATCTACTTTATTAATTCACATCACACTGGTACAAAGCGAAATGAAAATTCTCAGTCCAGATGCAATTTATTTTTTTTAGAATAACAGTGAGAAATGGTTAAGCATGTGTTTCATTTAGATGAATAAATACTTTTCTCAGAAGTTTTTGTCCTTGGACTATTTAATTCAAAAACATATTTTGTTAAACACACACACAACTTGTTGAGAAGTCTTTTAAGGTTTCTTTAATAAACAGAAATTGCACTGATGATTTTCAGAGTTATTGATTTACCTAAATAGTTAACCAGTTTTTACATTATATACCCTTAATGGATTCCACTGTAAGTCCCTTTGATTTTTCTGACTTATAGGTTGTCAAACATCTCTCCTATGTGAAATCATAAACTGCCCATCTTCCAAACCTATATTTGACTATACTAAGATTTAAAAAAGAAAATATATTGAAATGGAAATGGAAATTACAGCTAAATTATACTGAAAACTATTGTTATTAAAGTTTTATCAATAATTTAGAGATTTCAATGATTAAGCTTAATGTTAAATAGTGTGATTGGAGGTAGTTCTGAATACTCAGTACTCATTCATTCACTCTCCCTCTCTCCCTTTAATTCCACATGCAAAACCATTCTATCCTCTATTCATAGCCTCAATTATCACCTGCAACATCTGACTCACAAATACACAGCCACAAGAGCAAGCTCTCTCTAAAGCTATAGTTTCAATTTCCTCACCTTCCCTTGGGCAAAGCAATCTATGTACTCTACCAGAACTCCAGAAATGTTATATGTCTAGAAAAGAATGGGTTTTCTTTTCAAGCTTGGTTCTCTTCCTGTATCTCTAGTTATAAGAACAGTATTAATATACTCTTAGAAACAGGTTCAAAACTTAGACCTACTAGGGACATCTCTTTTCTTGTCCATGACTCTCAACCCTTTCAGTTTGGCTGCATCCTCCCCTTCCCCTTTACTGCCCAAATCTCAATCCTCATCTAGTCCTTTGTTCTCTCTCATCTGTTCTATTTCACTTGCTCTGTAATTGATTCCCTACCTCTCACATTTTCATCCTAGTATTTAATCTTTCCATTTTGCCCACTGAATTTGTTAACAGCTCTAAACTCGACTCACTGTTCAAAAAACTTTGCTGACAGCAGAATAAACCTCCAACTAAAATATTTTTAGGAAGTGAAACAAATAAATCAAAGCAAAAAATTACTGAATGACATCTCAGCTCCTCAGCCTGATGTACAAATTTGACCACATTCCCATATCTTGCCACATAATTTTCTAATATGATTTTCATGTCCCTCTGCCCTCTCCAGGGAGTATGATGTAGTAGAAACAATATGGTGGAGAAGTGATATAAGTAGGAAAACAGACACTTAGTTCAGTTTTGTTCATTGATTTAATTGTAGGACTACAACATCAGAGTGCTCAAAAAATATTTCCTTGGTAACTGAAAAGACTGTGTATCACAACAAACTACGCAAAACTCTGAAAGAGACGGGAATACCAGACCACATTGCCTGCTTCCTGCAAAGCCAGTATGTAGGACAAGAAGCAACAGTCAGAATTAGACATGGAACAACGGACTGGTTCCAAATTGGGAAAGGAGTATGTCAAGGTTGTATATTGTCACCCTGCTTATTTAATTTATATGCAGAGCACATCATGTGAAATGCCAGGCTAGATGAAGCACAAGCTGGAGTCAAGATTGCCAGGAGAAATATCAATAACCTCAGGTATGCAGATGACACCCTTATGGCAGAAAAGTAAAGAGGAACTAAGGAGCCTTAGTTCTCCTGATGAAGGTGAAAGAGAAGAGTTAAAAAGCTGGCCTAAAACTCAACAGTTTAAAAACAAACATCATAGCACCCAGTCCCATCACTTCATGGCAAATATATGGGCAAATGATGAAAACAGTGACAGCCTTTATTTTGGGGAGTTCCAAAATCACTGCGGATGGTGACTACAGTCATGAAATTAAAGATACCGGCTCCTTGGAAGAAAAGCTATGACAAACCTAGACAACATATTAAAAAGCAGACACATCACTTTGCTGACCAAAGTAACCACATAGTCAAAGCTATGGTTTTCCCAGTAGTCATATATGGATGTGAGAACAGGACTATAAAGAAGACTGAGCACCAAAGAATTGATTCCTTTGAATTGCAGTGTTGGAGAAGGTTCTTGAGAGTCCCTTGGACTGCAAGGAGGTCAAACCAGTCAATTCTAAAGGAAATAAGCCCTGAATATTCACTGGAAGGAATGATACTGAGGCTGAAGCTACAATACTTTGGCTACCTGATATGAAGTGATGACTCACTGAAAAAGACACTGATGCCAGGAAAAATAGAAGACAAATGGAGAAGGGGACGACAGAGCATGAGATGGTTGGATGGCATCATTGAGTCGATCGGCATGAGTTTGAGCAAGCTTGGGAGATGGTGAAGGACAGGGAAGCATGGCATGCTGCAGTCCATGGGGTCGCAAGGAGCCAGACACAACTGATTGATTGAACTGAACTGAACAGAAATTTGGATTCCAAGTCGCTAACTGTATTTTGAAAAGATATGATGTAGCACAATTTATTTACTTACTTATTGATTTGTTTAACCAACATTTATGTGTGTATCTATCACTTATAGGTTAATTAGGACTATAGGAGGAAAATTTTTGACCAATAGGTTGTGTCCTTTATTACTTATATGAACTGTAAACTGCACACAATAAAAATGAAGTCTTCTGTTTTACTTTTTAAATAATACTACCAAATTTGAAGGGTTATTTTTGTCACTAAATAAAACTGGCTTTGAGAAGTGTATTTCTTAACACATGGTAGATGCTCAGTAGAAGTTTCTTTGGTTTCCCTTTTCCATTCAGCCTATCTTCTAACCAAATTATATGTGTCTCTGACATATATACCTTTTGCTCATGCCAATGGCTTTGCCGGCATTTTTTTTGGGTCTTGGGGGCCTAAAACTCAACAGTTTAAAAACAAACATCATAGCACCCAGTCCCATCACTTCATGGCAAATATATGGGCAAATGATGAAAACAGTGACAGCCTTTATTTTGGGGAGTTCCAAAATCACTGCGGATGGTGACTACAGTCATGAAATTAAAGATACCGGCTCCTTGGAAGAAAAGCTATGACAAACCTAGACAACATATTAAAAAGCAGACACATCACTTTGCTGACCAAAGTAACCACATAGTCAAAGCTATGGTTTTCCCAGTAGTCATATATGGATGTGAGAACAGGACTATAAAGAAGACTGAGCACCAAAGAATTGATTCCTTTGAATTGCAGTGTTGGAGAAGGTTCTTGAGAGTCCCTTGGACTGCAAGGAGGTCAAACCAGTCAATTCTAAAGGAAATAAGCCCTGAATATTCACTGGAAGGAATGATACTGAGGCTGAAGCTACAATACTTTGGCTACCTGATATGAAGTGATGACTCACTGAAAAAGACACTGATGCCAGGAAAATAGAAGACAAATGGAGAAGGGTCAACAGAGCATGAGATGGTTGGATGGCATCATTGAGTCGATCGGCATGAGTTTGAGCAAGCTTGGGAGATGGTGAAGGACAGGGAAGCATGGCATGCTGCAGTCCATGGGGTCGCAAGGAGCCAGACACAACTGATTGATTGAACTGAACTGAACAGAAATTTGGATTCCAAGTCGCTAACTGTATTTTGAAAAGATATGATGTAGCACAATTTATTTACTTACTTATTGATTTGTTTAACCAACATTTATGTGTGTATCTATCACTTATAGGTTAATTAGGACTATAGGAGGAAAATTTTTGACCAATAGGTTGTGTCCTTTATTACTTATATGAACTGTAAACTGCACACAATAAAAATGAAGTCTTCTGTTTTACTTTTTAAATAATACTACCAAATTTGAAGGGTTATTTTTGTCACTAAATAAAACTGGCTTTGAGAAGTGTATTTCTTAACACATGGTAGATGCTCAGTAGAAGTTTCTTTGGTTTCCCTTTTCCATTCAGCCTATCTTCTAACCAAATTATATGTGTCTCTGACATATATACCTTTTGCTCATGCCAATGGCTTTGCCGGCATGCTCTTTCTCTCCGTTTCAGCATGCCTGAATCCCACCCGCTCTTTAAGAATAAGTCCAATGTCCCCATTATTATACTATGAGTCCGATGGAAAATACATATCTGGCTCATTTTTTAATGACTACTCTCTAATATCTAACACAGTGCCCTGTTAACAAGCAAAAAAATACCTAATGAGTAAATAATATTAGCTGAACATAATTTATTGCCAGCAAGGGAAATGAGAATCATAGAAACTAATTGAAAATCTTAGGTCCTACAGTTAACATAGGGTAGAAGCAGAACTCAAGCCCTATTTTCCTATACCCCAGGAAGGTTGAGCCAACACTATACTAACTCCCATCATGAAGGGAACATGGGATTTGCTATTTTTGTGATCTGAAATATAGTCTCAGTTCCTAAAGCAAAATCTAAATAGACTGAACATTCTTTATTTTGAATATGTACAAAAGTTGCTGTAGTCCAAAGAGAAACATTGAAAATTTCATGCATTGTTGGAAAAACAAAAATTCATGCTTGGAAATATACTCAATGACTTTCTTGGGCCTGACAGAACACTTAAGTTAAAAACTGTCATTCCAAAATCTGGAGTATAGGAAAATTCAGCAAGTTAAACAAGGTCTCTCTAAGTGTGACGGAAGTCACTGGAATATAAATTAGTAGTAACATTTAAATGGTAATTGTGATGACTTTCTGGACCCTGAGTGTGAATTAAGTATGAAAATGAGAAGCTCTTTGTTGTTGTTGCTTAATCAATAAGTAATGTCTGATTCTGCCATCCGATGGATTATAGCATACCCAGCTCCTCTATCCTTCAGTATCCCCCAGAGTTTGCTAAAATTCATGTCCATGGAGTCAGTGATGCCATCCCACCATCTCATTCTCTGCTGCCCCCATCTCCTTTTGTCCTGAGTCTTTCCCAGCATCAGGGTCTTTTCCAGTGAGTCACCTCTTCTCATCAGGTGGCCCAAGTATTGGAGCTTCAGCCTCAGCATCAGTTCTTCCAGTGAGTATTCAGGATTGATTTCTTTTTAGGATTGAATGGTTTGACCTCCTTGCAGCCCAAAAGACTCTCAAGAGTCTTCTCCAGCCCACAATTAGCATCAATTTTTCAGGTTCACAGCCTTCTTTATAGATCAACTCTCATCCATACGTGACTACTGGAAAAATCAAAGTTTTGACTATGTGAACCTTTTCAGCAAAGTGATGTGACTGCTTTTTAATATGCTGTCTAGGTTTGTCATAGCTTTCCTTTCACGGAGCAGGCCTTTTTGAATTTCATGGCTGCGTGGTCCTCAATCTCTGGAGCGGACCAGATTTTTGTGAGATATATCTCTAGGAATGCCACTAGATTACCATGGTAAAAATCCAAGAAAAATCTCTTTAGAGAAGAGAAGGTGAGTGATTATTGTAAGATATGCCCAAAACCTTCTGCATAACAAAGCTCTTCTTTCCAGAAGAAGAGACATTACCTGATTCTTGCCACAGCTGGAAGGAAGGGATTTTCTCTTCTTCCATTCCCCTCCCTTTCTTTTTTCACATAAAGAGATACATAAAAGCCTTCCCAGATGGTACCTGATTAATTCACCTGCCACTGCAGGAGACACAGGAGATGTGGGTTTAGTTCCTGAGTTAGGAAGATCCCCTGGAGTAGAAATAGCCACCCAATCCAGTATTTCCTTCCTGGAGAATTCCAAGGACAGAGGAGTGTGGCAGGCTACAGTCCGTGGGGTCACAAAGAGTCAGATACAACTGAGCAAACAGGCAAACACGCATGTGCATGCACACACACGTCTGATAAAAAATGCTCAGGAAACTAGGAATAGAAAGGAACTTCCCAAACCTGATGAAGAACATTTACAATAAACCTACTGCTAACACCATATTTTCTGGTGAAAAACTATATGCTTTCTTTCCCTCTAAGATAGGAAAAAAGCAAAAATCCCACTATCACCACTCCTTTTCAACACTCTACAGCAAACCCTAACTAATGTAAGACCAAAAAAATAGGAAAGAAAAGGTATACAGACTAGAGAGGAAGAAATAAGGTCTTTCTTCACAAATGACATGCTAGTGTATGTAAAAAAAAATCCTCCAAATCAACAGAAAACCCTCCTGAATAATAAATAATTAAAGCAACATTGGAGGATATAAAGTTATTATGCTTTCTAATATATCAACATTTATTTTTTTCCTTTTTTAAAAAAATTTTATTTTACTTTTTACTTTTACAGAGTTTTGTTGTTTACAGATATGTATGATCCCAGATTATGATCCCAACATTTAATAATTGGAATGTGAAATTAGAATAATACCATTACATTAGTGCCAAATAGGTATAAAACTAACAAAATATGAAAATGTTTCTAGAAATAAAACTATAAAATACATGTAAAAAACAAAAATCTTAATAAATGGAGAGATGGCTCTTATTCATGGATAAAAAGATAATACCATTAAGATGTCAATTCTTTTCAGTTTGATCTATAGGCTTAATACACGCCAAGAAAGAAACTAGCAATGTATTTTGTGAATATCTACAAATGGATTCTGACAGTAACATGGAGAGGCAAAAGACCTCTATTAGGCAACATAATATTTAAGAGGAGCAGAAATGAAAGATTCACACTACTCACCTTGAAGACTTCTAAAACTGTGATAATCAAGATATCATGGACGACATCATGGCATTAGGAAAAAAACACATAAAACAAGTGAAAACCCTGAGAAACATATACACATATAGTCAATTAATCTTTGACAAAGAAACAAATACAATGCAATTTAATGGAAAAAGGATAGTCTTTTCAATAAATAGTCTGAAATAACTAGATGTCCAAATACAAATGAACAAACTTAGATATGGATCTTATACATTTCACAAAAAAAGTGATTCAAAATAGTCAAAAACTAAATTTAGAATACAAATGATAAAACTTTTAGAATATAGGAGATAAGCCCATGCCACCTTAAATTTCATGACTTTTTATATATAAGAATAAAAGCATAATTTGTAAATAACAAGTTAGTAAGTTTGAAGTTAAAAATTTCTGCTTTGTAAAAGACACTGTTAAAAGAATGAAAGACAAGCAAATAATTATGGCAGAATATTCTCAAAACATCTACCTGATAAAGAACTTGTTCAAAATATAAAATAAAAAAAATGTATCAAAAAAAAAACTAGAGAGGAAGAAATAAGGTCTTTCTTCACAAATGACATGCTAGTGTATGTAAAAAAAAATCCTCCAAATCAACAGAAAACCCTCCTGAATAATAAATAATTAAAGCAACATTGGAGGATATAAAGTTATTATGCTTTCTAATATATCAACATTTATTTTTTTCCTTTTTTAAAAAAATTTTATTTTACTTTTTACTTTTACAGAGTTTTGTTGTTTACAGATATGTATGATCCCAGATTATGATCCCAACATTTAATAATTGGAATGTGAAATTAGAATAATACCATTACATTAGTGCCAAATAGGTATAAAACTAACAAAATATGAAAATGTTTCTAGAAATAAAACTATAAAATACATGTAAAAAACAAAAATCTTAATAAATGGAGAGATGGCTCTTATTCATGGATAAAAAGATAATACCATTAAGATGTCAATTCTTTTCAGTTTGATCTATAGGCTTAATACACGCCAAGAAAGAAACTAGCAATGTATTTTGTGAATATCTACAAATGGATTCTGACAGTAACATGGAGAGGCAAAAGACCTCTATTAGGCAACATAATATTTAAGAGGAGCAGAAATGAAAGATTCACACTACTCACCTTGAAGACTTCTAAAACTGTGATAATCAAGATATCATGGACGACATCATGGCATTAGGAAAAAAACACATAAAACAAGTGAAAACCCTGAGAAACATATACACATATAGTCAATTAATCTTTGACAAAGAAACAAATACAATGCAATTTAATGGAAAAAGGATAGTCTTTTCAATAAATAGTCTGAAATAACTAGATGTCCAAATACAAATGAACAAACTTAGATATGGATCTTATACATTTCACAAAAAAAGTGATTCAAAATAGTCAAAAACTAAATTTAGAATACAAATGATAAAACTTTTAGAATATAGGAGATAAGCCCATGCCACCTTAAATTTCATGACTTTTTATATATAAGAATAAAAGCATAATTTGTAAATAACAAGTTAGTAAGTTTGAAGTTAAAAATTTCTGCTTTGTAAAAGACACTGTTAAAAGAATGAAAGACAAGCAAATAATTATGGCAGAATATTCTCAAAACATCTACCTGATAAAGAACTTGTTCAAAATATAAAATGATCTCTTAAAACTCAACAATAGGGCTTCCCTGGTGGTCCAGTGGGTAAGGACACCGCCTTGCAGTGCAAGGGGTGCCAGATCAATCCCTGGCCTGGGAAGATCCTACCTGCTTCAGAGCAGCTGGACCGCTGTTTCCAACTACTGAGCCAGAGCTCTGGAGTGCGTGTGCCCAGAGCTAGTGCTCTGCAACGGGAGAGGCCGCTGCGATGGTAGGCCCATGCAGGCCAAGGAACAAAGATGGATAGAAATAGATAAATGAAGGATCGCTAGAAGTGGCCAAAAAAAAAAAAAAAAAAAATCTGACAATACTAAGCCAGCCTGAAGCAACAGGCACTATCATTCGTTGCTGGTGAGAATGCATAACAGTAAAGCCACTACAGAAGGCAGTTTAGTAGTTTTTAACAAAGTTACAGTCTTTTCATGCAGACTAGCAATCATAATCTTATTTATCGACTAATTGGAAAACTTATAGCCACCCAAAAAACCTGCACACAAACAGTAGCAGCTTTGTTTGCAATTGCCAAAAAAAAACAGAAGAAACTAAGATTACCTTCAATAGCTGAGTGGATAAACAAACTGTGCTACATATATTCAATTAATCTTTGACAAAGAAACAAATACAATGCAATTTAATGGAAAAAGGATAGTCTTTTCAATAAATAGTCTGAAATAACTAGATGTCCAAATACAAATGAACAAACTGAGATAGGGATCTTATACATTTCACAAAAAGTGATTCAAAATAGTCAAAAACTAAATTTAGAATACAAATGATAAAACTTTTAGAATATAGGAGATAAGCCCATGCCACCTTAAATTTCATGACTTTTTATATATAAGAATAAAAGCATAATTTGTAAATAACAAGTTAGTAAGTTTGAAGTTAAAAATTTCTGCTTTGTAAAAGACACTGTTAAAAGAATGAAAGACAAGCAAATAATTATGGCAGAATATTCTCAAAACATCTACCTGATAAAGAACTTGTTCAAAATATAAAATGATCTCTTAAAACTCAACAATAGGGCTTCCCTGGTGGTCCAGTGGGTAAGGACACCGCCTTGCAGTGCAAGGGGTGCCAGATCAATCCCTGGCCTGGGAAGATCCTACCTGCTTCAGAGCAGCTGGACCGCTGTTTCCAACTACTGAGCCAGAGCTCTGGAGTGCGTGTGCCCAGAGCTGGTGCTCTGCAATGGGAGAGGCCGCTGCGATGGTAGGCCCATGCAGGCCAAGGAACAAAGATGGATAGAAATAGATAAATGAAGGATCGCTAGAAGTGGCCAAAAAAAAAAAAAGTCTGACAATACTAAGCCAGCCTGAAGCAACAGGCACTATCATTCGTTGCTGGTGAGAATGCATAACAGTAAAGCCACTACAGAAGGCAGTTTAGTAGTTTTTAACAAAGTTACAGTCTTTTCATGCAGACTAGCAATCATAATCTTATTTATCGACTAATTGGAAAACTTATAGCCACCCAAAAAACCTGCACACAAACAGTAGCAGCTTTGTTTGCAATTGCCAAAAAAAAACAGAAGAAACTAAGATTACCTTCAATAGCTGAGTGGATAAACAAACTGTGCTACATATATTCAATGGAATATTACTTTGTGATAAAAATGAACTAATCGAGCTATAAAAAGATGTAGGTGGATCTTTAAAGGCATTACTAAGTAGAAGAAGCCAGCCTTATCCCAGTAACATGGAATAGCAATAGAAATTCTGGAAGAGCAAAACTATAGTGTTGGTAAAAAGATCAGTGATATCAGGATTTGAGGAGGGAGGGGCTGAATGGGTGAAGCAAATGGGAAGTGAGGGCACAGTGAAACTATTCTGCATGATACTATAATAGTAGATACACGGGCTTCCCCTGGTGGTCCAGTGGGTAGGGACACCGCCTTGCAGTGCAAGGGGCGCCGGTTCGAGCCCTGGCCTGGGAAGATCCCACGTGCCGCGGAGCGGCTGGACTGATGTGTCCAATCACCAAGCCGGAGTTCTGGAGTGCATGCGCTCAGAGCCGGTGCTCTGTGACGACAGACGCCACCACGATGGGAGGCCCACAGGAGCCAAAGAACAAAGACGGATGAACAGAGAAAAAAGAAAGACCAAGCTCCCCTCCCTCCCCAACCCGACCCCCGCCCAAAAATAAATAAATAAATCTTAAAAAAAAAAAAAAATAGTAGATACACGATACCAGTCATTTGTCAAAACTCACTGAATGTATAACACAAACAACAAACCCTAATGTATGGAGGAATTTTAAAAAATTTATTGAGGAGTTTATGGGTTGGAGTACAAAATGTACAAAAATATCTAGCTGTATTACAAATATATACAACAACCTCACTTTGGAAATGAGTGGCACCTGTGTAACTAAAGATAAAGGAAACTGCACATAAGCAATGTACTCTAGTTGTTCTATTAATAAGTTCTTTCCTAAGGCAGTATGTGTTTATAATTCTACTATCTCAATATGTGTATACCAAATTGAACAGCTAAGTATATGGGAGATGGATAGAGGAGGTGAAGCTCCTGAATATAGTAGTAGGAGGTTATAGATGCACAAGGGGAAGAGGTTAAAATGATCCATGTAGTAACAGATATAGTAACTACATATAGATACAGATGGCTATATATAGAAATAGTGTACATGTGTATATGCATATGGCTACTACACACTCATATAGTTTCTTTCTCTGTCACCTAAGAGGGCCTACAAGCAGGATGACATTATTAAGGTGCATACCTAGTACCCACCAGATCTTAGTCTCTAACATCATCTTTCAAAAAAAGGAACCAAGGCTCTTTAGAGAAATGGCAATTTCTAGGACTGAGGCAAGCAATATACAAGATAAGCCCAGAGCTCCCAGTGGCCAAATTGGAACACTGCAATAACCATAATAAAAGAAGCCAGCCTTATCCCAGTAACATGGAATAGCAATGCTGGAGAGAAAACAAGGGATCAGTGATATCAGGATTTGAGGAGGAGGGCTGAATGGGTGAAGCAAATGGGAAGTGAGGGCACAGTGAAACTATTCTGCATGATACTATAATAGTAGATACACGGGCTTCCCCTGGTGGTCCAGTGGGTAGGGACACCGCCTTGCAGTGCAAGGGGCGCCGGTTCGAGCCCTGGCCTGGGAAGATCCCACGTGCCGCGGAGCGGCTGGACTGATGTGTCCAATCACCAAGCCGGAGTTCTGGAGCGCATGCGCTCAGAGCCGGTGCTCTGTGACGACAGACGCCACCACGATGGGAGGCCCACAGGAGCCAAAGAACAAAGACGGATGAACAGAGAAAAAAGAAAGACCAAGCTCCCCTCCCTCCCCAACCCGACCCCCGCCCAAAAATAAATAAATAAATCTTAAAAAAAAAAAAAAATAGTAGATACACGATACCAGTCATTTGTCAAAACTCACTGAATGTATAACACAAACAACAAACCCTAATGTATGGAGGAATTTTAAAAAATTTATTGAGGAGTTTATGGGTTGGAGTACAAAATGTACAAAAATATCTAGCTGTATTACAAATATATACAACAACCTCACTTTGGAAATGAGTGGCACCTGTGTAACTAAAGATAAAGGAAACTGCACATAAGCAATGTACTCTAGTTGTTCTATTAATAAGTTCTTTCCTAAGGCAGTATGTGTTTATAATTCTACTATCTCAATATGTGTATACCAAATTGAACAGCTAAGTATATGGGAGATGGATAGAGGAGGTGAAGCTCCTGAATATAGTAGTAGGAGGTTATAGATGCACAAGGGGAAGAGGTTAAAATGATCCATGTAGTAACAGATATAGTAACTACATATAGATACAGATGGCTATATATAGAAATAGTGTACATGTGTATATGCATATGGCTACTACACACTCATATAGTTTCTTTCTCTGTCACCTAAGAGGGCCTACAAGCAGGATGACATTATTAAGGTGCATACCTAGTACCCACCAGATCTTAGTCTCTAACATCATCTTTCAAAAAAAGGAACCAAGGCTCTTTAGAGAAATGGCAATTTCTAGGACTGAGGCAAGCAATATACAAGATAAGCCCAGAGCTCCCAGTGGCCAAATTGGAACACTGCAATAACCATAATAAAAGAATGAATATTGGATTATAACACAAGGTATAAAATAAGCACACTGATATAAATAGTTTAATAAAGAAAGAAATAGGAGAGAAAAGACAAATCAGCAATGCAGAAGAATTCCAAATAATTTATGTAAACACCTCATTCTCAAAAAGGTGGAGCATAACTCTCTACTCCTTAAGTATGGGCTGTGCATAGTGACTTCTTTCTAGAAAATACAGTAAGAAGAAAAATAGTTCTCTTTACAGACTTTACAGATTTTCAGAGAACTCCAACCACTAACACCTTACCCACTTGACTGAGGTTATCTTCATCAAAAACTCATCTTTACAGTGTGCACTCTTGATATGATATGATGTGATAAAAACAGCACTTTACCTCTGTTGTCTCTCTCCACAGATATGTCTAAGCATGAGAAAAAAAATCATAAATTTTTCAGTAGATTCTCATTCTACTGAACATTCTATAAAATACCTAACCAGCACTCCTTGAGTCTATCAAAGTTGGCACAAAACTAGGAAAAAGTCTGAGAAACTGTTTACAGCCAAGAAGAACAGAGACATAAGGACAAAATACAATGGGGGGGTGGGCTTTCCTGGTGCCTCCGCGGTCAAGAATCCACCTGCCAGTGCAGGAGACATGAGCTCAATACCTGGTCTGGCAAGATTCCACATGCCGTGGAGCAACCAGGACCTCATCCCAACTATTAAGCCTGTGCTCTAGAGCCCAGGAGCCAAAACTACTGAAGCCTATGCTCTATGGCCCATGCTCCACAAAAGCTGCCAGAGTGAGAATCCTGTGCAACATGACTGAGGAAGAGCTCCTGTTCAATGCAACTAAAGAAAAGCCCATGCAGCAATGAAGACCCAGCACAGCCAAAAATAAATAAATAAAATGATAATAAATAAATAAATACAGTGTGGTATCTTGGATGAGATCCTGGAACAGAAAAAAAAGCTAATCTGAATAAAGTATGCAGATACTAATAATTTCCAAGATCATTAACAAAGTATTAATATTAACATAAAACATTAAAAATAGGAAAATCTGGTTACCAGGTATATGGGGATACTCTGTAATACCTTCATAATTTCTCAATAAATCTAAATCATTGCATTCAAGGCTTCATTTAGGCAGGATCTTTGGCTGTGTAGAAACAGACCAAATTCCAACTAGAATTTGTAGGGAACTGAATTATGAAATACACACGCTGGCCTCCAGGTCGGCACTATAAGGAGTAGGAAGAAAGGTGCATAACTATCAAGGGGATTCACCTCCCAAAATCTAGATCAGATGCAGCCATCATAACACTGGGTGAAGATCCTCACTATGAGAAAACAGGACCAGGAGCTGCTAAGATAGGAAATGCCACTGCTGCCTTCCAACTAGACACAAACACTGCAGAACCACAGGGCTGCCATGTGCTCCCTTCTCCTCATTTCAAAAGGGACTTTTCACTGTAGCCACTGTGAACTGACCTATACCAATATGGTCATTCATAATTACTAAATTCTTTGTTGTAAATATCTTTGGCCTGCTTCCAATAGCTATATGTAAGTGAAAGCTAAATGTTCAGCTTCCACACCCTTGTGAGATTGAGATCAAATACTGCAACAGGTGCACTTTATTTTGTGCATAATTATACAGCCTTTTCTGTGACTGCAACAAAATTTCAGTTCCTGGTTCTTTTAGGTGCTCTAACCACTCCATGGGCTTCCCTGGTGACTCAGGGGTAAAGAATCTACCTGCAATGCAGGAAACACAGCAGGCTATATGGCAGAAGCTTCGAGTTTGGGTTTGACCCCTGGGTAAGGAAGATCCCCTGGAGGAGGAAATGGTAACCCACTCCAGTATCCTTACCTGGAAAATCCCATGGGCAAAGGAGCCTGGTGGACTATAGTCCATGGGATCGCCAAAGAGTTGGACACAACTTAGTGACTTAACAACAATAACAGACACCACACTGTGCATGAAAGGATCATCAGAGACAAATCAGTAAATATTCTAGGAGCAGGATATAACTATATTTAGACTTGGATTAGGACAGTGAACCCCTCAATACATATCTAAGTATAGAATGACTCAAAATTCTAGGATTGGAATGCCATTTCAAAAAGACTGGGAAACAAATAGAAAGGAAGGGCTACTCAAGTCATGAAATTCTTAGACTATAATCATGTAAGGACAGACATAAGTGTGAATATTTCTAGAAAGCCCACATACCTTTAAGATCGCTTATTTCATGAATGAGTAATAATTTCTATAGTCAACTACTGAACCATCAGAATAGGAGAAAATATTTGTAAATAAAGCAACTGACAAGGTATTACTCTCCAAAATATACAAAGAGGTCACATAGCTCTAAATCAAAAGAATAACTCAATCAAAAAATGAATAGAAGACATAAACAGATGTTTTTCCAAAGAAGACATACAGTGGCCAAGAGGCACATGAAAGGATGTTCAACTTCACTAATTATTAGAGAAATACAAATAAAAACCAAAATTAGTACCACTTCACACAACTCAAAATAACCATCATCAAAAAATCCACAAACTGGCAGAAATCACCTGAATTACAACAAGTTCCTGAAAAACCATCAACAGCAGGAGGTTGGATCCAATCACAAAAAAGATACCCCACATCGAAGAACAAAGGAAAAGCTGCAACAAAATGGCAACAAGCCCAGGGGCTTTAGGGAGGGAATATTGACTCCAAGACCCTACAATACCAGAGAACACCTAACACTAGAGAGCATTAAACTCCAACAAAGTCAAGCACTTGTATGCAAGTCCTGACATCACCCCATCACCAGCATCACCCAGGATAAGAAGCCCCATCCAAACAACAAACACTGACAGACGTAACTGAAAGTCTGGGAAGAGGAAACTCCAAACATAGTTAGTTAAAAAATTAATAATAACAATGAAATGGCAGAGAAATACCACATAAGTGAAGGAACAATCTACAAACACACAAGTTCAAATCAATGAAAAGGAAATAGACAAACTTTCTGAAAGTGGGTTCAGAAGAATGATAGTAGCGATGATCCCCCAAACAAAAAAAAAACCAAAAACAATGAGCCTGGTGGACTATAGCGGAGCCAAAGAGTTGGACACAACTTAGTGACTTAACAACAATAACAGACACCACACTGTGCATGAAAGGATCATCAGAGACAAATCAGTAAATATTCTAGGAGCAGGATATAACTATATTTAGACTTGGATTAGGACAGTGAACCCCTCAATACATATCTAAGTATAGAATGACTCAAAATTCTAGGATTGGAATGCCATTTCAAAAAGACTGGGAAACAAATAGAAAGGAAGGGCTACTCAAGTCATGAAATTCTTAGACTATAATCATGTAAGGACAGACATAAGTGTGAATATTTCTAGAAAGCCCACATACCTTTAAGATCGCTTATTTCATGAATGAGTAATAATTTCTATAGTCAACTACTGAACCATCAGAATAGGAGAAAATATTTGTAAATAAAGCAACTGACAAGGTATTACTCTCCAAAATATACAAAGAGGTCACATAGCTCTAAATCAAAAGAATAACTCAATCAAAAAATGAATAGAAGACATAAACAGATGTTTTTCCAAAGAAGACATACAGTGGCCAAGAGGCACATGAAAGGATGTTCAACTTCACTAATTATTAGAGAAATACAAATAAAAACCAAAATTAGTACCACTTCACACAACTCAAAATAACCATCATCAAAAAATCCACAAACTGGCAGAAATCACCTGAATTACAACAAGTTCCTGAAAAACCATCAACAGCAGGAGGTTGGATCCAATCACAAAAAAGATACCCCACATCGAAGAACAAAGGAAAAGCTGCAACAAAATGGCAACAAGCCCAGGGGCTTTAGGGAGGGAATATTGACTCCAAGACCCTACAATACCAGAGAACACCTAACACTAGAGAGCATTAAACTCCAACAAAGTCAAGCACTTGTATGCAAGTCCTGACATCACCCCATCACCAGCATCACCCAGGATAAGAAGCCCCATCCAAACAACAAACACTGACAGACGTAACTGAAAGTCTGGGAAGAGGAAACTCCAAACATAGTTAGTTAAAAAATTAATAATAACAATGAAATGGCAGAGAAATACCACATAAGTGAAGGAACAATCTACAAACACACAAGTTCAAATCAATGAAAAGGAAATAGACAAACTTTCTGAAAGTGAGTTCAGAAGAATGATAGTAGCGATGATCCAAAACACCAAAAACAGAATTTTAGAGAAATTGCAAGAATCAACTAACACACTGAATAAAGAAATAAAAGAACTAAATAAAACAACAAACAGACACAAACAACTCAGTTGCTGAACTTAAAAATGCTATAGAAGGAATCAAGAGCAGAGTATCTGAGGCAAAGACTGGACAAGTGAGCTGGAAGATAGAAGAGTGGAAGTAACTGCTGAAAAATAGAATCAAGCTCAAAGAATGAAAAGAGCAGAGGATAGCCTCAGAGATCTCTGGGATAATATCAAATGCACCAATATTTGAATTATAGGGGCTCCAGAAGAAGAAAAGAAAGGATATGAGAAAAATTGGAAGAGATTATAGTTGAAAATTTCCCCAACATGGGAAAAGAAATAATCCATCAAGTCCAAGAAGCACAAAGAGTACCATACAGAATGAACCCGAGAAGAAACACACCAAGACACATATTAAGCTAACACAAATTAAACACAAAGACAGAATTTTAAAAGCAGCAAGGGAAAAGCAACTAGTGACATACAAGGGAAACCCCATACGTTTCACAGTTGATCTTTCAACAGAAACTCTGCAGGCCAGAAGGAAATGGCAAGACACACTTAAAACACTGAAACAGAATAATTTGCAACCAAGAATACTCTATCCTTCAAGGATCTCATTCGAAATTGATGGAGAAATCAAAAGCTTTACAGACAAGCAAAAATTAAAAGAATCTGGTAACACCAAACCAGTCATACAATGAGTGTTAAACGGACTTATATAGACAACAAGTATAAGAGAAGAAGACCCACAAAACAAAGCCATCATAACATCTAAGAAGATGACAATAGGTTCATGTGTATCAATAATTATTTTAAATATAAATGGACTAAACGCCCCAACCAAAACACAGACAGGCTGAATGGATTCAAAAACAAGACCCATACATACGCTGCCTCCAGGAAACTCACTTCAGACCTAGAGACACTCATAGACTGAAAGTGAGAGGCTGGAAAAAGATATGCCATGCAAATGGAAATCAAAAGAAAGCTGGAGTAGCAATCCTCATATCAGACAAAATAGACCTTAAAATAAGATTAGAAGAGACAAGGCAGGACACTACATAATGATCAAGGGATCGATCCAAGAAGAAGACATAACAATCATAAATATCTATGCACCCAAAACAGGAGCACTCCAACACATAAGACAAACACTTTCAGACATAAAAGAAAGCACTGATAATAACACAATCATAGTAGGAGACTTTAACACTCCTCTCACACCAATGGACAGATCATCCAAACAGAAAATTAATAAAGAAACACAAGCCTTAAATGCCACACTAGAAGAAATGGACCTCATTGATACCTTTAGGACTTTCCATCCAAAAGCGGAAGAATACACTTTCTTCTCAAGTGCTCACGGAACATTCTCCAGGATAGACCACATCTTGGGCCACAAATCAATCCTCAGTCAATTCAAGAAAACTGAAATTCTATCAACCATCTTCTCGGACCACAATGCAGTGAGACTAGAGATCAACTACAGGAAAAAAAAACGCTAAAAACACAAACACATGGAGATTAAACAACACATACCTAAAAAACCAACTGATCATTGAGGAAATCAAAGAAGAAATAAAAAAATTCCTAGAAGAAAATGACAATGAACACACGACAGTGCAAAACCTATGGGATACTGCAAAAGCAGTTCTAAGAGGGAAGTTTATAGCAATTCAATCCCACCTCAAGAAACTAGGAAAATCTCAAACAGACGACCTTACCTTACGCTTAAAACAACTGGAGAAAGAAGAACAAAAACACCCCAAAGCCAGCAGAAGAAGGGAAATCATAAAGATCAGAGCAGGAATAAATGAGAAAGAAACAAAAGAAACAATAGTAAAGATAAATAAAACAAAAAGCTGGTTCTTCGAAAAAGTCAATAAAATCGACACACCACTGGCCAGACTCATCAAGAAAAAGAGAGAGAAGAACCAGATCACCAAAATCAAAAATGAAAAAGGAGAGATGACAACGGATAATGCAGAAATACAAAGGATTATAAGAGACTATTATGAACAACTCTGTGGCAACAAATTGGACAACCTGGAAGAAATGGACAGTTTCTTAGAGAAGATTAATCTCCCAAGACTCAACCAGGAAGAAACAGAAACTATGAATAACCCATCACAAGCTCAGAAATTGACTTTGTGATCAAAAGTCTACCCCAAAGTAAAAGCCCAGGGCCAGATGGCTTCACAGGTGAATTCTACCAAACATTTAAAGAAGAGCTAATGCCTGTCCTTCTAAAACTCTTCCAAACAATTGCCCAGGAAGGAACACTTCCAAACACATTCTACGAGGCCACCATTACCCTGACACCAAAGCCTGGCAAAGACATCACAAAAAAAGAAAATTATAGGCCAATTTAACTGATGAATCTAGATGCCAAAATCCTCAACAAAATCCTAGCAAACAGGATTCAGCAACACATCAAAAAGCTCATTCATCACGATCAAGTTGGGTTCATCCCAGGCATGCAAGGATTCTTCAACATCCGCAAATCAATGTGATACACCATATCAACAAATTGAAAGACAAAAACCACATGATCATCTCAATAGATGCAGAAAAAGCCTTTGACAAAGTACAGCATCCATTTATGATAAAAACTCTTCAAAAAATGGGCATAGAAGGAACTTATCTTAACATAGTGAAAGCCATATATGAGAAGCCCACAGCGAACATTACCCTCAATGGTGAAACACTCACACCATTCCGTCTAAGATCAGGAACAAGACAAGGGTGTCCACTTTCACCACTCTTATTCAACATAGTCCTGGAAGTTCTAGCAATAGCCAAAGGACTTATCACCACGATGACGTTATAGAAATCCCCGCTTAAAACAACTGGAGAAAGAAGAAGAAAAACACCCCAAAGCCAGCAGAAGAAGGGAAATCATAAAGATCAGAGCAGGAATAAATGAGAAAGAAACAAAAGAAACAATAGTAAAGATAAATAAAACAAAAAGCTGGTTCTTCGAAAAAGTCAATAAAATCGACACACCACTGGCCAGACTCATCAAGAAAAAGAGAGAGAAGAACCAGATCACCAAAATCAAAAATGAAAAAGGAGAGATGACAACGGATAATGCAGAAATACAAAGGATTATAAGAGACTATTATGAACAACTCTGTGGCAACAAATTGGACAACCTGGAAGAAATGGACAGTTTCTTAGAGAAGATTAATCTCCCAAGACTCAACCAGGAAGAAACAGAAACTATGAATAACCCATCACAAGCTCAGAAATTGACTTTGTGATCAAAAGTCTACCCCAAAGTAAAAGCCCAGGGCCAGATGGCTTCACAGGTGAATTCTACCAAACATTTAAAGAAGAGCTAATGCCTGTCCTTCTAAAACTCTTCCAAACAATTGCCCAGGAAGGAACACTTCCAAACACATTCTACGAGGCCACCATTACCCTGACACCAAAGCCTGGCAAAGACATCACAAAAAAAGAAAATTATAGGCCAATTTAACTGATGAATCTAGATGCCAAAATCCTCAACAAAATCCTAGCAAACAGGATTCAGCAACACATCAAAAAGCTCATTCATCACGATCAAGTTGGGTTCATCCCAGGCATGCAAGGATTCTTCAACATCCGCAAATCAATGTGATACACCATATCAACAAATTGAAAGACAAAAACCACATGATCATCTCAATAGATGCAGAAAAAGCCTTTGACAAAGTACAGCATCCATTTATGATAAAAACTCTTCAAAAAATGGGCATTTATCTTAACATAGTGAAAGCCATATATGAGAAGCCCATAGCAAACATTATCCTCAGTGGTGAGAAACTCAAAGCATTCCCTCTAAGATCAGGAACAAGACAAGGGTGTCCACTTTCACCACTCTTATTCAACATAGTCCTGGAAGTTCTAGCAATAGCAATAAGAGAAGAGAAAGAAATCAAAGGAATCCAGATTGGAAAAGAAGAAGTCAAACTCTCTCTATTTGCAGATGACATGATATTATACATAGAAAATCCCAAAGACACTATTACAAAACTACTAGAGTTAATCAGCGAATTCAGCAAAGTCGCAGGATACAAAATCAATATACAGAAATCACTGGCATTCCTATACACAAACAATGAAAAATCAGAAATTGAAATCAAAGAGGCAATCCCCTTCACCATCGCAACCAAAAGAATCAAATATCTAGGAATAAACCTACCCAAAGAAACAAAAGAACTGTACACAGAAAATTACAAGACACTCATGAGGGACATTAAAGAAGAGTTAAACAGATGGAGAAATATTCCGTGTTCCTGGGTCGGGAGAATCAATATTGTGAAAATGACCATACTACCAAATGTCATCTACAGATTCAATGCGATCCCTATCAAACTTCCAATAACATTCTTCACAGAACTAGACCAAAGAATCACACAGTTCATATGGAAACACAAAAGACCTCGAATAGCCAAAGCAATCCTCAGGAAGAAGAATGGAGCTGGAGGGATCAGCCTCCCCAACTTCAGACTCTACTACAAAGCAACAGTCCTCAAGACAGTATGGTACTGGCACAAAAACAGAAATATCGACCAATGGAACAAGATCGAGAACCCAGAGATAAAGCCAAGCACCTACGGGTACCTTATTTTTGACAAAGGAGGCAAACATATAAAATGGGAGAAAGACAGCCTCTTCAACAAATGGTGCTGGGAAAATTGGACAGCTACATGCAAGAAAATGAAGTTGGAACATACCCTGACACCATACACAAAGATCATCAATAAAAAGATGCAGAAAAAGCCTTTGACAAAGTACAGCATCCATTTATGATAAAAACTCTTCAAAAAATGGGCATAGAAGGAACTTATCTTAACATAGTGAAAGCCATATATGAGAAGCCCACAGGGAACATTACCCTCAATGGTGAAAAACTCAAAGCATTCCCTCTAAGATCAGGAACAAGACAAGGGTGTCCACTTTCACCACTCTTATTCAACATAGTCCTGGAAGTTCTAGCAATAGCAATAAGAGAAGAGAAAGAAATCAAAGGAATCCAGATTGGAAAAGAAGAAGTCAAACTCTCTCTATTTGCAGATGACATGATATTATACATAGAAAATCCCAAAGACACTATTACAAAACTACTAGAGTTAATCAGCGAATTCAGCAAAGTCGCAGGATACAAAATCAATATACAGAAATCACTGGCATTCCTATACACAAACAATGAAAAATCAGAAATTGAAATCAAAGAGGCAATCCCCTTCACCATCGCAACCAAAAGAATCAAATATCTAGGAATAAACCTACCCAAAGAAACAAAAGAACTGTACACAGAAAATTACAAGACACTCATGAGGGACATTAAAGAAGAGTTAAACAGATGGAGAAATATTCCGTGTTCCTGGGTCGGGAGAATCAATATTGTGAAAATGACCATACTACCAAATGTCATCTACAGATTCAATGCGATCCCTATCAAACTTCCAATAACATTCTTCACAGAACTAGACCAAAGAATCACACAGTTCATATGGAAACACAAAAGACCTCGAATAGCCAAAGCAATCCTCAGGAAGAAGAATGGAGCTGGAGGGATCAGCCTCCCCAACTTCAGACTCTACTACAAAGCAACAGTCCTCAAGACAGTATGGTACTGGCACAAAAACAGAAATATCGACCAATGGAACAAGATCGAGAACCCAGAGATAAAGCCAAGCACCTACGGGTACCTTATTTTTGACAAAGGAGGCAAACATATAAAATGGGAGAAAGACAGCCTCTTCAACAAATGGTGCTGGGAAAATTGGACAGCTACATGCAAGAAAATGAAGTTGGAACATACCCTGACACCATACACAAAGATCAACTCAAAATGGATTAAAGACTTAAATGTAAGGCCAGAAACCATCAAACACTTAGAGGAGAATATAGGCAAAACCCTCAAGGACATCAATCAAAGCAAGATCTTCTCTGACCCACCTACTAGAATAGTGGAACTAAAAAGACAAATGAACATGTGGGACCTAATGAAACTTAAAAGCTTTTGTACAGCAAAAGAAATCACAAAAAAGCTGAACAGACAGCCCACAGAGTGGGAGAAAATCATAGCAAATGAAACAACAGACAAAGAATTAATCTCCAAAATCTACAAGCAACTCAGACAACTCAGCACTGGAAAAACGAACAACCCAATCAAAAAATGGGAAAAGGACCTAAACAGACACCTCTCCAACGATGACATACAGATGGCCCAAAAACACATGAAACGATGCTCAACTTCACTAATAATTAGAGAAATGCAAATCAAAACTACAATGAGATATCACCTCACACCCGTCAGAATGGCCATCATCCACAAATCGACAGATAATAAATGCTGGAGAGACTGCGGAGAAAAGGGAACACTCCTGCATTGCTGGTGGGAGTGTAAATTGATACAGCCTCTATGGAAGACAGTCTGGAGATTTCTTAAAAATCTAAAAATAGAAGCACCATATGACCCAGCAATCCCACTCTTAGGCTTATACCCTGATGAAATCAAATCTGAAAGAAGCACCTGTACCCCAATGTTCATTGCAGCTCTCTATACAATAGCTAGAACATGGAAGGAACCTAGGTGCCCATCAACGAACGAATGGATCCAAAAGCTCTGGTACATATATACAATGGAATACTACACAGCTGTAAAGAGAAATGCAGAAGAATCAACCCTAATGAGGTGGCTGGATCTAGAACGTATCCTAAAAAGTGAAGTCAGTCAGAAAGAGAAGGACAAATACAGTATATTAACACATATATATGGAATCTAGTAGGATGGTGATGATGGCACATGCAGTGAAGCGACAGAAAGACAGACATGGACAGTGGACATATGGACATTGTGGGGAAGGAACAGTGGGTGAGAGGCGTAAAGGAAGTAGCATGAAGGCCTGTACTATCATAAGTGAAGAAAATAGCTCTAGTCATTGCTCTGTGAGAAAAGGGGATCCTTCAGGGGTGCTGTGTGATGGTCGGGAGGGGAGGGAAGGGGGGGATGTACATGTGACTAATCTGAGAACATGCATGTCTGTGAACAACAAAACTCTGTAAAAGTTAAAAGTAAAATAAAGGTTTAAAAAAAAAAAAAAAACTGAAATTCTATCAACCATCTTCTTGGACCATAATGCAGTGAGACTAGAGATCAGCTACAGGGAAAAAAACCACTAAAAACACAAACACATGGAGACTAAACAACACATACCTAAAAACCAACTGATCATTGAGGAAATCAAAGGAGAAATAAAAAAATTCCTAGAAGAAAACGACAATGAACACACGACAGTGCAAAACCTATGGGATACTGCAAAAGCGGTCCTAAGAGGAAAGTTTATAGCAATTCAATCCCACATCAAGAAACTAGGAAAATCTCAAACAGACGACCTTACCTTACGCTTAAAACAACTGGAGAAAGAAGAACAAAAACACCCCAAAGCCAGCAGAAGAAGGGAAATTATAAAGATCAGAGCAGGAATAAATGAGAAAGAAACAAAAGAAACAATAGTAAAGATAAATAAAACAAAATGCTGGTTCTTCAAAAAGGTACATAAAATCGACAAACCACTGGCCAGACTCATCAAGAAAAAAAGAGAGAAGAACCAGATCACCAAAATCAAAAATGAAAAAGGAGAGATTACAAAAGATGATGCAGAAATACAAAGGATTATAAGAGACTATTATGAACAACTCTGTGGCAACAAATTGGACAACCTGGAAGAAATGGACAGTTTCTTAGAGAAGATTAATCTCCCAAGACTCAACCAGGAAGAAATAGAAACTATGAATAACCCATCACAAGCTCAGAAATTGACTTTGTGATCAAAAGTCTACCCCAAAGTAAAAGCCCAGGGCCAGATGGCTTCACAGGTGAATTCTACCAAACATTTAAAGAAGAGCTAATGCCTGTCCTTCTAAAACTCTTCCAAACAATTGCCCAGGAAGGAACACTTCCAAACACATTCTACGAGGCCACCATCACCCTGATACCAAAGCCAGGCAAAGACATCACAAAAAAAGAAAATTATAGCCCAATTTAACTGATGAATCTAGATGCCAAAATCCTCAACAAAATCCTAGCAAACAGAATTCAACAACACATCAAAAAGCTCATTCATCACGATCAAGTTGGGTTCATCCCAGGCATGCAAGGATTCTTCAATATCCACAAATCAATCAATGTGATACACCATATCAACAAATTGAAAGACAAAAACCACATGATCATCTCAATAGATGCAGAAAAAGCCTTTGACAAAGTACAGCATCCATTTATGATAAAAACTCTTCAAAAAATGGGCATAGAAGGAACTTAACATAGTGAAAGCCATATATGAGAAGCCCACAGGGAACATTACCCTCAATGGTGAAAAACTCAAAGCATTCCCTCTAAGATCAGGAACAAGACAAGGGTGTCCACTTTCACCACTCTTATTCAACATAGTCCTGGAAGTTCTAGCAATAGCAATAAGAGAAGAGAAAGAAATCAAAGGAATACAGATTGGAAAGGAAGAAGTCAAACTCTCTCTATTTGCAGATGACATGATATTATACATAGAAAATCCCAAAGACACTATTACAAAACTACTAGAGTTAATCAGTGAATTCAGCAAAGTCGCAGGATACAAAATCAATATACAGAAATCACTGGCATTCCTATACACAAACAATGAAAAATCAGAAAACGAAATCAAAGAGGCAATCCCCTTCAGCACTGCAACCAAAAGAATCAAATATCTAGGAATAAACCTGCCCAAAGAAACAAAAGAACTGTACACAGAAAATTACAAGACACTCATGAGGGACATTAAAGAAGACTTAATGTTCCATGTTCCTGGGTCGGAAGAATCAATATTGTGAAAATGACCATACTACCAAATGTCATCTACAGATTCAATGCGATCCCTATCAAACTTCCAATAACATTCTTCACAAAACTAGACCAAAGAATCACACAGTTCATATGGAAACACAAAAGACCTTGAATAGCCAAAGCAATCCTCAGGAAGAAGAATGGAGCTGGAGGGATCAGCCTCCCCAACTTCAGACTCTACTACAAAGCAACAGTCCTCAAGACAGTATGGTACTGGCACAAAAACAGAAATATCGACCAATGGAACAAGATCAAGAACCCAGAGATAAACCCATGCACCTATGGGTACCTTACTTTTGACAAAGGAGGCAAACATATAAAATGGGAGAAAGACAGCCTCTTCAACAAATGGTGCTGGGAAAATTGGACAGCTACATGCAAAAAAATGAAGTTGGAACATACCCTGACACCATACACAAAGATCAACTCAAAATGGATTAAAGACTTAAATGTAAGGCCAGAAACCATCAAACTCTTAGAGGAGAATATAGGCAAAACCCTCAAGGACATCAATCAAAGCAAGATCTTCTCTGACTCACCTACTAGAATAGCAGAACTAAAAAGTCAAATGAACATGTGGGACCTAATGAAACTTAAAAGCTTTTGTACAGCAAGAGAAACTACAAAAAGCTGAACAGAAAGCCCACAGAATGGGAGAAAAGCACAGCAAATGAAATAACAGACAAAGAATTAATCTCCAAAATCTACAAGCAACTCAGACAACTCAGCACTGGAAAAACGAACAATCCAATCAAAAAATGGGAAAAGGACCTAAACAGACACCTGTCCAAAGATGACATACAGATGGCCCAAAAGCACATGAAACGATGCTCAACTTCGCTTATAATTAGAGAAATGTAAATCAAAACAATGAAAAATCAGAAAACGAAATCAAAGAGGCAATCCCCTTCAGCACTGCAACCAAAAGAATCAAATATCTAGGAATAAACCTGCCCAAAGAAACAAAAGAACTGTACACAGAAAATTACAAGACACTCATGAGGGACATTAAAGAAGACTTAATGTTCCATGTTCCTGGGTCGGAAGAATCAATATTGTGAAAATGACCATACTACCAAATGTCATCTACAGATTCAATGCGATCCCTATCAAACTTCCAATAACATTCTTCACAAAACTAGACCAAAGAATCACACAGTTCATATGGAAACACAAAAGACCTTGAATAGCCAAAGCAATCCTCAGGAAGAAGAATGGAGCTGGAGGGATCAGCCTCCCCAACTTCAGACTCTACTACAAAGCAACAGTCCTCAAGACAGTATGGTACTGGCACAAAAACAGAAATATCGACCAATGGAACAAGATCAAGAACCCAGAGATAAACCCATGCACCTATGGGTACCTTACTTTTGACAAAGGAGGCAAACATATAAAATGGGAGAAAGACAGCCTCTTCAACAAATGGTGCTGGGAAAATTGGACAGCTACATGCAAAAAAATGAAGTTGGAACATACCCTGACACCATACACAAAGATCAACTCAAAATGGATTAAAGACTTAAATGTAAGGCCAGAAACCATCAAACTCTTAGAGGAGAATATAGGCAAAACCCTCAAGGACATCAATCAAAGCAAGATCTTCTCTGACTCACCTACTAGAATAGCAGAACTAAAAAGTCAAATGAACATGTGGGACCTAATGAAACTTAAAAGCTTTTGTACAGCAAGAGAAACTACAAAAAGCTGAACAGAAAGCCCACAGAATGGGAGAAAAGCACAGCAAATGAAATAACAGACAAAGAATTAATCTCCAAAATCTACAAGCAACTCAGACAACTCAGCACTGGAAAAACGAACAATCCAATCAAAAAATGGGAAAAGGACCTAAACAGACACCTGTCCAAAGATGACATACAGATGGCCCAAAAGCACATGAAACGATGCTCAACTTCGCTTATAATTAGAGAAATGTAAATCAAAACTACAATGAGATATCACCTCACACCTGTTAGAATGGCCGTCATCCACAAATTGACAGACAATAAATGCTGGAGAGGCTGTGGAGAAAAGGGAACACTCCTGCACTGCTGGAGGGAATGTAAATTGATACAGCCTCTATGGAAGACAGTCTGGAGATTTCTTAAAAAACTAAAAATAGAAGCACCATATGACCCAGCAATCCCACTCTTAGGCTTATACCCTGATGAAATCAAATCTGAAAGAAGCACCTGTACCCCAATGTTCATTGCAGCTCTCTATACAATAGCTAGAACATGGAAGGAACCTAGGTGCCCATTGACGAACGAATGGATCCAAAAGCTCTGGTACATATATACAATGGAATACTACACAGCTGTAAAGAGAAATGCAGAAGAATCAGCCCTAATGAGGTGGCTGGATCTAGAACGTATCATAAAAAGTGAAGTCAGTCAGAAAGAGGACAAATACAGTATATTAGCACATATATATGGAATCTAGTAGGATGGTGATGAGGGACATGCAGTGAAGCGACGGAAAGACAGACATGGACAGTGGACATATGGACATTGTGGGGAAGGAACGGAAGGTGGGAGGCATAAAGGAAGTAGCATGAGGGCCTGTGCTATCATAAGTGAAGAAAATAGCTCTAGTCATTGCTCTATGAGAAAAGGGGATCCTGCAGGGGTGCTGTGTGATGGTTGGGAGGGGTGGGAAGTGGGGGATATTATTATGACTAATCTGGGAACATACATATCTGTAAACAACAAAACTCTGTAAAAGTTAAAAGCAAAATAAAGGTTTAAAAAAAAAAAGATATAAAACTTTCCCCTTAACTAGAGTCACAGTTGGTTATTATGCAATAAACTAATTTCCCACTAAAAATATTCCTTTGGGCCAATAGAGCAGAGGCTATTGATCCCAGTTCCACAGCCACTGTTTTGGTCTCTGAGTGTTCTCAAACCTACTTATTCGACAACTTCGCTTATAATTAGAGAAATGCTAAATCAAAACCAAAACAGACACCTGTCCAAAGATGACATACAGATGGCCCAAAAGCACATGAAACGATGCTCAACTTCGCTTATAATTAGAGAAATGTAAATCAAAACTACAATGAGATATCACCTCACACCTGTTAGAATGGCCGTCATCCACAAATTGACAGACAATAAATGCTGGAGAGGCTGTGGAGAAAAGGGAACACTCCTGCACTGCTGGAGGGAATGTAAATTGATACAGCCTCTATGGAAGACAGTCTGGAGATTTCTTAAAAAACTAAAAATAGAAGCACCATATGACCCAGCAATCCCACTCTTAGGCTTATACCCTGATGAAATCAAATCTGAAAGAAGCACCTGTACCCCAATGTTCATTGCAGCTCTCTATACAATAGCTAGAACATGGAAGGAACCTAGGTGCCCATTGACGAACGAATGGATCCAAAAGCTCTGGTACATATATACAATGGAATACTACACAGCTGTAAAGAGAAATGCAGAAGAATCAGCCCTAATGAGGTGGCTGGATCTAGAACGTATCATAAAAAGTGAAGTCAGTCAGAAAGAGGACAAATACAGTATATTAGCACATATATATGGAATCTAGTAGGATGGTGATGAGGGACATGCAGTGAAGCGACGGAAAGACAGACATGGACAGTGGACATATGGACATTGTGGGGAAGGAACGGAAGGTGGGAGGCATAAAGGAAGTAGCATGAGGGCCTGTGCTATCATAAGTGAAGAAAATAGCTCTAGTCATTGCTCTATGAGAAAAGGGGATCCTGCAGGGGTGCTGTGTGATGGTTGGGAGGGGTGGGAAGTGGGGGATATTATTATGACTAATCTGGGAACATACATATCTGTAAACAACAAAACTCTGTAAAAGTTAAAAGCAAAATAAAGGTTTAAAAAAAAAAAGATATAAAACTTTCCCCTTAACTAGAGTCACAGTTGGTTATTATGCAATAAACTAATTTCCCACTAAAAATATTCCTTTGGGCCAATAGAGCAGAGGCTATTGATCCCAGTTCCACAGCCACTGTTTTGGTCTCTGAGTGTTCTCAAACCTACTTATTAAACAAATCTGGAAATAATAGTGCATGACTCAACACTGTTTAATTACATTGAAGTGGACCATTTTTAGACCCAACAGTATTTTTTTAACAACCACTTTTATTATAAAATTGAGAACAAAACCAGGGAAAAGAAACCAACAATTTTTTTAAAAAATCTGCTTATTTAACCACCATATTTTATCATTACCTATTTTAGAACTAAGATGACATATGAAAAGAAATCATGACTATAAATATTAATTCTTAAACAGAACTGTTTTAATTAAAGCTGCCCTTGTGTATGTATGTGTGTGGTTTTCACATAAAAAGATATGCAATGTTAAAAATGGAAAGTATTCCACAGTGTGGCTGACTGCAAGGATGCACTAATATCCTGGGTCAGCACACACATCCCTCCTTCAGCAGTACTGGGGGCACTGTAACGTTTATCAATGCTATTTTTAAAAGGCAGAGCAAGAGGTCTGTTCTTGCATACGCAAAAGTACAGTCCTAAGCAACTAGATGATAATTACCCATCCCCATCACCATTCTTGACAATAGGATAAGCTATTAGTTGTAGAAAAATTATGTACATGTCCAGAGTATATTGGGAGAAATGACTGAGGCTCATAAATATTACTAAGTGCTCACACTCCCCTCATGTCATGAAATCATAGGTGTCTATAGTGAAAGCTTAGCTTCCTAAGTCAACTCTTCCCACATAAAAGACAGTTTAACACAGTTTTTACTATGAACTATTTTATATCTTGTTACCTATGTACTGGTAAAGCTAAAGCTTCATATAGCCAGTCCACAGATGCAAAGCGATGTGGGAGTGTCATTCCATACTACATCTCTCATGCCCACAGCTGCCTAACAATCGTCTTCTTTTTTCTAACCTCTTTTCATGTCCTCACTCACGGCCCTGTGTTTCCTTTTCCTTTTCTTCAGCTGTCCTGGTTCTATGTATCTCAGATGGGTAGTGGCATCTGTTTGATTCTCAATAAATAATGTGTGTTGCATAATCACAACAATGAATTAAAATGTATCCTTGTAAAAATCCTTGTTTTAAAAGATAGCTTGGGAATATATAAATGTGGGAGGAAGGAGACAAAAGTTTTTTCAAGGTGTTGAGATGTTGTAAAAAGATTTTTGAAAGGTCAACACTGACAATGCAGTGTGCACCATCATTATTTTCTTTTGTCTTGCCCTATAGTGGTCAAGGGGACACATTTTTCTTCCCTTATCTTTTTCTTCCATTCTTCTAAAAACATCTAAAAGCAGTGTTCTAGTTTCACAGCCAACATCTTCACACCATTCAAAGGACATACAGTCAATCATAACCTCATACAGGAAGAAGAGGACTAGTTTTCACTTAAGCAAAGTTCAGTGAAAAGCCAACAGATCTGTGTGATTATAGCTGGATCAATGATGCATAGTTCTGAGAGGTTTTACACAAGCAGCAGTCTTAGATGGCGCTCTAAGGAGCAGGTAGGTCAAGATAAACAGAAACGCAATGCCCAGCACATGCACCTCCCTTTGGGTCCATAAAGAATCTGACCAGATTGTCTAACGGGAAGCCATTCTTGCCACAGGGGCAGGACTGAAGCGATTCCATTTCCGCAGACTGCATTTCAGCCTCGAGTGTGTCAGCTAAGGTTTTCTGCTGGTCAAAGTCACAAAAATTCTGGTCGATATCTTTTATGAGGAATGACAAATGGACAAAGATAAACTCTACTGTGTCAGATAAACTACATGGGGTTTTGCTAGATCCCAAGCAAAGATTTAACAACATGTAGTCAATTTCAAAGTCTTCTGCTAGTTCAAGGAAACAAAAAGCTCACACTAAAAAGACACCTGACCAGGCTGGAGAGACACTCCACGTTCAGGGCTATGAACATCTTGAGAGCCATCCTTTTTAGATAGGAACTGTTCCAGGGAACTTTTATAAAGAAGTTGCTCATGAGGCAGCAGATAAAAATGCAATACTGCTGAACCTCAGGAAAAAATCAATTCTGAATAATTTACCTGTGGCACAATATTTTGAAGCGTTTATTTGCTGAACTTTTCCAAAACCACTAGAAAAACTTTTCTTTTTAATATAGAAACAAAGTTTCATGAACAGCCAATCCTGGAACTCACCTTTAACAGGAGAAAAATCAGTTCTTCAGTTCATCTAAGTATGTGCTAAAACACCTCTGGATTGTTTTTAAAAACAGGGATGGGGAGGGGGCAGTTAATCTAGCAGAGATTTGAATGAGAACCTAGTTATTATTTGAGTATTAAAAAAATCATGAACTCCTCAACACTGTTAGCATAAACATTTATTTTTGCATGTGTCTCAAGTGAGATGTTTATTCAAGTCTTTTGTTTTGAAATCTGTAAGGAAAAGCCAAGTATTTTCCTTTTTTCTTTTTTTTTCCTTGTCTTTCCTCTTTCTCTCCCTTATTCTTCCAATTTTGAATTGGAATATTCCAATTTCTGTTACAATAAATTGTAATTATTTATCACTGTATTATTGTATCTCACCAACCTCACTTAATAATAATTTCCATTTAGAAATCACATACAGGGCTTCCCTGGTGGTCCAGTAGGTAGAGAGTCTGCCTTGCAGTTCAAGGGGCACCGGTTCGATCCCTGTCCCTGGAAGATCCCACATGCCGAGAAACTGCTGGGCTGGTGTGTCCAATTATGAGCCAGCACTCTGGAGCACATGTACCCAGAGCCAATGCTCTGCAACGAGAGAGGCCACTGTGATGGAGGCCCACACAGGCCAAAGAATAAAGATGGATGAAAAATAAATGATGACTTAGAGGCAAAATACATACAGATGGGGTAGGGGGGGCGGTCACAGTTTTTTAGAAAAAAAAAAGAAATCACATACAGACACCACAGAGATTATAAATGGGTCTGCACTATATATTCCATAGATTCTAATCACAGTTTTGTCACACACTTGTGCCATGTGATCTTGACCCACTCATTTAGTCTGATTACTCTAAAACATCACAAATGTATCACCTTTACAGTGGAACAAAAATCATTTATTTGGTATTTCAAAGAAAGTTCTAGTTAAATGTTTTCATTAACTATAACCTTAAAAATACTAGTATTTGTAAATGATTGTCTTTATCGTGTTTGCCATACACAAAACAAGCTGGATTGTATTATATCAGTCAAGTAAATTATGCATAGTTTCTTTCCCCCAAGTCAAGTTCAAAGTTCTTTAGTACATGTAACATGCTGGTGATCAAGATAAAGTGAAGTAAAATGACCTCTATACAATCGTCCTCAGTAACAAACAAGAGAGACTATATGATACATAACCAAAATGGTGTTTAGATAGAATGTTTTCCATATTTTTCACAGCTTCAGTAGCTTTCAGATTCAGGGGTTACACAACCTGTAGAAAGCATCAAATCAAAAGGACTGACCATCAAGTTTAACAACACGATTCATTCTATCAGCTTTCCCCAGCCTTCTAATACTTCTTTTCAAAAACTGTGCAAGCTGTGTGAGACTGTGAGTGTAGTAAATTAACATCATTATGTCCTTAGAGGAAATATTTTCTATTATGCAGGCAAGAAATGATCTCTGCTCAACTGTGATAAATTTGCAACTAGCTGATCTAGAAATTTTGGTGTTGAATACAAGCCAGTCAAAATCTCTAGCAATGAAAACAATTATTTATAGAATTTTACCGGTGCAAAATCCTGGGTCAAAATAATAAGAAACCTTGCAGAGCAAAGAAAGACCATATAGCTGCAATGATGCTTCCCACAATAAATTCTTGTTATATGAGCATACAGAAACTATTTAAATTGAAAATAAATGTGATATTATCATCTGTGGCTACAATTTTAAAATTTAACTTTAGTCCCTTGAATTGACTTATCTGTCGATAACACATGTTCTTCTGGACAAAATAGATCTACAAAGAAGCTGTTAAACTGTTGTCAATAGTGCAGGACAAGCAATGGATTAGAAGCTAATTAGCTTGAGATTTCAGGTAAAAATATCTTTTCTTGTTCTCTTTATTCTCGTAGGTATTGTTCCACTCTCTTCCAAAGCTTAGGCTTTCTTCTAACCTGAGAAATTTAACTATAGTGTTTTTCTTTCCCAAATAACATAAACCATAAATCCTAAAATGTACTTCTTATGATTTCTTCTAATGATGTCAAGTTCTAGAAAACTCAACATCTGCAAAAAACAGTGGTTAAACCAAAGAAAAATCATGTATTTTACTAATGCAGTCAAATCAACCTCCAAAACAATGATTCATGAACAAGAAATAAAAGAAATCGCTTTTTCAAAGTGATATTAAAGTCAGGGAACAATTCATGCTTAGAACCAAAATATTAGTCACAGCTCTGTGACCTCTCACCTTAGGTGATAAAATACACAGGTCAGAATTGATAATACATACTCATAGCTGATCATGGCTGCTAGATAGAATGATACATAACCAAAATGGTGTTTAGATAGAATGTTTTCCATATTTTTCACAGCTTCAGTAGCTTTCAGATTCAGGGGTTACACAACCTGTAGAAAGCATCAAATCAAAAGGACTGACCATCAAGTTTAACAACACGATTCATTCTATCAGCTTTCCCCAGCCTTCTAATACTTCTTTTCAAAAACTGTGCAAGCTGTGTGAGACTGTGAGTGTAGTAAATTAACATCATTATGTCCTTAGAGGAAATATTTTCTATTATGCAGGCAAGAAATGATCTCTGCTCAACTGTGATAAATTTGCAACTAGCTGATCTAGAAATTTTGGTGTTGAATACAAGCCAGTCAAAATCTCTAGCAATGAAAACAATTATTTATAGAATTTTACCGGTGCAAAATCCTGGGTCAAAATAATAAGAAACCTTGCAGAGCAAAGAAAGACCATATAGCTGCAATGATGCTTCCCACAATAAATTCTTGTTATATGAGCATACAGAAACTATTTAAATTGAAAATAAATGTGATATTATCATCTGTGGCTACAATTTTAAAATTTAACTTTAGTCCCTTGAATTGACTTATCTGTCGATAACACATGTTCTTCTGGACAAAATAGATCTACAAAGAAGCTGTTAAACTGTTGTCAATAGTGCAGGACAAGCAATGGATTAGAAGCTAATTAGCTTGAGATTTCAGGTAAAAATATCTTTTCTTGTTCTCTTTATTCTCGTAGGTATTGTTCCACTCTCTTCCAAAGCTTAGGCTTTCTTCTAACCTGAGAAATTTAACTATAGTGTTTTTCTTTCCCAAATAACATAAACCATAAATCCTAAAATGTACTTCTTATGATTTCTTCTAATGATGTCAAGTTCTAGAAAACTCAACATCTGCAAAAAACAGTGGTTAAACCAAAGAAAAATCATGTATTTTACTAATGCAGTCAAATCAACCTCCAAAACAATGATTCATGAACAAGAAATAAAAGAAATCGCTTTTTCAAAGTGATATTAAAGTCAGGGAACAATTCATGCTTAGAACCAAAATATTAGTCACAGCTCTGTGACCTCTCACCTTAGGTGATAAAATACACAGGTCAGAATTGATAATACATACTCATAGCTGATCATGGCTGCTAGTTATTGATCAAAGGAGGGGAAAAAAGTACTTTGCAGGAAAAACATTGCTCTGAATTACAAACATCAATTCTCATGAGACTCAACAACTCTCTGGATTTCTCCCTCTGGAATTGGAAGCAAGAAGAGAGTTCAGCCAGTATTTAATATCAAGTGAATGTGGTGTTTAATCAATAGTCTTCTGCTTTGTTCCTTGATGTGGAAAGCAGTGTCTATTCATTCAGCAAAGGTTAATGCCAAGGGTCAAGTGATTTCACACTCTCGGTAGGATCCATAGCATTGCAGTAGCTCAGATGCCTTAGACAATGATGACTCAGTTGGACTGATTTATCGCCACTTGAAGGCCCTGCTTAATACTAAAGTGCTCTCTTATGATAATACCTCAGAAAATAGCACTGATAAAAGAGGAGGCAGTAATTACCTACAGTTTGAAGTAATATCTTCATTTCTAACACCCTATAAAGATGTAAGGTCCATTTTAAATGATCTGCTTCTTGTATTAGCAAGCCATTTAAACAAGATCTTATCAGTATCATCTCTCCCATGAAATATACCATGGAAAAAAATTAGCAACCCTATGACAAAAATGTAAATTATAAGTACTGTGTGTTTTAACATATGTTTTAGACAACACACTTTTAATATTTACTTACTGTGATCTTTTTACATCAGACAAGAAAAAGGAAAAATATTTACAAATAGGAGGAAAAAGATGAATTAATATATTCAACTCTACTAAAAAAAGAAGTCAGTCTATAATTTGATTTCTTTCTTTTTCACCAATTCTAGCACAAGACAGGCAAGCTGAACAGACATGCCTATATATTCTTTCTAAAGAGGATTCACTTATACCAGCATTAGTTGAGGTCACTGTTTTAAACCAGAACACATTTAACTGTGTCAGAGGTTCAATCTTTCACATGTTAGCATCCATGATTATTATTTGGCAATGCCTCATTCCAGATGTGTTTTATATAATGAAAGAAGTTCAAATGTCACCAGGAAAACAGCGTGAGAAGAATTAATTGGACAGCTTATCATAGGAAAGTCATTTAGAATCCAGCTTTCACTAATATATCTGTGGATGAATTACATATACCAATCAATTAGTAAAATAAAATAAATTCTGTAAATTTATCTAAAGATATCCCATCATGACAAGTGGAAGGATATTTAAAACAGTTGATTATATTCCATTCTAGATGATTAGTATGTAAAGCACACTAATATAAATTTCACTTCTACTCCCTCCTTTTTAAAGGAGATACAGTTTTCAAAATTCTTAACCTAAATTTTTTTGAAAATAATGATTAATTCAGAAGACCTAATTCAAATCATTTTAAACAATCATTTTAAAGTATAATCTATGGCTGATTCAACCACAAAATATTGTAAGAAATCAACAAAATATTGTAAGAAATTAACAATAAATTAAAATGTTAAAAAATACTTTTACAAATTAAGTATATGTAAAATCTTATACATTAAAAATGAACTTTTGGATTTGTATAATTTTAGAAAATTTATTTTTAATCTTCAACAACAGCTGTTGCCTTAAAAACAAACAAAATGGGTAATTATCTGTATTTTTGATGAGAAGAACAATTTCATTGTGCAGCAATCACCCACATGATGTTCAGAGGCATGAATTTACCTTTTAATCAAACTTGTCTTTAAATGATGATGACTTTTCTGCCACTCTTTCCTACTGGGAATGATTTTATAAACACACTTTTAATATTTACTTACTGAGATCTTTTTACAACAGACAAGAAAAAGGAAAAATATTTACAAATAGGAGGAAAAAGATGAATTAATATATTCAACTCTACTAAAAAAAGAAGTCAGTCTATAATTTGATTTCTTTCTTTTTCACCAATTCTAGCACAAGACAGGCAAGCTGAACAGACATGCCTATATATTCTTTCTAAAGAGGATTCACTTATACCAGCATTAGTTGAGGTCACTGTTTTAAACCAGAACACATTTAACTGTGTCAGAGGTTCAATCTTTCACATGTTAGCATCCATGATTATTATTTGGCAATGCCTCATTCCAGATGTGTTTTATATAATGAAAGAAGTTCAAATGTCACCAGGAAAACAGCGTGAGAAGAATTAATTGGACAGCTTATCATAGGAAAGTCATTTAGAATCCAGCTTTCACTAATATATCTGTGGATGAATTACATATACCAATCAATTAGTAAAATAAAATAAATTCTGTAAATTTATCTAAAGATATCCCATCATGACAAGTGGAAGGATATTTAAAACAGTTGATTATATTCCATTCTAGATGATTAGTATGTAAAGCACACTAATATAAATTTCACTTCTACTCCCTCCTTTTTAAAGGAGATACAGTTTTCAAAATTCTTAACCTAAATTTTTTTGAAAATAATGATTAATTCAGAAGACCTAATTCAAATCATTTTAAACAATCATTTTAAAGTATAATCTATGGCTGATTCAACCACAAAATATTGTAAGAAATCAACAAAATATTGTAAGAAATTAACAATAAATTAAAATGTTAAAAAATACTTTTACAAATTAAGTATATGTAAAATCTTATACATTAAAAATGAACTTTTGGATTTGTATAATTTTAGAAAATTTATTTTTAATCTTCAACAACAGCTGTTGCCTTAAAAACAAACAAAATGGGTAATTATCTGTATTTTTGATGAGAAGAACAATTTCATTGTGCAGCAATCACCCACATGATGTTCAGAGGCATGAATTTACCTTTTAATCAAACTTGTCTTTAAATGATGATGACTTTTCTGCCACTCTTTCCTACTGGGAATGATTTTATAGGCTATATAAAAGGAAGACAATTAAGAACTTAAAAAAATAACACAAAAGAATAACAGTGAAATATACTGGTTTATTCTTAGCAAAAAAAAAAAAAAAAGGCACTAATTACCTAACCACCCTAAAGAAAGGATTGTGAACAAACAAGATTGGATATTTCGGGGTTGCCCTGGTGGTCCAGTGGGTAAGGACACCGCCTTGCAGTGCAAGGGCCACCGGTTCCATCCCTGGCCTGGGAAGATCCCACGTGCCGCAGAGCGACTGGACCGATGTGTCCAATTACCGAGCTGGAGCTCTGGAGCACATCCGCCCAGAGTCGGTGCTCTGTGACAACAGAGGCCACTGCAATGGGAGGCCCATACGAGCCAAAGAACAAAGATGGATGAAAACAGACAAATGAAAGACCAATAGAAGTGGTCCGCCCGCCCTCCTCCCTCCCCAGCCCGCCCTCCAAAAAAGATTGGATATTTCAAAAATCTTCCAAAGGTGTTTTTATACTCAATAACTTTCCCACACACTCTCCCTTAGAATAAAGATACTTTCTGGGAAAAACAGGTCACTGAATTCAAACATGAGCTCAGCGATAAAGAATCCTACAGTGCTGGAGATACAGGAATCACTGATTTGATCCCTGGGTCAGAAAGAAAACCCTGGAGGAGGGCAGGGTAATGCCTCCACTATTCTAGGCTAGGAACTCCCATGTATAGACAGGAGTCTGCTAAGCTACAGTTCACAGGTTGCAAAAGAGGTAAACATGACTTAGTGATTAGGGTCACAAAACACTTGAACATGACTTAGCCATTAAACAGCAATAACAATGGATAAAACGAGTAACCTAAAAAGAAACTATTTGCAAGCCTCATTTTCATTTCAAATACCACCTTACCTATCTCCTACGAAATCTGAATGCAGGTTAAGAAGCAATAGTTAAAATGGGACATGGAACAACATGGTTCAAAATTGAGAAAGGAGTATGTAAAGGTTGTATGTTATCACTGTTTATTTAATTTGCACATAGAATTCATCATGCAAAATACCTGGCTGCATGAATCACAAGATGGAATAAAAAGTGCCAGGAGAAATATGGACAATCTCAGATACGCAGATGATACCATTCTATTGGTAGAACTAAAGAGCTTCTTGATGAGGATGAAAGAGGAGAGTGAAAAAGCTGGCTTACAACTCAACGTCAAAAAAACTAACATCATAGCAACCAGACCTATCACTTCATGGCAAATAGAAGGGGCAAAAGTGTAAACAGTGACAGATTTTCACTTCTTGGGCTCCACAATCACTGCAGACAGTGAATGCAGCCATGAAATTAAAAGACACTTGTATCCTAGAAGAAAGTTATGACAAACCTAGACAGCATATTAAAAAGCAGACATATCACTTTGCCAACAAAGGTCCAGGTAGTCAAAGCTATGTGAGAGTTGGACAATAAGGAAGGCTTAAAGTGAAAGTCAAGGTGCGCAGTCATGTCTGACTCTTTGCAACCCCATGGACGAGCCATTGAATTCTCCAATCAAGAATACTGGAGCAGCCTATTCCTTCTCCAGAGGATCTTCCTGACCCAGAAATAGAATCTGGGTCCCTTGCATTGCAGGAGGATTCATTACCAGCTGAGCTACCACAGAATCCGAAAGAAGGCTGAGCGCCAAAGAATTCATGCTTTCATACTGTGGTACTAAAGAAGACTAGAGTCCCTTGGACTGTAAGGACATAAAACCAGTCAGTCCTAAAGGAAGTCAACCCTGAATATTCATTGGAAAGACTGAGGATGAAGCTGAAATCCCAATATTTGGACCACCTGATATGAACAGTAGACTCACTGGAAAAGACTCTGATTCTGGGAAAGATTGAAGGCAGAAAGAGAAGCGGTGAAGGAGGCTTAGATGGTTGGATAGCATCACTGACTCAATGGACATGAGTTAGAGCAAATTCTGGAAAACGAGTAACCTAAAAAGAAACTATTTGCAAGCCTCATTTTCATTTCAAATACCACCTTACCTATCTCCTACGAAATCTGAATGCAGGTTAAGAAGCAATAGTTAAAATGGGACATGGAACAACATGGTTCAAAATTGAGAAAGGAGTATGTAAAGGTTGTATGTTATCACTGTTTATTTAATTTGCACATAGAATTCATCATGCAAAATACCTGGCTGCATGAATCACAAGATGGAATAAAAAGTGCCAGGAGAAATATGGACAATCTCAGATACGCAGATGATACCATTCTATTGGTAGAACTAAAGAGCTTCTTGATGAGGATGAAAGAGGAGAGTGAAAAAGCTGGCTTACAACTCAACGTCAAAAAAACTAACATCATAGCAACCAGACCTATCACTTCATGGCAAATAGAAGGGGCAAAAGTGTAAACAGTGACAGATTTTCACTTCTTGGGCTCCACAATCACTGCAGACAGTGAATGCAGCCATGAAATTAAAAGACACTTGTATCCTAGAAGAAAGTTATGACAAACCTAGACAGCATATTAAAAAGCAGACATATCACTTTGCCAACAAAGGTCCAGGTAGTCAAAGCTATGTGAGAGTTGGACAATAAGGAAGGCTTAAAGTGAAAGTCAAGGTGCGCAGTCATGTCTGACTCTTTGCAACCCCATGGACGAGCCATTGAATTCTCCAATCAAGAATACTGGAGCAGCCTATTCCTTCTCCAGAGGATCTTCCTGACCCAGAAATAGAATCTGGGTCCCTTGCATTGCAGGAGGATTCATTACCAGCTGAGCTACCACAGAATCCGAAAGAAGGCTGAGCGCCAAAGAATTCATGCTTTCATACTGTGGTACTAAAGAAGACTAGAGTCCCTTGGACTGTAAGGACATAAAACCAGTCAGTCCTAAAGGAAGTCAACCCTGAATATTCATTGGAAAGACTGAGGATGAAGCTGAAATCCCAATATTTGGACCACCTGATATGAACAGTAGACTCACTGGAAAAGACTCTGATTCTGGGAAAGATTGAAGGCAGAAAGAGAAGCGGGTGAAGGAGGCTTAGATGGTTGGATAGCATCACTGACTCAATGGACATGAGTTAGAGCAAATTCTGGAAGATAGTGAAGGACAGGAAAGTCTGATATGCTTAGTCCATTTGGGTCACAAAGAGTCACAGACAACTTAGCGACTGAACAGCAACAAATTACAAATAATGTAATTGCTTTGAATGGCCAATAAAACAGTTACATATTTTGAGTTTTACAATTGCATTTAACATGTATATAATGGTCAGAATAAAATTGCTACATTGTCACTTTTTCGGTGGTCATAATAAGTATGAATTATAAACAATTTTTCATGTTTCAGGTAGATGGAGGAAAAAAACACTTTCAAGAATGCATTTTTTATTTAAATAGTAATCATCTCTTCAAATATGTGCCCATGGAATTCTCCAGGCAAGAATACTAGAGTGGGTTGCCATGTTCTTCTTCAGGGGATCTTCCCCACTCAAGAATCAAACCCAGGTCTCCTGCATTGCAGGCAGATTCTTTACTATTTGAGCTACCCAGGAAGTCCTCAAATCCTAACAAAGCATTAAAAAAAAAAAAGTGTGTGTTCATTGTCTTTTCTACTCTTATGTGTTCATATGTGCAAAAAAATTAAGAGAAAAATGTACATGTGAATCTCTAATAATGCAGCTCTTACCTCAGAAATGTAAATTCTATTTAGAGCCTTAAAAAAAAATTCACATGTCATCAGCTGTAATTCAAAACTCTTTAATGCCTATTTTAGTGCCTTATATGGAAACTATCTCAAGTAGTAAGTTTGTCTCAACTAAATGAAAAATCAAATCATTCTTTTGACTTAGCTTTACAAATTAGACATGCCATTCACAGAATGAGGTAAATCACAATCTTGTTGGGGTTTAGGAAGAGTCATGGGTAGTACTTTTTCAGTTAACTAAAATTTGTTTAAAATTGTCATACCATACTTTAAGTGTTAGTACATAGGCCACCATTTTTATGTACAACTTAAAACCTATGACAAATGCAGGGATTCCATGAAATTGCATTAAACAGAGTCAAAGTGTTTTTGAATATACATTTCAAAGATTTTCCTTTATCTTGGCTTGCATGCACATGTGCACAGATGCTAAGTCATTCAGACTTGTGACCCTAATGACTATATACCCACCAGGCCCCTCTGTCCACGGGATTCTTCAGGCAAGAACACTGAAGTGTCCTGCCATTTCCTTCTTCATGGCATCTTCCCAAGCCAGCGATCAAACCTGTGTCTCTTGTGTCTACTGTACTGGTAGGCAGTACTTTTCAGGTATTTCATTCAAGAAGAAAACTTGTATCTTGTACAGATTAGAGCACAGAAGATTATGTAGCACAAACAATATCCAAATATTAGTGATTTAACATTAACAAAAATTATTTCTAGCTAATGCTACCTAATCAACAAGTAGATAAAAGGTTCTATTCACTGTAGAGGCCCCAGGATTCCAATTGATTATCTTGACACAGATTCCATGATCACAACCAGAGGGAAGAGAATGTGACAAACCACATAATTCCTCTCACAACACATCTGCTAAAGCTACACTTTATATATGTAATGCTGTGTAAGCAAAAAAGAACTAGAAATATTGAGTGATTAGCTCTGATTCTAGCACAAAAACTTAAGCATAGTAGGTGACATTAAAAGTGCATTTTACTGGATAATTAATGAAAAACCAATGCATAACCAAAAAAAAAAAATCTCAAAGTATTTGTATATTACTGAGTTTTACCATAAAACAGGCCTTTCTTAAGTACTGGAGAATTAAGAGTGAATGAATGAGTCTGTTAGTGAGTAAATAATCACAAAACTTTCTTAGGTAGAAAAAGAAAAAGAAGGTAATTCAGTTATTGCATGAGAAATTGGCCAAGCAGAAAATTTAATGGAAGATCCAAAATTTTGTATTTTCTAGCAAAATAAATGACCTTTTTGGCATTATGTGGACTAAGCATGGGGAAATAAAATATTTTCCTAAATTGATTTCAATCTAGGATAATTGCCCTTCCAATTAAACTATTTTCTCCTTATTACCATTCAAATGTGTTTTTGCCTTCTTTATAATATTTTTTAATTATTTATTTATATATTTATTTTTGGCTATTCTTCGTTTTGACTGCTTCTGCAGCCTCTTCTCTAGTTGCAGGGAGTGGGAAAAACTCTCTAGTTGAGGTGACTTGTAGTGACTTCTCTTTTTGTGGAACTTGGGCTCTAGGGAACATGGGCTTCAGTAGTTTCAGCACATGTGCTCAACAGTTGCAGCTCTGAGGTTCCAGAGCACAGACTCAATAGTTGTGGCTCATGGGCTTAGTTGATCCGCAGCATGTGGAATCTTTCCAGGTCAGGGATTGAACCACTGTCTCCTGCACTGACAGGCAAACTCTTTACCACTGAGCTACCAGGGAAGCCCCTATTTTACTCTTCTTTTTTCTGCAAAACAGATTTTTCAAAAGTACAATGCCATATTTTAGACCTTTCCCAGCATTAGAGGACTATTCAGTCAGGATAGGAAACAAACACAGAAATATCTGATTGCAATATAGAGCAGAATGAGGTAAATACAATTACCTAGAACTGAACAGGTCCTAAAACATGTATATTTTGTGCCATGGGCATTTTACTTCACCAGTTTTTTGAAATAAATGAAAAGCTCCAGTAATTCCTGCAGAGCAAACTTTTTTTTAATTATAGAAAGAAAAATAATTCCAAGAAGTACCCTTTAATGAAAATGCATCCTTAACATTCCATATGCAAACATGCAGAAAGCTTTCTCAGTTTATAAGAAAAAATCAGAGATGTTAGCATAATTTTATGATTATGTTTTTTGATTTTCTTAAAAGTCTTCAAGGTACCTCTTCATATATGTATGTATATATACACACACACAAACATATACACACACACATAATGAATCTACTTGATATTTAGCAGTTTGTGTGTGCAAAGTCACTTCGGCCATATCTGATTCTTTGAGACTCCATGGACTGTAGCTTGCCAGGCTCCTCTGTCCATGAGATTCTCCAGACAAGAATACCGAAAAGGACTGTCATTTCCTCCTCCAGGGGATCTTCCTCACCCGTGGACTGAACCCATGTGTCTTATCTCTCCTGCACTGGCAGGAAGCCATTTCTAGCAGTTTATATAGGGACTCGTTTCACTAATTTAAATGCGACTGACGCTATCATCTTATGGAGAAACCCAAACAAAGTTTTTGGTCGACGCAATACAATAATTTCTCCGTGTAGCAAATGACCCTTTTGAACTGTTCAAACAAATTATCTTATTCTTCAAGTAATTTCATTTTCAGGCTTTTAGTTTTCCGCTCTTCATTAAGTAAAAAATTTTAAATCACCAATGTTTTCAACAGTTGCAGCTCTGAGGTTCCAGAGCACAGACTCAATAGTTGTGGCTCATGGGCTTAGTTGATCCGCAGCATGTGGAATCTTTCCAGGTCAGGGATTGAACCACTGTCTCCTGCACTGACAGGCAAACTCTTTACCACTGAGCTACCAGGGAAGCCCCTATTTTACTCTTCTTTTTTCTGCAAAACAGATTTTTCAAAAGTACAATGCCATATTTTAGACCTTTCCCAGCATTAGAGGACTATTCAGTCAGGATAGGAAACAAACACAGAAATATCTGATTGCAATATAGAGCAGAATGAGGTAAATACAATTACCTAGAACTGAACAGGTCCTAAAACATGTATATTTTGTGCCATGGGCATTTTACTTCACCAGTTTTTTGAAATAAATGAAAAGCTCCAGTAATTCCTGCAGAGCAAACTTTTTTTTAATTATAGAAAGAAAAATAATTCCAAGAAGTACCCTTTAATGAAAATGCATCCTTAACATTCCATATGCAAACATGCAGAAAGCTTTCTCAGTTTATAAGAAAAAATCAGAGATGTTAGCATAATTTTATGATTATGTTTTTTGATTTTCTTAAAAGTCTTCAAGGTACCTCTTCATATATGTATGTATATATACACACACACAAACATATACACACACACATAATGAATCTACTTGATATTTAGCAGTTTGTGTGTGCAAAGTCACTTCGGCCATATCTGATTCTTTGAGACTCCATGGACTGTAGCTTGCCAGGCTCCTCTGTCCATGAGATTCTCCAGACAAGAATACCGAAAAGGACTGTCATTTCCTCCTCCAGGGGATCTTCCTCACCCGTGGACTGAACCCATGTGTCTTATCTCTCCTGCACTGGCAGGAAGCCATTTCTAGCAGTTTATATAGGGACTCGTTTCACTAATTTAAATGCGACTGACGCTATCATCTTATGGAGAAACCCAAACAAAGTTTTTGGTCGACGCAATACAATAATTTCTCCGTGTAGCAAATGACCCTTTTGAACTGTTCAAACAAATTATCTTATTCTTCAAGTAATTTCATTTTCAGGCTTTTAGTTTTCCTCTCTTCATTAAGTAAAAAATTTTAAATCACCCATAATGTTTTCATTTGTGCATAAGATATAATGACAATTATTCTAACGAACATATTTGTCAATCATCTAATGATTAACAAACAGGTCACAAAACAGTGTAAATCATCCTTAATCATTTTTAGAAAAAAATCATTACATTAAGGGCTGTTTCAATCGTTCAACATTTTGGATTATTCTTTAGCCACATTTTTGACAGGGCTGTTGAAATCTCATTCTGTATATTTCATAAGGTTCCCTCCAACTCTACAATTCTATGATACTATTCTGAATACTGCAAAGATAAAGTTATTCTCTGCCCAAGGCAATTGCAAGCAAGGATTATATAAAAAAGAAAGTAAAACGAGAATGCTGCAAACACAATACAATATTTAATACTGGAGGAGGGGGACTAGCTGAACTTTAAGACATATAAAGACATAGACCAACCCTTTTTTCTGAGACCAGGATGAAACTATCAGTTTAAACCCATACTCATGTTTGAACTGGGTCCAAATCCAGTAATGAAGCTCTTATTGATTCTGTGGAACATGACTTCAAATCTGAGCAAATACTGAACAAACTATGAGGAGCTCTTAAACTCTGGATGTATGTACCTAGACATCTCAATTTAACAACCAGACATACATTAAACAGCATTAATAGCCAGGCACTTAATGGATCAATTCCCACTGTTTGTGTAATGTAGAAATAAAAAAGGCTTATTAAATGACAAGCTTTCCTGGTTTGTGATTTTTTTGGGCAAAGTCATGATCTGATTCTTTGAGACTCCATGGACTGTAGCTTGCCAGGCTCCTCTGTCCATGAGATTCTCCAGACAAGAATACCGAAAAGGACTGTCATTTCCTCCTCCAGGGGATCTTCCTCACCCGTGGACTGAACCCATGTGTCTTATCTCTCCTGCACTGGCAGGAAGCCATTTCTAGCAGTTTATATAGGGACTCGTTTCACTAATTTAAATGCGACTGACGCTATCATCTTATGGAGAAACCCAAACAAAGTTTTTGGTCGACGCAATACAATAATTTCTACGTGTAGCAAATGACCCTTTTGAACTGTTCAAACAAATTATCTTATTCTTCAAGTAATTTCATTTTCAGGCTTTTAGTTTTCCTCTTCATTAAGTAAAAAATTTTAAATCACCCATAATGTTTTCATTTGTGCATAAGATATAATGACAATTATTCTAACGAACATATTTGTCAATCATCTAATGATTAACAAACAGGTCACAAAACAGTGTAAATCATCCTTAATCATTTTTAGAAAAAAATCATTACATTAAGGGCTGTTTCAATCGTTCAACATTTTGGATTATTCTTTAGCCACATTTTTGACAGGGCTGTTGAAATCTCATTCTGTATATTTCATAAGGTTCCCTCCAACTCTACAATTCTATGATACTATTCTGAATACTGCAAAGATAAAGTTATTCTCTGCCCAAGGCAATTGCAAGCAAGGATTATATAAAAAAGAAAGTAAAACGAGAATGCTGCAAACACAATACAATATTTAATACTGGAGGAGGGGGACTAGCTGAACTTTAAGACATATAAAGACATAGACCAACCCTTTTTTCTGAGACCAGGATGAAACTATCAGTTTAAACCCATACTCATGTTTGAACTGGGTCCAAATCCAGTAATGAAGCTCTTATTGATTCTGTGGAACATGACTTCAAATCTGAGCAAATACTGAACAAACTATGAGGAGCTCTTAAACTCTGGATGTATGTACCTAGACATCTCAATTTAACAACCAGACATACATTAAACAGCATTAATAGCCAGGCACTTAATGGATCAATTCCCACTGTTTGTGTAATGTAGAAATAAAAAAGGCTTATTAAATGACAAGCTTTCCCTGGTTTGTGCTAATTAATTATACACCGCATGTGACAGCTAATTTAGTGGGAAAATGCAGCCCCAAACCACGGTTTCGGCTTGAACTTTGCCTCGGTATCACCCAGTTCAGCACAGAGTGCTGCCGCGGCCCGCCTCTGAACGACACCAGTATTAAATTAGAGCACAAGGCCATCAATTTAATAAGTGCTGTAGCAGGTAATTTGAATAAGGACGTATTAGTATTCTACCAGTGCACAACTAAAAGCAGCTGACCTTTCAGACCAAAGAAGATCCTTGAACACATTCAGCTGAATCTGAGAACACAGTAATAATCTGACAGTGGTAACAGTGCCAAGAGGGACGTTTATGAGTCTGGCCCCATTACTATACATCAGGCTCTCTCTGGTGTTACTACACATTACTATACATCAGGCTCTCTCTGGTGTTCTGTGAGTCATGTATATAACTCTGCCTCTCATTTGGCTCTCACTTTCTGCCATGAAAGAAAAGAAAAAGAAATAAAGCTTCTTCAAAAAACCTTATGCTCAGTGACACGTTTTGAAAACCTCCTTATCATTTGGAGTTTATGGGACAAAGAACACAAAACAAATAGATGCACGTGTGAATTAGATGTGAGAACCAATAAGAGAAGTCATCAGCTTCTTAAACTTTAAGGCAAATTGAAAAGGAGCAAGAATCAAACTGCATCTCTTAGATGTGGAACCATTAGAAAACAGCCGATATTATACTGGATGAGAGCTTGAACTCAGGAGTGAAAATGGAGTCAAATCTCTGTGCAGCAAGTACTCACCACAAAACCTGCAGGAACCAAATTCAGTGAATTCAGTTCAATGACATTTATTGAGTTCCATCATCTACAGTCTTGAAGCTCTTAACAATGACTTCAAATCTGAGCAAATACTGAACAAACTATGAGGAGCTCTTAAACTCTGGATGTATGTACCTAGACATCTCAATTTAACAACCAGACATACATTAAACAGCATTAATAGCCAGGCACTTAATGGATCAATTCCCACTGTTTGTGTAATGTAGAAATAAAAAAGGCTTATTAAATGACAAGCTTTCCCTGGTTTGTGCTAATTAATTATACACCGCATGTGACAGCTAATTTAGTGGGAAAATGCAGCCCCAAACCACGGTTTCGGCTTGAACTTTGCCTCGGTATCACCCAGTTCAGCACAGAGTGCTGCCGTGGCCCGCCTCTGAACGACACCAGTATTAAATTAGAGCACAAGGCCATCAATTTAATAAGTGCTGTAGCAGGTAATTTGAATAAGGACGTATTAGTATTCTACCAGTGCACAACTAAAAGCAGCTGACCTTTCAGACCAAAGAAGATCCTTGAACACATTCAGCTGAATCTGAGAACACAGTAATAATCTGACAGTGGTAACAGTGCCAAGAGGGACGTTTATGAGCCTGGCCCCATTACTATACATCAGGCTCTCTCTGGTGTTACTACACATTACTATACATCAGGCTCTCTCTGGTGTTCTGTGAGTCATGTATATAACTCTGCCTCTCATTTGGCTCTCACTTTCTGCCATGAAAGAAAAGAAAAAGAAATAAAGCTTCTTCAAAAAACCTTATGCTCAGTGACACGTTTTGAAAACCTATTTATCATTTGGAGTTTATGGGACAAAGAACACAAAACAAATAGATGCACGTGTGAATTAGATGTGAGAACCAATAAGAGAAGTCATCAGCTTCTTAAACTTTAAGGCAAATTGAAAAGGAGCAAGAATCAAACTGCATCTCTTAGATGTGGAACCATTAGAAAACAGCCGATATTATACTGGATGAGAGCTTGAACTCAGGAGTGAAAATGGAGTCAAATCTCTGTGCAGCAAGTACTCACCACAAAACCTGCAGGAACCAAATTCAGTGAATTCAGTTCAATGACATTTATTGAGTTCCATCATCTACAGTCTTGTAAGCCCAGAGGTTATAAAGATGAAAGAGATTTGATCCCTGTTTTCAAGATCAAAATTAGCAATGGTGACAGAACCATACACTATTAATCATAATACAGACTGAGAAGTGCTTTCAAGCACAGAGAACAGTGATCTGTTTTGCCTGCTGGTTTCCAGGGAAGCTTCTCAGACATGGCAATGGCTGGGCTGGATGTGAGTGTTTCACGAACAGGGAGAATGGAATGTGAACTGATGGGAGGTATTAATCAAATGGAAATCTATTGTATTGGAAGAGGAAGATACACTGAGTTAAGTAACAAATACAGTGGATGTATTTGGTTAAAGAGTATGTGAAGTTGCTATTACCTGATTTTGTATGCTTGAAAATGGCTTCTGTGTTAGTAGAAATAGAATTTTCTATTCAGTTCAGTTGCACAATCATGTCTGACTCTTTGTTATCCCATGGACTTCAGGCCTTCCTGTCCTTCACCATCTCCCAGAATTTGCTCAAACTCATGTCCAGTGACTCAGTGATGCCATCCAACCATCTCATTCTCTGTTCTCCCTTCTTCTGCCTTCATTTTTCCTAGCATCAGAGTCCATTGCAATGAGTTGGCTCTTTTCATCAGGTGGCCAAAGTATTGGAGCTTCATCTTCAGCATCAGTCCTTCCAGTGAGTAACTCAATGTTGATTTCCTTTAGGATTGACTGGTTTGATCTCCTTGCAATCCAAGGGATACTCAAGAGTGTTTTTTAACACCACAGTTGAAAGACATCAATTTTTTGGCACTCAACCTACTTTATGGTCCAACTCTCACATCCATACATGACTACTGGAAAAAACATGATTGACTATATGGATCTTTGTCGGCAAAGTGAGGTCTCTGCTTTTTATTATGCTATGTTTGTCACAGCTTTTCTTACAAGAAGTCAGCATTTTTAATTTCATGGCTGCAGTGATTCTGGAGCCCCCCAAAACAAAGTCTGTCATTGTTTCCATTGAACAGCCGATATTATACTGGATGAGAGCTTGAACTCAGGAGTGAAAATGGAGTCAAATCTCTGTGCAGCAAGTACTCACCACAAAACCTGCAGGAACCAAATTCAGTGAATTCAGTTCAATGACATTTATTGAGTTCCATCATCTACAGTCTTGTAAGCCCAGAGGTTATAAAGATGAAAGAGATTTGATCCCTGTTTTCAAGATCAAAATTAGCAATGGTGACAGAACCATACACTATTAATCATAATACAGACTGAGAAGTGCTTTCAAGCACAGAGAACAGTGATCTGTTTTGCCTGCTGGTTTCCAGGGAAGCTTCTCAGACATGGCAATGGCTGGGCTGGATGTGAGTGTTTCACGAACAGGGAGAACGGAATGTGAACTGATGGGAGGTATTAATCAAATGGAAATCTATTGTATTGGAAGAGGAAGATACACTGAGTTAAGTAACAAATACAGTGGATGTATTTGGTTAAAGAGTATGTGAAGTTGCTATTACCTGATTTTGTATGCTTGAAAATGGCTTCTGTGTTAGTAGAAATAGAATTTTCTATTCAGTTCAGTTGCACAATCATGTCTGACTCTTTGTTATCCCATGGACTTCAGGCCTTCCTGTCCTTCACCATCTCCCAGAATTTGCTCAAACTCATGTCCAGTGACTCAGTGATGCCATCCAACCATCTCATTCTCTGTTCTCCCTTCTTCTGCCTTCATTTTTCCTAGCATCAGAGTCCATTGCAATGAGTTGGCTCTTTTCATCAGGTGGCCAAAGTATTGGAGCTTCATCTTCAGCATCAGTCCTTCCAGTGAGTAACTCAATGTTGATTTCCTTTAGGATTGACTGGTTTGATCTCCTTGCAATCCAAGGGATACTCAAGAGTGTTTTTTAACACCACAGTTGAAAGACATCAATTTTTTGGCACTCAACCTACTTTATGGTCCAACTCTCACATCCATACATGACTACTGGAAAAAACATGATTGACTATATGGATCTTTGTCGGCAAAGTGAGGTCTCTGCTTTTTATTATGCTATGTTTGTCACAGCTTTTCTTACAAGAAGTCAGCATTTTTAATTTCATGGCTGCAGTGATTCTGGAGCCCCCCAAAACAAAGTCTGTCATTGTTTCCATTGTTTGCCCATCATCTTTTTGCCATGAAGTGATGGGACCAGATGCCATGATCTTAGTTTCTCCAATGTTGAGTTTTAAGCCAGTTTTTTTCACTCTCCTCTTTTACCTTCATCAAGAGGACCTTTAGTTCCTCTTCTCTTTCAGCCATAAGGGCAGTTTCATCTGCTTATCTGAAGTTATTGATATTTCTCCCAGCAATCTTGATTCAAGCTTGTGCTTCATCCAGACAGCATGTTGCATGATGTACTTTGCATATAAGTTAAATAAGCAGAGTGAAAATATACAGTCTTGATGTATTCCTTCCCCAATTTGGAACCAGTCCATTTCTCCCTGTCTGGTTCTAACTGTTGCTTCTTGACCTGCATACAGGTTTCTCAGGAGGCAGGTAAGGTAATCTGGTATTCCCATCTCTTTCAGAATTTTCCACAATTCATTGTGATCCACACACTCAAAGAATTCCGTGTAGTCAATGAAGCAGCAGTAGTTGTTTTTCTGGAATTCTCTTGCTTTTTCTCTGATACAACAAATGTTGGCAATTTGATCTCTGGCTTCTCTGCCTTTTCTAAATCCAGCTTGTACTTCTGGAAGTTCTCAGTTCACATACTGTTGAAGCCTAGCTTGGAGGATTGTGAGCATTACTTTGCTATCATGTGAAATGAGTGCAATTGTGCGGTAGTATTATTGTATTTAAGAACAAGGTGTCTTAGTAAAATTAGGACCCTAAATTTGGAGGGATTTTTACTTTGTTGGCCTCACAAGAATGCTGTAAGCCAAGAACACACCTGGAGTTCAACCCAAAAGATAGGAGCCAAGAATATATGATCACTACACTCTGGTTACAGGGGGGCCCTGCTCAGCTGAAAGTTATGGCATCCTCTCTATGCCTTAGGTAGCACTGGAGTAGAAAAACTGGTATCACAGATCTTGAATCAAATTTATGTCTTTAAAAATGGTAAACTCTGTCATATTACTTACTAGTACTTATCAAACACTTCTCTCACACTTCACAGACAGCACTGATATTTGCACAGTATCCATATAGTCAAAAATATGGTTTTTCCGGTGGTCACGTATAGATATGAGAGTTGGACCATAAGGAAGTCTGAGTACCAAAGAATGGATGCTTTCAAACTATGGTGCTAGAGTAGACCCTTGAGAATCTCTTAGACAGGAAGGAGATCAAACCAGTCAATCCTAAAGGAAATCACCCCTGAATACTCAATGGAAGGACTGATGCTAAAGCTGAAGCTCCAATACTTTGACCACCTGATGCAATGAGCCAACTCATTGGAAAAGACCCTCTTGCTGGGAAAGCCTGAGGCCAGGAGGAGAAGGGGTGACAGAGGATAAGATGGTTGGATGGCTTCATTGACTCAGTGGACTTGAATTTGAGTGAGCTCCCAGAGTGAAAGACAGGAAAGTCTGGCATGCTAAATCAGTGAGGTTGCAAAGAGTTGACAAGACTTAGCAACTGAACAACAACAAAATACTGGTGCTGCCTTCTTGATTATTTACAGTTGTTATCTGTTCTGACTAGTTGTTATCATGCCTGACAAGTTATTAAGTATTTCGAGTATCACCTATATTAGTCACAGTCCCAGCATAAAACACATGATATACTGAAACAAGGTAACTGAACAGAAAAACCATTCAGAAAGGGCAGGTAGGAGTAAGAGAAAACATCAGGGTACAGTGCAGTGCTTTGGGGTCAGTAACTCTGGGGTTGCAACCACCATGAAAACTGAAGAGACAAGGAGAAGAGCATGAGAGAGAGACATAGTCAACACTTGGAACACAATGAATAACCCGAAGGACAAGGAGAATGAGACAAGTTAGACTTTGTTGGCCTCACAAGAATGCTGTAAGCCAAGAACACACCTGGAGTTCAACCCAAAAGATAGGAGCCAAGAATATATGATCACTACACTCTGGTTACAGGGGGGCCCTGCTCAGCTGAAAGTTATGGCATCCTCTCTATGCCTTAGGTAGCACTGGAGTAGAAAAACTGGTATCACAGATCTTGAATCAAATTTATGTCTTTAAAAATGGTAAACTCTGTCATATTACTTACTAGTACTTATCAAACACTTCTCTCACACTTCACAGACAGCACTGATATTTGCACAGTATCCATATAGTCAAAAATATGGTTTTTCCGGTGGTCACGTATAGATATGAGAGTTGGACCATAAGGAAGTCTGAGTACCAAAGAATGGATGCTTTCAAACTATGGTGCTAGAGTAGACCCTTGAGAATCTCTTAGACAGGAAGGAGATCAAACCAGTCAATCCTAAAGGAAATCACCCCTGAATACTCAATGGAAGGACTGATGCTAAAGCTGAAGCTCCAATACTTTGACCACCTGATGCAATGAGCCAACTCATTGGAAAAGACCCTCTTGCTGGGAAAGCCTGAGGCCAGGAGGAGAAGGGGTGACAGAGGATAAGATGGTTGGATGGCTTCATTGACTCAGTGGACTTGAATTTGAGTGAGCTCCCAGAGTGAAAGACAGGAAAGTCTGGCATGCTAAATCAGTGAGGTTGCAAAGAGTTGACAAGACTTAGCAACTGAACAACAACAAAATACTGGTGCTGCCTTCTTGATTATTTACAGTTGTTATCTGTTCTGACTAGTTGTTATCATGCCTGACAAGTTATTAAGTATTTCGAGTATCACCTATATTAGTCACAGTCCCAGCATAAAACACATGATATACTGAAACAAGGTAACTGAACAGAAAAACCATTCAGAAAGGGCAGGTAGGAGTAAGAGAAAACATCAGGGTACAGTGCAGTGCTTTGGGGTCAGTAACTCTGGGGTTGCAACCACCATGAAAACTGAAGAGACAAGGAGAAGAGCATGAGAGAGAGAGACATAGTCAACACTTGGGCAAATGTGGCAGGACAAAGCTGGGTGAATAAATACCCTGAACTTCAGGGAGCTGTCACCCTATGACCTGTTGCCAGTGTCCTTCATTGGCCATGCCCAGCCAGAACCTAAAGTGTGAAAAATATCTATGGGTTCTGAATAAAGATTCTTTGAATCTATAGAGCAGAAAACAGAGAAGAGAACTGTAGAGAGTATTTCTGGGGAGGCAAATAAAAATCATTTAACCCATGACTCCTGCTGATACTGACTGAGTTATACTAGCATGCTGAAACTCAGTGAAGAACTTCCTCCCAAGTCCAGTCAGTCTTTGAGGTTTCTAGAGTCCTAGATAGTTTATACCTCAGGAATTCTATTTCTAATCCTCCCTTTGACCAGAAATAATCTGCCGAAAACAGCATTCTGAATATGAGTTACCTTTTAAAACATTCTATCCTTCCAGGTTACTTTCTTTGTAAATGAGAGCTAAAGGTAAAAGTGGTTTTGTACCAATAGTTGCTAACAAATTCATGTGTGCTCTTTTCAGTTAACTTCTGAAAATTGCCTACTTTGTGATGCAAAACTGAACCGTAAAAACTATCAGAAATAAGAGTCTTTTTTGAAAACTACAAAATCATGTAGCCACCTTCTATTGCAGTCAATAAAAGTGAAATGAGAAGCAATGAAGGCTCGGACTAGGAGATTGCATGGAGAGAAGATGAGGAGGAGAAGACACATTCACAAGATAGGACTTCATGACAATTGTATTTTGAGGGTAAGGTAGGAATCATGAATAACTGATCTAAGTGACTGACTCACTGCATAAAATTCAACTAATCAAGATGAAAAAGAAAGGGAAATGTTAACAAACTTTGTGAAACTACTCAAAACAAATTCTAGATTTTACCAAGCTTATTTTTTCCTTATTCACTAAAACATAACAATAAGAAAACAACAATTACAATTTCAATGATTTTTCAGTGATGCATTTCAGCAGAACTGCAAGAGGTAAGCAAGTGATGTTTCGGCACCCCTCAAGGAAACCCTACATATTTTGAGTGGTACTAGATTAGAATAAATCCACCCTGTAGAAGTGACTTAAAGTCTCTTTACAACATTCTGAATAAGAATCATCATAGTACAAACATCAGGATATCTTAACAGTCACTTTATCCCTATACTACAAGATGAGGAAAACACAGAATTAACTCAAACACTAATTTTCAGTAATATTCCAGGAAATAAAGGAGAAATAAACACAAGTTGAAGTGGCATAGATAACAAATACATTCAATGTTACACTCAATTATTTTAAACATTTCTTGGTAACACACATCGCCAAGATACTTAGTTATAGATAGGAGAAAACAACTCTAAGCAGAAAATATATTAAAATGATGTAGGTTATAGGACATGGAACAGAGAGCCTGTAGGAGCCTCCAGATACAACAGCAGGTGATTTGGGGGCGCAGGGAGTGAAAACACATGAGTCAAAGATGCATTTGGCAGTAAGAAGCAGTGCCTGGGGCATGATGAGGAGAGAAATAGAAGCTATATCAAAACTAAAGAAAAACACAGAAAAACAAATCAAAATGTAATAAACTTCTACAGATGAAAACTACAGTGTCTGAAATAAAAATATGCAAGTAAAATTAACAGATAATACACTGCAGAAGAAAATAGTCTTTTTTGAAAACTACAAAATCATGTAGCCACCTTCTATTGCAGTCAATAAAAGTGAAATGAGAAGCAATGAAGGCTCGGACTAGGAGATTGCATGGAGAGAAGATGAGGAGGAGAAGACACATTCACAAGATAGGACTTCATGACAATTGTATTTTGAGGGTAAGGTAGGAATCATGAATAACTGATCTAAGTGACTGACTCACTGCATAAAATTCAACTAATCAAGATGAAAAAGAAAGGGAAATGTTAACAAACTTTGTGAAACTACTCAAAACAAATTCTAGATTTTACCAAGCTTATTTTTTCCTTATTCACTAAAACATAACAATAAGAAAACAACAATTACAATTTCAATGATTTTTCAGTGATGCATTTCAGCAGAACTGCAAGAGGTAAGCAAGTGATGTTTCGGCACCCCTCAAGGAAACCCTACATATTTTGAGTGGTACTAGATTAGAATAAATCCACCCTGTAGAAGTGACTTAAAGTCTCTTTACAACATTCTGAATAAGAATCATCATAGTACAAACATCAGGATATCTTAACAGTCACTTTATCCCTATACTACAAGATGAGGAAAACACAGAATTAACTCAAACACTAATTTTCAGTAATATTCCAGGAAATAAAGGAGAAATAAACACAAGTTGAAGTGGCATAGATAACAAATACATTCAATGTTACACTCAATTATTTTAAACATTTCTTGGTAACACACATCGCCAAGATACTTAGTTATAGATAGGAGAAAACAACTCTAAGCAGAAAATATATTAAAATGATGTAGGTTATAGGACATGGAACAGAGAGCCTGTAGGAGCCTCCAGATACAACAGCAGGTGATTTGGGGGTGCAGGGAGTGAAAACACATGAGTCAAAGATGCATTTGGCAGTAAGAAGCAGTGCCTGGGGCATGATGAGGAGAGAAATAGAAGCTATATCAAAACTAAAGAAAAACACAGAAAAACAAATCAAAATGTAATAAACTTCTACAGATGAAAACTACAGTGTCTGAAATAAAAATATGCAAGTAAAATTAACAGATAATACACTGCAGAAGAAAATATCTGTGAACTTGAAGACACAGCAAGAAAAACTATCGCATGTGAAGTATACAAAAGAAAAAAGCAAAGAAATGCAAAGAGATCAGTGACTTGAGGGACAATAGCAAGTGGTCTAGTAAACTTGTAATTGCAGTCTCACCAAGCAAGGGGAGAAAAGAGACAGAAATATATTTAAAGAGGCCATATGCTTTCCAAATTTGATAAAAATGATAAAAGTAGGTCTGATAATATCAATATATTCTAAGGTAATAAACATAAATACATAACAATGCACATCATAATCAAACTACTGAAAGCATGTGATAAAATGATGCCATTAAAAAGCACTTGGAGGCTTCCCAGGTGGCTCAGTGGTAAAGAATCCACCTGCCAATGCAGGTTTAATCTCTGATCCGGGAAGATCCTGGATGCTGCAGAGCAACTAAGCCCATGTGCCACAACTACTGAGTCTCTGCTCTTGAACTCATGCTCTGCACCAAGAGAAGTCACCACAATGAGAAACCCACCCACCACAACTAGATAGTAGCCCCTGCCCACCACAAGTAGAGAAAAGCTCATGCAGCAACAAAGACTCGGCACAGTCAAAAATAAAAATAAATAAACAAAATTATTTTTAAAAATAAATTTTAAAAAATAGCACTTGGGATCATGGAGAAGAACATCATATATAGAGAATGAAAAATAAGAACTAATGCAGAGTTCTCATCAAAAGCTATTTAAGCCAGAAGAAATAAGAGTAACATCTTTAAAATATTGAAATAAAACTGTACTGCTAGAATTCTATAAGCCAAAAAAGGAAATTAAGAAAAAAAATTAAAATTACATGGAACAGAGAGCCTAGGAGCCTCCAGATACAACAGCAGGTGATTTGGGGTGCAGGGAGTGAAAACACATGAGTCAAAGATGCATTTGGCAGTAAGAAGCAGTGCCTGGGGCATGATGAGGAGAGAAATAGAAGCTATATCAAAACTAAAGAAAAACACAGAAAAACAAATCAAAATGTAATAAACTTCTACAGATGAAAACTACAGTGTCTGAAATAAAAATATGCAAGTAAAATTAACAGATAATACACTGCAGAAGAAAATATCTGTGAACTTGAAGACACAGCAAGAAAAACTATCGCATGTGAAGTATACAAAAGAAAAAAGCAAAGAAATGCAAAGAGATCAGTGACTTGAGGGACAATAGCAAGTGGTCTAGTAAACTTGTAATTGCAGTCTCACCAAGCAAGGGGAGAAAAGAGACAGAAATATATTTAAAGAGGCCATATGCTTTCCAAATTTGATAAAAATGATAAAAGTAGGTCTGATAATATCAATATATTCTAAGGTAATAAACATAAATACATAACAATGCACATCATAATCAAACTACTGAAAGCATGTGATAAAATGATGCCATTAAAAAGCACTTGGAGGCTTCCCAGGTGGCTCAGTGGTAAAGAATCCACCTGCCAATGCAGGTTTAATCTCTGATCCGGGAAGATCCTGGATGCTGCAGAGCAACTAAGCCCATGTGCCACAACTACTGAGTCTCTGCTCTTGAACTCATGCTCTGCACCAAGAGAAGTCACCACAATGAGAAACCCACCCACCACAACTAGATAGTAGCCCCTGCCCACCACAAGTAGAGAAAAGCTCATGCAGCAACAAAGACTCGGCACAGTCAAAAATAAAAATAAATAAACAAAATTATTTTTAAAAATAAATTTTAAAAAATAGCACTTGGGATCATGGAGAAGAACATCATATATAGAGAATGAAAAATAAGAACTAATGCAGAGTTCTCATCAAAAGCTATTTAAGCCAGAAGAAATAAGAGTAACATCTTTAAAATATTGAAATAAAACTGTACTGCTAGAATTCTATACCCAGTGATACTATCTTTCAAAAACGAAGGTGACACAAAGACTTTCAAGCAAAAACAAACAAAAAAAGTTGAGAACTGATTGCATTAGACCTGCACTACAAATTCCTAAAGGACTTTCTTCAGGGGAAGAAAAAAGATATCAATGAAAATTCGGAAATAAAAGAAATTAAGAGAACCTGAAAGTGCATAAACACAAAAGTTGGGTAGGCACAACTTGTTCTGTTTTTTAATCTCTTTAAAACTTAATTAACTTTTTCAAAAATTTCAACATACTGTAGTTATAAAACATGTTGAAATAAAATATATGACAATAACTGTCCAAAGAATAGGAGAACAAATGAGAGCATCCTGTTGTAAAAATCTTCCATTAGAGAAGAGGTAGAAGATTGTCTGAAATTAGTCTCTGATATGTGAAAGATTCCTATTACAAATCCGAGACAATCACTAAGATGAAACAATACAGAGAAGTATAGTTTATAATCCAATAGCATAGATAAAACATTTTTTTAATGTTCAATTAACTCAAAAGACAAAATTTCAGTATCAAATATTTTACAATTAAAATATTAAATACATTTGCTAAAAGAAGACAAAAATATAATCTCTTTCATCTTTAAAAGGCATTCAATTTCAGAAAATACTACAATTTACAGTATAAGCATCTAGTTTAAAAGACAGTACTTCATAATGCTATATCCTGCTAGTATTGGCTGAATACAGACAGACACAGTAGATATAGAATACATGGTGTTATTTAAGGTGAAAAAATCATCTATATCAAACTCAAATATGTGAAACATCACTCTGTAGTTATAGACATAGATTAATGTTTCTCATATGAAGTATGGTACCTAGTTAACATGGAATAAATAGACTTAGTACCCAGAATACTTAAACATGATTATGATATATAACACATTTAAATTACTTACTCTTTTCCTATGTCCAGTAAGTTTTTCTTGTAAGAGCTTCCCTACACATTTATATTCATCAATAGTAATTTTCTAGGACTGTCTCCCTTCACTATTCACTTTCCCTTTCACACTTCAGTCTTTCAACACCACTGACTTGCTCTTGATCAGTTTGTAAAAAAAAGTTATTATTGAGAATAAATTGACTCATCACTACACAGTGTAAAAATGTATACATAAAATATGTATAGGCATGTATATGTGTCATCATTTTATTTACAGAAGGAAGCAGATTGGAAATTTCCCCCTTACCAGAATTTCATTGTCTTTTAGAAAATCTTACTGTGGTAATTTGGCATTAATCTTGTATCTTAGAGAGTACAATGTAAGCCTGACCAAATCTAATGTTATCTATGAAAAAAAGAAGCTGAATATTTCCAAAACTTCAAAAACCAGAATTAAAAATAAATCTACAGTATATTCTACACTAGAGTTCTAAGATGTTTGATGGACCACATGGCAAAGTACAGCAATAGAAATTTTTACTGCTAAGTATTTGGATAGCAGCCTCAAAAAAAAGAAAATTTAAGCTCTCTTTCTACTTCTTTTTATACTCAACCTATTCAATTAAAATTTATTTAAAAAGTATTATATGTGGCCCTAGACAAACTGCTATGGTCACCACATAGGCTACTCAAGAGATAAATTGACTCTATCAATATGTACAACATGATGAAACTGAGTGCTAAGGAATTAAGCCAATCTAGTCAGATATTCCTAAGAATTGAGCATACATTGATATTGCTACAGACTAAGACTTACTGCTGCATATTTTGTTTAACTTGCTGAATTTTCTAACTTTAAAAGGCATTCAATTTCAGAAAATACTACAATTTACAGTATAAGCATCTAGTTTAAAAGACAGTACTTCATAATGCTATATCCTGCTAGTATTGGCTGAATACAGACAGACACAGTAGATATAGAATACATGGTGTTATTTAAGGTGAAAAAATCATCTATATCAAACTCAAATATGTGAAACATCACTCTGTAGTTATAGACATAGATTAATGTTTCTCATATGAAGTATGGTACCTAGTTAACATGGAATAAATAGACTTAGTACCCAGAATACTTAAACATGATTATGATATATAACACATTTAAATTACTTACTCTTTTCCTATGTCCAGTAAGTTTTTCTTGTAAGAGCTTCCCTACACATTTATATTCATCAATAGTAATTTTCTAGGACTGTCTCCCTTCACTATTCACTTTCCCTTTCACACTTCAGTCTTTCAACACCACTGACTTGCTCTTGATCAGTTTGTAAAAAGTTATTATTGAGAATAAATTGACTCATCACTACACAGTGTAAAAATGTATACATAAAATATGTATAGGCATGTATATGTGTCATCATTTTATTTACAGAAGGAAGCAGATTGGAAATTTCCCCCTTACCAGAATTTCATTGTCTTTTAGAAAATCTTACTGTGGTAATTTGGCATTAATCTTGTATCTTAGAGAGTACAATGTAAGCCTGACCAAATCTAATGTTATCTATGAAAAAAAGAAGCTGAATATTTCCAAAACTTCAAAAACCAGAATTAAAAATAAATCTACAGTATATTCTACACTAGAGTTCTAAGATGTTTGATGGACCACATGGCAAAGTACAGCAATAGAAATTTTTACTGCTAAGTATTTGGATAGCAGCCTCAAAAAAGAAAATTTAAGCTCTCTTTCTACTTCTTTTTATACTCAACCTATTCAATTAAAATTTATTTAAAAAGTATTATATGTGGCCCTAGACAAACTGCTATGGTCACCACATAGGCTACTCAAGAGATAAATTGACTCTATCAATATGTACAACATGATGAAACTGAGTGCTAAGGAATTAAGCCAATCTAGTCAGATATTCCTAAGAATTGAGCATACATTGATATTGCTACAGACTAAGACTTACTGCTGCATATTTTGTTTAACTTGCTGAATTTTCCTACACTCCAGATTTTGGAATGACAGTTTTTAACTGAAGTGTTCAAGTGTATACTTACTGAGTATAAGTCCAAGCATGAATATTTTTTTCTAGCAATGCATGAAATTTTTGATGCTTCTCTTTGGACTACAGCAACTTTTGTGCATATTCAAAGTAAAGAATATTCAATCTATTTAGATTTTGCCTTAGGAACTGGGGCTATATTCCAAATCTACAAAAATAACAAATTCCATGTTCCCTTCATACTGGGAGTTAGTATAGTGTAGGCTCAACCTTCCTGCAGTACAGGAAAACAGGGTTTGAGTTCTGCTTCTATCCTGTGTTAACTGTAGGACCTAAGATTTTCAATTAGCTTCTATGATTCTCATTTCCCTTGCGGGCAATAAGTTATGTTCAGAAAACATTATTTACTCATTAGGTACTTTTTCCTCATTAATAGGGCACTGTGTTAGATATTAGAGAGTAGTCATTAAAAAATGAGCCAGATATGTATTTTCCATCAGTCTCATACTATAATAATGGCAGTGTTAAGTTTATTCTTAAAGTGTGGGTGGGATTCAGGCATTCTGAAACAGAAAGGGCATGCTGGCAGAGCCATCTGCACAAGCAACTTATTAGAAAAGATCCTGATGCTGAGAAAGACTGAATGCAGGAGAAGTAAGGGGTGAAGATGAGATGGGTGGATGGCATCATTGATTCAACGGACCTGAGTTTGAGCAAACTCTAGGAGACTGGAGGGACAGTAAAGCCTGGCACGCAGCAGTCCATGGGAGTCACAAAGAATTAGACACAACTGAGCAACTGAACAGCAACAACAGCAAACACATGGACTTCCCAAATGGCGCTATCAGTAAAGAATTTGCCTGCCAATGCAGGAGACATAAGAAACACAGGTTCAATCCCTGGGTGGGGAGAATTCCCTAGAGAAAGATATGGCAACCTACTCCTGTATTCTTGGGCTTCCCTGGTAGCTCAGACAGTAAAGAATCTGCCTGCAATGCAGGAGACTGGGGTTCAATACCTGAGTTGAGAATATCCCATGGAAGAGGGCACTGCCACCCACTCCAGTATTCTTGCCTAGAGAATCCCATGGACAGAGGAGTCTGGCAGGGCACAGTACATGGGGTCACAAAGAGTCAGACACAACTGAAGTGACCCAGCACAACAAACACATAGAATCCAATATGGAAACTCATTTCAAGTTTACTATTCTTTACGTTAATACTCCAGTGCATTATAGTCTGACTTACCACGTATTAACATTTGGAAGGAAAGAAAAAGAAAATTGAAGGGAAAGGAAGGAAAGAGGAGACAAAAAAGAAAGCCTGGAAGGAACTGAGCATTCTGTAGACATTATTTCCATCAGTTCATATTACATCCCTATAACAAAAAGATGCTGTTGTCTATATTTTACATACGAAAAAACTACCTTGGAAATGCTATCTTTCCCAAGGTAAGTATATAACAGAATTGGTATTAAAATCCAGCTATTTGCTCAATCCAAAGTCAACATGCCTTTTTCTCATGCCCAGGATACCTCCTCTGGTCACCTACTTTTTTACTCAGGAATAATACCAGCACATGCTTCAAGCCAATTTCTGTTTACTGGGAAAGTTCAAGTCCTTCCGATAAATTCCAATTACAGCAGGCAATCAGCTGACTACTGGCTGCATGCCTAACCATTCAACAAATATCTTTTCCTTCTCTGGACTGATTTCTCACTTTCTAGTTAGCACTAACCATGAGAATGAGGTAAGGGGTGAAGATGAGATGGGTGGATGGCATCATTGATTCAACGGACCTGAGTTTGAGCAAACTCTAGGAGACTGGAGGGACAGTAAAGCCTGGCACGCAGCAGTCCATGGGAGTCACAAAGAATTAGACACAACTGAGCAACTGAACAGCAACAACAGCAAACACATGGACTTCCCAAATGGCGCTATCAGTAAAGAATTTGCCTGCCAATGCAGGAGACATAAGAAACACAGGTTCAATCCCTGGGTGGGGAGAATTCCCTAGAGAAAGATATGGCAACCTACTCCTGTATTCTTGGGCTTCCCTGGTAGCTCAGACAGTAAAGAATCTGCCTGCAATGCAGGAGACTGGGGTTCAATACCTGAGTTGAGAATATCCCATGGAAGAGGGCACTGCCACCCACTCCAGTATTCTTGCCTAGAGAATCCCATGGACAGAGGAGTCTGGCAGGGCACAGTACATGGGGTCACAAAGAGTCAGACACAACTGAAGTGACCCAGCACAACAAACACATAGAATCCAATATGGAAACTCATTTCAAGTTTACTATTCTTTACGTTAATACTCCAGTGCATTATAGTCTGACTTACCACGTATTAACATTTGGAAGGAAAGAAAAAGAAAATTGAAGGGAAAGGAAGGAAAGAGGAGACAAAAAAGAAAGCCTGGAAGGAACTGAGCATTCTGTAGACATTATTTCCATCAGTTCATATTACATCCCTATAACAAAAAGATGCTGTTGTCTATATTTTACATACGAAAAAACTACCTTGGAAATGCTATCTTTCCCAAGGTAAGTATATAACAGAATTGGTATTAAAATCCAGCTATTTGCTCAATCCAAAGTCAACATGCCTTTTTCTCATGCCCAGGATACCTCCTCTGGTCACCTACTTTTTTACTCAGGAATAATACCAGCACATGCTTCAAGCCAATTTCTGTTTACTGGGGAAAGTTCAAGTCCTTCCGATAAATTCCAATTACAGCAGGCAATCAGCTGACTACTGGCTGCATGCCTAACCATTCAACAAATATCTTTTCCTTCTCTGACCACAGTAAATGACAGTGAGATTTCTCACTTTCTAGTTAGTATCCATTAGCAAGTAAGCAACACCCTGGAAGTCTAGTCCTCGAAAAACCACAATGCAGCAAATGTGTTGAGGATAATGCACAGAAAGACTGTCGAATGCCTCACCTCCTGCTTCCTTCTCCCTTTGGGTTTGTCACCCACTGTCATATTTTATTTATGTAGTATTGTAAATGTGAAGTGCTATTGATGGGGGTAAAGCCTGTGCCAGAAAGGTCAGAAACTTAGTTTACTTCCTGTGTCTTAAACAGTTCTTTGATTCATTAGCTTTTTAAAAAATTAATCAGTAAGGTTTTTTTGAGTGCCTAATTGAAGAGAAAATTCGTCATCCTTAAATGAATTGTTGGAACATTTTTCATACATTCAAGAAATATATAAACCTAATTAATGTTTGACTAAGGTAATAAACTTTTACAGTTTTAAAGATTTATTTATTTATTTTTTGGGGGGCGGGGGTCGGGTTGGGGAGGGAGGGGAGAGGGCGGGCCACTTCTATTGGTCTTTCATTTCTCTATTTTCATCCGTCTTTGTTCTTTGGCTCCTGTGGGCTTCCCATCGCGGTGGCATCTATTGTTGCAGAGTGCCGGCTCTGGGCACATGCACTCCAGAGCTCTGGCTTGGTAATTGGACATATCAGTCCAGCCGCACCGCGGCATGTGGGATCTTCCCAGGCCAGGGATCAAATTGGCGCCCCTTGCACTGCAAGGCGGTGTCCTTACCCACTTTTACAGTTTTAAAAACACTTTTGTCCATATAAGAGACACTGTCTCCACTGAAAGATGAGCCAGTGTCATTGAATGTAACAGACCTCAAAAGTCAAGGCAAAATCAAATTACTTGTTCAACATTTCAGATTTGGTGCAGATAAAACAGGGGCTCAGTGGTAAAGAATCTGCCTGCCAATGTAGGAGATCTTAAGAGCCACAGGTTCAATCCCTAGACTGGGAAGATCCCCTGGAATAGGAAATGGCAACCCACTCCAATATTTTTGCCTAGAGAATTCCATGGACAGAGGAGTCTGGAGGGCTACATTCCATGGAGTTGCAAAGAGTCGGGCATGACTGTGAGACTGAGTGCGTACAGACACACACACACACACACACACACACACAGTGAAACAACACTCGTTACTATAAAATAACACTATTTATTCCTAACCGTAACATTGGGCCCATAACACGCAGTAGACTTCTCCCCTTAGCAGGCATACTAAACTGTACAGGAAAGTGCTTACTGTAATATCCAGAGCTGGGGGTGGGGTGAATGTGGGGTGCTATATGCAATTAGACGAAGGCTCAGTGTCGGGGGACACAATGCTAATCACGCAGTGTGCGGGACAGTCCTTTACAAGAAAGAATTGCCCAAAATGTGAATAGTATCACATGGACCCATTAACATTTTAAAAATCAACATTTTAAGCCAAATCCATAATGTTTTATTTGGTTTTAACGGTGTTACAAAATAAATTTGAAGGGAACATGTGCACTCCAGGATAATAGACACTTCATATTATTTTCTGAAGCTTTTCTGACTCAGTTGTCTATCATCCCCCTAAAGGTACCTAAAGCTGAAAACCTCTATAGCCTGATGAGTATACAACCACGTACATGGATGGCTCCAAACAGGACAGGTAAATGGTATACTCTCTAAAACTCTTTTAGTTCTGGGCATGTATATCAGTTGCAGTTCCTGAAATCTTGCCCAGGTCTTTTTTTCTGGTTAGAATTCAGAAAAGAGCAACACAGGAGTCAATAATATGCAAATTTAATAAAGTTATCTTTCTTTTTTTGCCTCTATGTCATTGTTTATTTTTCATCCATCTTTTTCTTTTTGGGGCGGGGGGTGGGGCAAGTTGGGGAGGGAGAGGGTGGGCGGGCCACTTCTATTGGTCTTTCATTTATCTAGTTTCATCCATCTTTGTTCTTTGGTCCGTGTGGGCCTCCCATCTCAGTGGCCTCTGTTGCTACAGAGCACCGGCTGTGGGCGCATGTGCTCCAGAGCTCCAGCTCAGTAATTGGACACATCTGTCCAGCCACTCTGTGGCACGTGGGACCTTCCCAGGCCAGGGATCGAACCGGCACCCCTTGCACTGCAAGGCTGTGTCCTTACCCACTGGACCACAAGGGAAACCCTAAAGTTACCTTTTAAAGTGGGTAATTTTGTGGTGTTTAGTCTCAAAAGTCCATAAACAAGAGATCTATATAACTTTACCTGAATTGTTGGTTTTGGTAGCTTTCTCTCTGTTATGTCTTAAGATGAACACTATCAAAACTGATCAGAAGTCAGTGTAGCCCATTAGGGTGACTCATGGACAAAGCTAAAGGATATTCACTTTATTCTGTGTCAATTCAGGTATAATATTTACAACTGTCAAAGTATTATTTTTTTATTTAAATTTCTAGTATAAGAATCATTTTGTTAATGTCCAGTTTACTGTAAGTTCTTAATTAGATACTGCAGTTCCTTTATCTGGATCTTTGATCATTCATAATTTTTTTGGTTTGATCATATTTTCTTTAAATAAAAATCAAATTTTAACTCTAATACTTAACTCTAATACTCTTTAACTCTTTAAATACAAGTATAAAATACAAAACTATTTTAAGGCAAAGCTAAGCAAATCCATAATGTTTTATTTGGTTTTAACGGTGTTACAAAATAAATTTGAAGGGAACATGTGCACTCCAGGATAATAGACACTTCATATTATTTTCTGAAGCTTTTCTGACTCAGTTGTCTATCATCCCCTAAAGGTACCTAAAGCTGAAAACCTCTATAGCCTGATGAGTATACAACCACGTACATGGATGGCTCCAAACAGGACAGGTAAATGCTATACTCTCTAAAACTCTTTTAGTTCTGGGCATGTATATCAGTTGCAGTTCCTGAAATCTTGCCCAGGTCTTTTTTTCTGGTTAGAATTCAGAAAAGAGCAACACAGGAGTCAATAATATGCAAATTTAATAAAGTTATCTTTCTTTTTTTGCCTCTATGTCATTGTTTATTTTTCATCCATCTTTTTCTTTTTGGGGCGGGGGGTGGGGCAAGTTGGGGAGGGAGAGGGTGGGCGGGCCACTTCTATTGGTCTTTCATTTATCTAGTTTCATCCATCTTTGTTCTTTGGTCCGTGTGGGCCTCCCATCTCAGTGGCCTCTGTTGCTACAGAGCACCGGCTGTGGGCGCATGTGCTCCAGAGCTCCAGCTCAGTAATTGGACACATCTGTCCAGCCACTCTGTGGCACGTGGGACCTTCCCAGGCCAGGGATCGAACCGGCACCCCTTGCACTGCAAGGCTGTGTCCTTACCCACTGGACCACAAGGGAAACCCTAAAGTTACCTTTTAAAGTGGGTAATTTTGTGGTGTTTAGTCTCAAAAGTCCATAAACAAGAGATCTATATAACTTTACCTGAATTGTTGGTTTTGGTAGCTTTCTCTCTGTTATGTCTTAAGATGAACACTATCAAAACTGATCAGAAGTCAGTGTAGCCCATTAGGGTGACTCATGGACAAAGCTAAAGGATATTCACTTTATTCTGTGTCAATTCAGGTATAATATTTACAACTGTCAAAGTATTATTTTTTTATTTAAATTTCTAGTATAAGAATCATTTTGTTAATGTCCAGTTTACTGTAAGTTCTTAATTAGATACTGCAGTTCCTTTATCTGGATCTTTGATCATTCATAATTTTTTTGGTTTGATCATATTTTCTTTAAATAAAAATCAAATTTTAACTCTAATACTTAACTCTAATACTCTTTAACTCTTTAAATACAAGTATAAAATACAAAACTATTTTAAGGCAAAGCTAAGCAATATTCCCTTCCAACAACACCTAGACCCTCTGCTAAGTTCCTTATGTCCCTTTATCATAACAAGTGACTGGCCATAACAGTTCACTGTGGTAACTTTTGCATATTTCTCATTATTCACAGATGTATACAAACAGATATGTACATATACTAGCATATATATGATGCTAAGAGCTTTGATTTTTTGTTTCATTGCTTATACTGAAATAGAATCATTAAATACATACTGCTTAAAACATTAAATATATGTCTGGGGCTTCTCTGGTGGTCCAGTGGGTAGAGAGCCCGCCTTGCAGTGCAAGGGGCACCGGTTCAATCCCTGGTATGGAAAGATCCCACAAGCCACGGAGCGGCTGGACTGATGTGTCCATTTAGGAGCCAGCACTCTGGAGTGCATGTTCCCAGAGACAGTGCTCTGCAATGAGAGGGACCACTGCGGTGGGAAGCCCACACAGATCAAAGAATAAAGATGGATGAAAATAAATAAATGAAGGACCAATAGAAAAGCCCAAAATTTAAAAAAACAAAAAAAAAAAAACCAAAAAAAAACACATGTCTGATTTGTTGTGATCCCACCACACTCCTCTGTCTATGGGATTTCCCAGGCAAGAATACTGGAGTGGGTTGCCATTTTCTCCCGCAGGAGATCTTTCTGACGCAGGGATCAAACCCATGTATCTTACATCTCCTACACAGGCAAGCATGTTCTTTACCACTGAGTCACCTTGGAAGCCTTTCTTTATACTGAAACAGAATCTTTATTTTTGTTTTAAAGATTTGTTTATTTATTTATTTTTGGGCGGGGGTAAGGTTGGGGAGGGAGGAGAGCTTGGTCTTTCGTTTCTCTCTGTTCATCCGTCTTTGTTCTTTGGCTCCTGTGGGCCTCCCGTCGCGGTGGCGTCTGTTGTTGCAGAGCGCTAGCTCTGGGCGCATGCGCTCCAGAGCTCTGGCTCGGTAATTGGACACATCAGTCCAGCCGCTCCGCGGCACGTGGGATCTTCCCAGGCCAGGGCTCGAACCGGCGCCCCTTGCACTGCAAGGCGGTATCCTTACCCACTGGCCCACCAGGGGAAGCCCGAAACAGAATCATTTAATACATATTGCTTAAAACATGCATGTTTTCACTCATAATATATTCTGGACATCTCTGTAAGTCAGTAAATATAGATTTCTTAAAAATATTTAATTGAGCTGACTGAGGAGGAGATGGGAAAAAAAAGATTAATAAAGATGCCAGACTTCTTGGATCCTACAACCCAGGACCATAAATATTTTGGCTGAAAAAACTGTGCCCTGTTCTTCAAGACAAAAGAGGAATGGATTCCAAAGGAGATTCCAAGATCAGGGCTTCCTCCTCAGTTTCAAAAGGGAAACCCACAATCTCACTTACAATCAGCCAATGACCTTTCCTCAAAGCCAGGGAGGAAGAGGACCACCCTAAGTCATGAGGTGGAACCACCCAGCAGAGGACCAGGGACCAGCTGGGGTGGGACCTCCGCTGCACCAGGGCTGAAAAACAGGACTGCCACCCCAGTGGGTTGGAAGGGCAAAGCATCAAGCCAAACACAAGTATTCCTGAGACTTAAAATCTCATAGAACTTGCTAGGTTTGGGATCTAGCACCCCTTCCTTCTCCTTTCCTAATTGACCTGTTTTGGAATGCAATTGTCTTTCCTGTCTGTCCCATCATTGTATTTTGGAAGAAGATATTTGATTTCATAGGTTCACAGCTAAAGAACAATTTGCCTCAGAGTGATCATACCTCAAGAGTCATTCATCCCTGATTTACATGATAATTAAATGAGACTTTGGCCTTTAGACTTTAGAACTAATGATGAAATGAGTTAAGACCTTTGGAGTTGTTGGGATGGAATTAATGTATTTGCCATTGAGAAGAATACACATTTGGGGGCCCAGGGCAGAACTGTCAACTACAAATTGACTCTTACCAATCTGATTGCCAATGACTGGACAACAAGGACATTTGTCCTCCTCTTCTGCAGAAACCAGACCCTGTGCTGTTGAGAGCTGCTGACATTCAATACCCCCTGATGGAGATGGTGCTCCAATGTGTGGCAGGTCTTTAGATAGGTGAATGCTTTCAGGAAAAGATTTTATTATCTCAATCCTTGCATCTCCTCACATTTAGAAAAACACTAAATCCCTTCTCGGTGACATTAGATTCTTGGGACTAACTAAAAGCCTTTTGTTTATTGGTATTAAGCTCCCCTTTCTCAAAATCTTATTTATTGACCCTTCTCCTGCTGCCTCCTTGAATCAGTTTCTCCGAGCTATCTGAAGTGCTGTCTTCTGAGCTGCCGTCCTAATTATGCCCCAAATAAAACTTAACACACAGGTCTCAAGTTGTTCATCTTTTTCAGTAGACAGAATGCAATGAGCCAAATGTTGGTATCTCACCCCAACATTCAGATGTTAAAATCCTAATCTTGGTGTGTTGATAATGTGAGGGGGAGCTTTGGGGATGAATTCTGTCATGAGATGGAGTTCTCATTAACAGGATTTGTGCATTTACAATGGGAGGCCAGAAAACTAGCAAGTGTTCTTTCCCCTATGTGAGGACACAGAAGATGGCTGTTTGTAAACCAGGAAGATGGTTCTCATCAAGAACCCTAACCTGCCAGCACCCAGATCTCAGACTTCCAATCTCCAGAAATGAGAACTAAACATTTGTTGCTTATGCCACCCAGGTTATATTTTGTCTCAGCAGTCCTAGGACATTAAGACAAACTCATTTCAATCGAGCTTTTGCCCTCATATAACCCCTCAAATCGTCCTAATCTAGGTGACCACTGACCTCCAAAATCTTTATATGTTATCAATTCTCAGTTCTTACCTTAATTCATTTATCATGGCATTTAATCCTATCTATCAAATCTTTTCCTTGGTATATTTTTTTCCACTTATTTTTTTTTAAGTTTTCCTTCTTCCCCATTTTGTTTGATTTTCCCTTTTACCTCACTGTTTGTTCCTGCTCCATCTCCTTCACTGATTCCTATACTTCTTTAATATTTGAGTATTCCAGGATGCAGTCCCACAACCAAGTTCTCCAGATCTTTTCACTTCACTGGTGACACAACTCTGATTGCCAATGACTGGACAACAAGGACATTTGTCCTCCTCTTCTGCAGAAACCAGACCCTGTGCTGTTGAGAGCTGCTGACATTCAATACCCCCTGATGGAGATGGTGCTCCAATGTGTGGCAGGTCTTTAGATAGGTGAATGCTTTCAGGAAAAGATTTTATTATCTCAATCCTTGCATCTCCTCACATTTAGAAAAACACTAAATCCCTTCTCGGTGACATTAGATTCTTGGGACTAACTAAAAGCCTTTTGTTTATTGGTATTAAGCTCCCCTTTCTCAAAATCTTATTTATTGACCCTTCTCCTGCTGCCTCCTTGAATCAGTTTCTCCGAGCTATCTGAAGTGCTGTCTTCTGAGCTGCCGTCCTAATTATGCCCCAAATAAAACTTAACACACAGGTCTCAAGTTGTTCATCTTTTTCAGTAGACAGAATGCAATGAGCCAAATGTTGGTATCTCACCCCAACATTCAGATGTTAAAATCCTAATCTTGGTGTGTTGATAATGTGAGGGGGAGCTTTGGGGATGAATTCTGTCATGAGATGGAGTTCTCATTAACAGGATTTGTGCATTTACAATGGGAGGCCAGAAAACTAGCAAGTGTTCTTTCCCCTATGTGAGGACACAGAAGATGGCTGTTTGTAAACCAGGAAGATGGTTCTCATCAAGAACCCTAACCTGCCAGCACCCAGATCTCAGACTTCCAATCTCCAGAAATGAGAACTAAACATTTGTTGCTTATGCCACCCAGGTTATATTTTGTCTCAGCAGTCCTAGGACATTAAGACAAACTCATTTCAATCGAGCTTTTGCCCTCATATAACCCCTCAAATCGTCCTAATCTAGGTGACCACTGACCTCCAAAATCTTTATATGTTATCAATTCTCAGTTCTTACCTTAATTCATTTATCATGGCATTTAATCCTATCTATCAAATCTTTTTCCTTGGTATATTTTTCTCCACTTATTTTTTTTTAAGTTTTCCTTCTTCCCCATTTTGTTTGATTTTCCCTTTTACCTCACTGTTTGCTCCTGCTCCATCTCCTTCACTGATTCCTATACTTCTTTAATATTTGAGTATTCCAGGATGCAGTCCCACAACCAAGTTCTCCAGATCTTTTCACTTCACTGGTGACACAACTCTCATGTGTTTTCTCCTAAGATGTCTGATGTACCTCCAATGATTCTGCTTATTGTTCATAGCTCTTCTTCCCACAAAACATACCAGAGTTGTTTCTTTCTCAAGGAATTTGCTCTTCTTTATCTGTCTGGAATATTTTTCTGATAATTCCTTTCACATTTTTTGGTTAAAATATTACCTTCCTAAGCAAGCCATCATGACATGCTACTTCAAAGGTTAATCTGCATCACCACCATCTCATTTGCTTATACTGTACACTTACGTCATACTCTATGATTCATTTATTTTCTTTATTTTTCTCTCCCATACTCTAACGTAAACTCCATCTTCAACTGTTCTGTTCGCTAGTGCCAAGTACCTAAAGCAGCTCCTGGCACCTAGGAAGTACTTAATAAATATTTGTTGGACTAATTAATTAATAATTTGCCTATGAAAAGCATTCAACTTGTTATACAATTTATACTCTACTTAAATAGTGCTGCAATAAACAACTAATAGATCCTTACATACTGAAGCTTTCATTTCTGTAGGCTAGATCACAATAATGGGGATTATTAAGTCAAAGATTTGGGTACCTCTACATTTAATAGATGCCATATTGCTTTCAAGACATCTGCAACAGTATAAATTTCCATTTCTGTGGTAGGTGACTATATATAGCTTCATATTTCAGTCAATAATAGATTTTCTTATACTTTTAAACAATTTCCTCTATCATGGATATAGGGCATCATCTTATAATTCAAGGGGTTAGCAAACCTATGACTACTAACTGGTTTGATCGTCAGCAGAAAAGTTTTGAAAGAAAATCAGAAATATCATTTACCTAAATTTCCTGCCTTCATTTTCCTCATTTATCAACTTAGTATAACTAGATGATCTCCTCTACAAATGTAAAAGTGCATCAATTAAAGAAAGCAAGGTCTAGTTTAGAATTTAACACAGAACCAGAAATGGTACTTGGAAGACTGTTAGTATCTTCACATAAGCTTATTTAGCAACTTGGCTAAATTCATAAATAAGGATTCTGAGGAAGTGAAACCACGGGTAGCCACAAGTAACCATGGGGCATGACTCTGGTTTATGTATCAATTAGGTAGCTAGAAACTTTGGTTATGATTCCCTTAAAAAGTGGGGATTGGGAATGAAACCGAATGACCTGTTTCTCAATATTTCTAGCCATGACCCCTGGTATTTATTTCAATAACTCAAATGCTATCATATGGGAGAAAGAATAAGGACCAAAGCATCTAAAGCATAAGCCTAACTGATTTCTGTAAGCTTTATTTACAGTACTTTGTGACCCATGATTTGCACCACATCAGGCTTCCCTGTTGTTCACTACCTGCCAGAGTTTGCTCAAACTCATGACCATTGAGTCAATGATCCATATTCCTTGTCAGATTATATCAAAAGAATTACTGAAAACATATACACCCTAATTCTATCAAGTTTCATCTATTTTACTGTCATATTTTTTTCTCCATACTCTAACGTAAACTCCATCTTCAACTGTTCTGTTCGCTAGTGCCAAGTACCTAAAGCAGCTCCTGGCACCTAGGAAGTACTTAATAAATATTTGTTGGACTAATTAATTAATAATTTGCCTATGAAAAGCATTCAACTTGTTATACAATTTATACTCTACTTAAATAGTGCTGCAATAAACAACTAATAGATCCTTACATACTGAAGCTTTCATTTCTGTAGGCTAGATCACAATAATGGGGATTATTAAGTCAAAGATTTGGGTACCTCTACATTTAATAGATGCCATATTGCTTTCAAGACATCTGCAACAGTATAAATTTCCATTTCTGTGGTAGGTGACTATATATAGCTTCATATTTCAGTCAACAATAGATTTTCTTATACTTTTAAACAATTTCCTCTATCATGGATATAGGGCATCATCTTATAATTCAAGGGGTTAGCAAACCTATGACTACTAACTGGTTTGATCGTCAGCAGAAAAGTTTTGAAAGAAAATCAGAAATATCATTTACCTAAATTTCCTGCCTTCATTTTCCTCATTTATCAACTTAGTATAACTAGATGATCTCCTCTACAAATGTAAAAGTGCATCAATTAAAGAAAGCAAGGTCTAGTTTAGAATTTAACACAGAACCAGAAATGGTACTTGGAAGACTGTTAGTATCTTCACATAAGCTTATTTAGCAACTTGGCTAAATTCATAAATAAGGATTCTGAGGAAGTGAAACCACGGGTAGCCACAAGTAACCATGGGGCATGACTCTGGTTTATGTATCAATTAGGTAGCTAGAAACTTTGGTTATGATTCCCTTAAAAAGTGGGGATTGGGAATGAAACCAAATGACCTGTTTCTCAATATTTCTAGCCATGACCCCTGGTATTTATTTCAATAACTCAAATGCTATCATATGGGAGAAAGAATAAGGACCAAAGCATCTAAAGCATAAGCCTAACTGATTTCTGTAAGCTTTATTTACAGTACTTTGTGACCCATGATTTGCACCACATCAGGCTTCCCTGTTGTTCACTACCTGCCAGAGTTTGCTCAAACTCATGACCATTGAGTCAATGATCCATATTCCTTGTCAGATTATATCAAAAGAATTACTGAAAACATATACACCCTAATTCTATCAAGTTTCATTGATCCCTCTTAATTAAAAGTTTTTGCACAATTTACTACTGACTGCCTTTACAATTACATCTATTTTATGCCTTCCTCTTAGTAAATAACTAAGTTTACCATAAATTTAAGACAAAAACTCCCACTACCATGACTTCTCTCATGGTCAGCTAAGACTCCACGCTCCAGATAAAGGGGACCCAGGTTCAATTCCTGGTCAGGGAACCAGATGCCAAAACTAAAAGATCCTTCATGCTTCAACTAAGACCTAACCCAGCCCAATAAATAAATAAATATTATTTAAAAATTCCCACTAGCATAATAAATGTCTACCAAATATAACACTTGAACACAACAGAAGATGAATATACGCTTTAAAGTCAGAATAGTGTAAAAAAAAACCATCTCAGTGGATTCTTATTAAAAAAAATTATGCCAACCAATTTGAATTTTAAATTAGTACACATAATTTCTTTTAATATTTTTAATATATCATGTGTGCTAATAATTTTGGTAAACTAAAATAACAGAATTTTTCAATCCTATCATAAATACATGTATGTATATTTGAGGGAAGATACATATTTATAATAATTAAAAGTTTAAAACACATTTATATTTATAACAGAGTTAATTGTCCAACATTTGAGACATCCCAATCAAAAATATGTATCTTGTCATTACTTATTCTCTTTATCTTTTATAGTCTACCATGAATAGAATTATTCATATTATATTAAATTACAGAAGTTAACCTGAGTCTTGTAAATGATTTAGCCAAGTCAGGGGTTTTAATGGGGGGGGGGGTGTGGTTAGTGACAAGCTGCTAACAAGGTTATTGTTTTTCTTTTTATTAAGATATAACTATATCTCTATCATTCCTCCTGGAATAACAAAATGTAAGAACTGGAAGCCATATAGTCCAGCCTGCAATTAAATGCTAATTCCCTTTAGAGCATTGCTTACTGCAAATAATCTAGATAATGTGTTACTACTTCCAAGAGTGGGGCAACCACACTGAAATGACTCTTTACACTCTTTGATGCTTCTAAGTTCAAGAAAAATCTCTCTTATATTTGATTAAAATTATTTTACCTAAAATTTGTACCCCATGTTTCTAACTAGTAATCTCCTACAGCAGAAAAATAAATAAAAATATATGCATAAAGTTCACAAAATATGTAAAAGTAACTCCTTAGGTACCCATAAAATCTCTTTTCTTCAAGGTCAATGTTTTCATGTTCTATCATTTTCCTACTTTTAAGACATGCTCTCCATCCTAATCGACCTTCTCTGGCTTCCACGTCTGACAATCCCTACCATGCCACTTCCACTTAGCTTCCCGGTAGTCCAAACAATTTTTTTATTATTATGATTCAGATTTTCTCCAGATCAATTGAGTTTCTTTTGGGGGGGGGTGGGGAAGAGAGGGGGGCGGGCAAGGCACTTCCACTGGTCTTTCATTTATCCATTTTCATCCATCTTTGTTCTTTGGCCTGTGTAGGCCTCCCATAGCAGTGGTCTCTATTGTCGCAGAGCACCAGCTCTGGGCGAGTGAGCTCCAGAGCTCCGGCTCCATAATTGGGCACATTGGTCCAGCCGCTCCACAGCACGTGGGATCTCCCCAGGCCAGGGATTGAACTGACGCCCCTTGCCCTGCAAAGTGGTGTCCTTACACACTGGACCACCAGGAAAGCCCCAGTCCAAACAATTTTTAAGCACAGCTGTTACCCCTGGCCCCTCAGCTTTGCATTTCTGGACTTCTCTGATATGTGTCCTTACTAATGGAGAGACTCTCACAATCTCTCCGTAATCCTTACCTACACGCCTCTGAAAGGAAACAAGTATGGAAGAAAAGTTCAACAAATCCTGCAGGAATGAGTTTCAGGATACTCCAATGAACATGGAGAAAATAAAGCTGTGCCTGATGTCTACAAAGTAACAAATAAGAGGGACAAGGTCACAGAAAATAGAGGAGGATCCTCAGCAGACTTTTGTTAAGTTAAACCATTCTTATGCTAAAGTTAAAGGTGCACAGAAAAATAAGGGGGGAAATTGAAGACTTAGAAAGACAGATCCATTTGATGAAAAAAAAACAGTAATTTCTCCTTTACTTTAGAATATAAAAATTAGCAAATAACTCAAAGAAATTATAACAGCATGCCCAACAAAGCAAAATGTCTACAATGTCATGAAAGTTACAAAGAAAAATAAGTAGAAAAATAATAAAATAGTGATGTACTCAAAAGGGCACCATTTTTAATACTTCTGGAATCATATATTAATATGGTCCTGGATGTTTTTGATTGATGTTATGATATCGAGATTTATCTAAACTGGAAGAAACTTTACTTTTAATAGAAACTAAAGCAGTCCCATGCTTTGTATATGCCTGCAGTATGGTTACCTGAGGATTTTCATTTTTAAAAGGCATGGAGGAGATGAAGTTCAAATCTCTAATTTTCACAAACTCATCCAACAATTATGTTGCCTACCAAAGCTGGAAACTCTACCCTCAAAATGTAACACCTCTATTCACTTCCTTAAATCTCAATTCTTGCTGTTAAGAACTTTTTAGAAGATGCATGCTTTTTCTGGCACCATACAAATTGTGGCTGTTGTTCAGACTCTGAGCATTCTTAATAGTTTTAATGACCTAAAAAGTCTATCTACCTTTTATCCCAAAATCTTGCATCTGCATTCAGATCTGGGCGAGTGAGCTCCAGAGCTTAATTGGGCACATTGGTCCAGCCGCTCCACAGCACGTGGGATCTCCCCAGGCCAGGGATTGAACTGACGCCCCTTGCCCTGCAAAGTGGTGTCCTTACACACTGGACCACCAGGAAAGCCCCAGTCCAAACAATTTTTAAGCACAGCTGTTACCCCTGGCCCCTCAGCTTTGCATTTCTGGACTTCTCTGATATGTGTCCTTACTAATGGAGAGACTCTCACAATCTCTCCGTAATCCTTACCTACACGCCTCTGAAAGGAAACAAGTATGGAAGAAAAGTTCAACAAATCCTGCAGGAATGAGTTTCAGGATACTCCAATGAACATGGAGAAAATAAAGCTGTGCCTGATGTCTACAAAGTAACAAATAAGAGGGACAAGGTCACAGAAAATAGAGGAGGATCCTCAGCAGACTTTTGTTAAGTTAAACCATTCTTATGCTAAAGTTAAAGGTGCACAGAAAAATAAGGGGGGAAATTGAAGACTTAGAAAGACAGATCCATTTGATGAAAAAACAGTAATTTCTCCTTTACTTTAGAATATAAAAATTAGCAAATAACTCAAAGAAATTATAACAGCATGCCCAACAAAGCAAAATGTCTACAATGTCATGAAAGTTACAAAGAAAAATAAGTAGAAAAATAATAAAATAGTGATGTACTCAAAAGGGCACCATTTTTAATACTTCTGGAATCATATATTAATATGGTCCTGGATGTTTTTGATTGATGTTATGATATCGAGATTTATCTAAACTGGAAGAAACTTTACTTTTAATAGAAACTAAAGCAGTCCCATGCTTTGTATATGCCTGCAGTATGGTTACCTGAGGATTTTCATTTTTAAAAGGCATGGAGGAGATGAAGTTCAAATCTCTAATTTTCACAAACTCATCCAACAATTATGTTGCCTACCAAAGCTGGAAACTCTACCCTCAAAATGTAACACCTCTATTCACTTCCTTAAATCTCAATTCTTGCTGTTAAGAACTTTTTAGAAGATGCATGCTTTTTCTGGCACCATACAAATTGTGGCTGTTGTTCAGACTCTGAGCATTCTTAATAGTTTTAATGACCTAAAAAGTCTATCTACCTTTTATCCCAAACTCATCATCTTAGCATCACATGTTTCATGAGAGGATCATTCTGTTGCCAGTGTCAGCTTGGTGTGTTTTTACTTTTTTTTCTAAAATTTCCTTTGCCTTTCATTAAGCAGTCACTAAGTACTTGAAATCTGATAAAGCCAAGTTATTCTGATACTTGTCTTCAACCTACATAAAATATAATGGCAGTTTTACAATGCAGGGAACATCATTTCTAGTAAAATTAGAATAAAAAAAACAGTGGGGAAATATACTATGAATCAGTCATGAAACTATTCTGGGGTTAATTGCTAAGGACTGTATTTTCTTCTTTCTAAAAAATGAATGGCAAGAGAAACTGTATTCAAATGTTCCTTGATGATCCAAGATATAAGAACTTGCTGATATGTCATCGTCACCTGCTTGTGGCAAGGATTACAAAAACTCAATCACAATAAGATCCAATCATAATTACAATAATCAGGCTAGATAAGTCTCTTAGAAGCCTCCAATAAAGACTTTCTCTTTGCAAGATCCTGTACAAATCTCCCTCAGGTGATACCGTAATCACATTGAGGATGGCTGGACTGAAGAAGCTTTCAGGTGTTTCTGCCGCTAAACTCGCACTTGCTGAATGACATGAGCTTTTCAAAGATGCTTCTAACGTGTTTTCAAAAATACTCTCTCTAGGGCTTCCCTGGTGGTTCAGTCGGTAGGGACACCGCCTTGCAGTGCAGGGGGCGCCGGTTGGATCCTTGACCTGGGAGGATCCTGTGTACTGCCGATGTGTCCAACTACAGAGCAGAAGCTCTATGGTCCCATGCTTTGTATATGCCTGCAGTATGGTTACCTGAGGATTTTCATTTTTAAAAGGCATGGAGGAGATGAAGTTCAAATCTCTAATTTTCACAAACTCATCCAACAATTATGTTGCCTACCAAAGCTGGAAACTCTACCCTCAAAATGTAACACCTCTATTCACTTCCTTAAATCTCAATTCTTGCTGTTAAGAACTTTTTAGAAGATGCATGCTTTTTCTGGCACCATACAAATTGTGGCTGTTGTTCAGACTCTGAGCATTCTTAATAGTTTTAATGACCTAAAAAGTCTATCTACCTTTTATCCCAAACTCATCATCTTAGCATCACATGTTTCATGAGAGGATCATTCTGTTGCCAGTGTCAGCTTGGTGTGTTTTTACTTTTTTTTCTAAAATTTCCTTTGCCTTTCATTAAGCAGTCACTAAGTACTTGAAATCTGATAAAGCCAAGTTATTCTGATACTTGTCTTCAACCTACATAAAATATAATGGCAGTTTTACAATGCAGGGAACATCATTTCTAGTAAAATTAGAATAAAAAAAACAGTGGGGAAATATACTATGAATCAGTCATGAAACTATTCTGGGGTTAATTGCTAAGGACTGTATTTTCTTCTTTCTAAAAAATGAATGGCAAGAGAAACTGTATTCAAATGTTCCTTGATGATCCAAGATATAAGAACTTGCTGATATGTCATCGTCACCTGCTTGTGGCAAGGATTACAAAAACTCAATCACAATAAGATCCAATCATAATTACAATAATCAGGCTAGATAAGTCTCTTAGAAGCCTCCAATAAAGACTTTCTCTTTGCAAGATCCTGTACAAATCTCCCTCAGGTGATACCGTAATCACATTGAGGATGGCTGGACTGAAGAAGCTTTCAGGTGTTTCTGCCGCTAAACTCGCACTTGCTGAATGACATGAGCTTTTCAAAGATGCTTCTAACGTGTTTTCAAAAATACTCTCTCTAGGGCTTCCCTGGTGGTTCAGTCGGTAGGGACACCGCCTTGCAGTGCAGGGGGCGCCGGTTGGATCCTTGACCTGGGAGGATCCTGTGTACTGCCGATGTGTCCAACTACAGAGCAGAAGCTCTGGAGAGGCCACTGAGATGGGAGGCCCACACAGGCTAAAGAACAAAAAAAGATACGTGAATGAAAGATCAATAGAAGCGGCCAAAAAAAAATGCTCTCTCTTTTTTTTTCCTAAGACAGACCTTTTCTTCAACACATCTTACCCTAAATATAATTCTTCAAGAAAATAAACATTAGAACTAGTGTTGGGTAAATAAATGCTCAACGGCTCTGTGGTAAAGAATATGCTTGCAATGCAGGAGACGCAGGTTCAATCCTGGGTCGGAAAGATCCCCTGAAGAAGGAAATGGCAGCCCACTCCATTATTGTTGTCTGTTAAATTCCATGGAAAGAGAAGCCTGGTGGACTATAGTACAAGGCTCACAAAGAGTCAGAGATAACTGGGAGCACAATTACTCTACCCTCTAGTCTATTGCGTAAAATGGATTCTAGTTGACCCTCAAAAGCCAATGGTTGTTGACTGGATGAGCTCAAGAGTTTCAAAGTTTCAAAAGTTCAAGGGTTTCAACCCTATTAAGTTCAAGGAAAGTCAAACAATTTTTTAAATTCCAGATTATTTAGATAGTACACTTTTTTTTTTTTTCACTGAAAGCCACTTAAAATAGCAAAGATAATAAGCAATTACAGTGTTTTTATTGTACTTTTTATCAGTCAACCTCAGCATCACTGGGCAGAAACAATTCTCAAAGGACTCCCTAGCTCATTCCCTTATCTTTACATAATATGAGGACTTCTCTAGATTCAAGGTCTTCAGGAAGAAAGAGTACACAGCTATCAGATATGATAATAATTTTTAAAGAGTTATTCTTTTCCCTTTAATACTTCTTAAAGATATGCTTTCTCCATTTAATTTTCTTAAATAGGGAAAGTGAAGTTCTGAATTCTAAAAGTTAGAGTCAGTTTTATAGGGAAGAACTCCTGTCTTCTCATGTCTTTACCTTGAATCATAGAGAAAAGAATTTCAGCTGAGTCCTTCACTCCCTTGAGGGAGGAAGCATATGTACTTCTCCCCATGCTGCTAAAGACTGAATGCTTGTGTTTTCCCTTAGCCCAACTTGTTCCAAAATTCTTATGCTATATCCTAGAAAACAATGTGATAATATTTGGAGGTAGTGCCTTTGGTGGTTTAGTTGCTAAGTCATGTCTGATTCTTATGATCCCATGGACTGTAGTCCACCAGGTTCCTCTGTCCATGGGACTTTCCAGGCAAGAATACCGAAATGGGTTGCCATTTCCTTCTCTACAGGGGAATCTTCTTGACCCAGGTATCCAGCTCAGGTCTCCTGCATTGCAGGCAGATTCTTTACTGCCTGAGCTATGAGGGAATCCCAGCACTTTTGGGAGTGACTCAGTTACAAAAGTAGAGCCCTTGTGAATGGAATTAATGTCCTATAAAAGAAATTCCAGAATGTTCTTGCCCCTTCCCAAAAAAATGGTTTAAAAGGACCATTTTCAGCCTCAGAAACTGTGAGAAAATTTTTCAAACCATTTGTGAAATTACAGCCTCTAGTCTATTGCGTAAAATGGATTCTAGTTGACCCTCAAAAGCCAATTTTGACTGGATGAGCTCAAGAGTTTCAAAGTTTCAAAAGTTCAAGGGTTTCAACCCTATTAAGTTCAAGGAAAGTCAAACAATTTTTAAATTCCAGATTATTTAGATAGTACACTTTTTTTTTCACTGAAAGCCACTTAAAATAGCAAAGATAATAAGCAATTACAGTGTTTTATTGTACTTTTATCAGTCAACCTCAGCATCACTGGGCAGAAACAATTCTCAAAGGACTCCCTAGCTCATTCCCTTATCTTTACATAATATGAGGACTTCTCTAGATTCAAGGTCTTCAGGAAGAAAGAGTACACAGCTATCAGATATGATAATAATTTTTAAAGAGTTATTCTTTTCCCTTTAATACTTCTTAAAGATATGCTTTCTCCATTTAATTTTCTTAAATAGGGAAAGTGAAGTTCTGAATTCTAAAAGTTAGAGTCAGTTTTATAGGGAAGAACTCCTGTCTTCTCATGTCTTTACCTTGAATCATAGAGAAAAGAATTTCAGCTGAGTCCTTCACTCCCTTGAGGGAGGAAGCATATGTACTTCTCCCCATGCTGCTAAAGACTGAATGCTTGTGTTTTCCCTTAGCCCAACTTGTTCCAAAATTCTTATGCTATATCCTAGAAAACAATGTGATAATATTTGGAGGTAGTGCCTTTGGTGGTTTAGTTGCTAAGTCATGTCTGATTCTTATGATCCCATGGACTGTAGTCCACCAGGTTCCTCTGTCCATGGGACTTTCCAGGCAAGAATACCGAAATGGGTTGCCATTTCCTTCTCTACAGGGGAATCTTCTTGACCCAGGTATCCAGCTCAGGTCTCCTGCATTGCAGGCAGATTCTTTACTGCCTGAGCTATGAGGGAATCCCAGCACTTTTGGGAGTGACTCAGTTACAAAAGTAGAGCCCTTGTGAATGGAATTAATGTCCTATAAAAGAAATTCCAGAATGTTCTTGCCCCTTCCAACATGTAAGGACATAAGAAGGATACAGCATTTGTGATACAGCAAGCAGATCTTTACCAGACACTGAGTCTGCCAGCACCTTTACCTTCAACTTTCCAGCCTCAGAAACTGTGAGAAATAAATTTCTATTGCTTATAAGCCACTGAGTTTATGATATTATGTTAAAGCAGCAGAACAGACTAAGGCAAATCCCTTACTACTTTCATCAATGGAACAACAGCTTTGAAGGCTAGACCTCATCTCCCATGAATTAGAGGTGAGGTTGCTTTGTCTCAAGAGAGGTAACACATTCCATTATTTTGACCTTGCTGTACTCAACAATTTTGCTCAGTCTCCACAGGAAGGAGGCCATGAAGAAAATGACCTTGCAGGACCAGCCAAATCTCTGTCCGTATTCTTGCAATGTCCTTATCTGCCACTAGGTGTGTAAATCATTTTAATCCTTTAGTCAAGGGTTCAGCATCTTCAAACCTTAACAACGGTTACTTTTAAGTCTTGAACTTCTTAGCTACAAATATGGAAATAACAATTCCTCAAATGATAAGTTGGAAAGAATCAGTGATATGATATGAAGTGTTAGGTAAATAGTAAGCACTATAAGAATGCATGCTTGTAGGAATAATTTCCCTCATTTGTAAAATAATGGAATAGGATGAAATTATTTCTAAGGATCCATTAAATTCTAACATTACCTCCAGACCAGATCTATCTTCTAGCAGATCCTTAATCCACCTCTCTAGTTACAGCCCCACATTAGGTAAGTACACAAATACTTAAAGTCACTTGGCTAGAAGGAGGGAGGGAGGGAGAGAAATCTTACATACACTGCTCAATATAAAGATAACATATACAAACCAAACACAATACTAACAATGAAGAAACCAACATGTTTCTCATAGTGTTCTGGATCTGTTTTTCTTTTTAAGACTCAGTGTATATAATAAAAATAAAAACCTGTGGCTTGGGATTTCCCTGGTGGTCCAGTGGCTAAGACTCTGTGCTCCCAATACTGGGGACCTGGGTTCAATCCCTGGTTAGGGAACTAGATCGCACATACTATAACTAAGACCCAGTGCAACCAAATACATTTTTTTAAATTAAAAAAAAAAAAAACCTATGGATTTTGCTTCAATACGATTTTAAAGTCGCCTTATATGTCAAAGATTTCCTTATTTTTTGTAGCCACCGACTAACAATAGACTCCCTACAAATAATAACTGCTTGTTTCATAGCAATAAAGTCTGCACAAATAAAACAGAAAGGATATCTTTTTAAGGCAATACAGAGTTTGGATGGATTTAATAGCATACTTAAAATTAAGAATGGATTACCCAGTTCTTTGTTTCCACTTGTATGCATTAAGGTAGTACTAGCTATAGTAACTAACTAAAAACTGCATTTGCTCAAATACAACAGATGTTTATTTCTCATATAAAGTCCAACTTGTGTTTTTTCCTAAGCAGTGAGGGGCCTTCAGCTAAGTAGCCATTCAGGGAATCAGAGTTCTCCCTTTCTGTGACTTCTTATCTCCATCATGTGGTTTCTAAGAACCCTGGGCCCACCTGTGCCAAGCTGGTAGAAGAAGAGGTTGGATAATTATCTTCAGAATCTACAAGTCAATCCTAGAAATGGAACTTGGCACTTTTGTTCACATCACAATGTATAGATCTCCAACACATGGCTATACCTGAGTAGAAAGGAGGCTGGGGAAGATGATTTGACTGTGTGATCAGAAGAAAAGAAACTAGTTTGGTGAATACCTAGTTGGTCTCTGGCATACCACTACCTCTCCAGTAAGATTTCTCACTGATCTTCTCCCTATTTTTCCTCAAAGGTCACTCTTAAAAGTTGATGATTATGACCAGTAACAGAATATTTAAAGTATAATAACATAATTATTATGTACTGCATGCAATCTCAACATTACAATACTTGTAATTTTCTCCTCAACAATAATTTTATGCAAATTAATGCACATCCTTCCCATTATTAACTTTCTACTTATAATTCTTCCTTTCTAAAATACAGAAAGGGAAATAGTCTTCACGGGTATATTTATAAAGAAGTGTAAAAACAAAGTTACTAAGAGAATGACTTTAGCTTAGGAAGTATTCATTTCATAACAATTGTATAAAGAAACTTGAACAACACAAGTTAATTTATGCACATGCTAAATCTGAATAATAAAATCAGTGATGTCAGGGAACTAGATCGCACATACTATAACTAAGACCCAGTGCAACCAAATACATTTTTTTAAATTAAAAAAAAAAAAAACCTATGGATTTTGCTTCAATACGATTTTAAAGTCGCCTTATATGTCAAAGATTTCCTTATTTTTTGTAGCCACCGACTAACAATAGACTCCTACAAATAATAACTGCTTGTTTCATAGCAATAAAGTCTGCACAAATAAAACAGAAAGGATATCTTTTAAGGCAATACAGAGTTTGGATGGATTTAATAGCATACTTAAAATTAAGAATGGATTACCCAGTTCTTTGTTTCCACTTGTATGCATTAAGGTAGTACTAGCTATAGTAACTAACTAAAAACTGCATTTGCTCAAATACAACAGATGTTTATTTCTCATATAAAGTCCAACTTGTGTTTTTTCCTAAGCAGTGAGGGGCCTTCAGCTAAGTAGCCATTCAGGGAATCAGAGTTCTCCCTTTCTGTGACTTCTTATCTCCATCATGTGGTTTCTAAGAACCCTGGGCCCACCTGTGCCAAGCTGGTAGAAGAAGAGGTTGGATAATTATCTTCAGAATCTACAAGTCAATCCTAGAAATGGAACTTGGCACTTTTGTTCACATCACAATGTATAGATCTCCAACACATGGCTATACCTGAGTAGAAAGGAGGCTGGGGAAGATGATTTGACTGTGTGATCAGAAGAAAAGAAACTAGTTTGGTGAATACCTAGTTGGTCTCTGGCATACCACTACCTCTCCAGTAAGATTTCTCACTGATCTTCTCCCTATTTTTCCTCAAAGGTCACTCTTAAAAGTTGATGATTATGACCAGTAACAGAATATTTAAAGTATAATAACATAATTATTATGTACTGCATGCAATCTCAACATTACAATACTTGTAATTTTCTCCTCAACAATAATTTTATGCAAATTAATGCACATCCTTCCCATTATTAACTTTCTACTTATAATTCTTCCTTTCTAAAATACAGAAAGGGAAATAGTCTTCACGGGTATATTTATAAAGAAGTGTAAAAACAAAGTTACTAAGAGAATGACTTTAGCTTAGGAAGTATTCATTTCATAACAATTGTATAAAGAAACTTGAACAACACAAGTTAATTTATGCACATGCTAAATCTGAATAATAAAATCAGTATTCTGTGAATGTCAGCTACACTTATCTGTATAGTAATATTCATTTGCAAGAATTGAGAATCATTCTTCACTATTGATAGGAGAAAAAAGTGAAACAAAAAAAGGGAGATAAAGGGACTAATAAATCTGTCAGAGTGATTGTAATGGAGGAAACATGGGTCTTTGAGAAAAGTCTGATGCAGCCACCTCATTTTTATGCCAACTCCTTAATTGTACCAGAACACTGAAAACTCGCTGTAAGGAAACGGCCAAACCAGTGTCTTTGTCTCTCTTTTTTCCCATGACCTACTCAAATTCCAGAAACCTTTCCAAGGACCTGAAATATCTAAAGGTACTGTGGAATGTGATACCTTATTATAACATGTTTGAGCAATGACAAAGGGTCTCCCTGCCCAAGAATTGGATCATGATCTGAAAAATAAACTACTATCATATTAAGCATTTAAATACATACAAACTAGTAAACCTACACAGTCACAAACACACAGAGCAGAAGTGGCTATTCAAATGTAAGAGTAATCAAGACAGTCTGTGATATGATTACTGAGTTCGGTACCATAGACACACCAATTAATATAGATATAGAATGATAACTGCGCCAAACTGAAACATAACTAATTACCTAAAATGGATGGCAAGAATAGAATGTACATAGATGGCCAACTTTGGAACTCAGTTCAAAAAAGCTTAAAGAGGACTTCCCTGGTGGTCCAGTGGGTAAGGACACCACCTTGCAGTGCAAGGGCCGCCGGTTCCATCCCTGGCCTGGGAAGATCCCACGTGCTGCGGAGTGGCTGGACAAATGTTTCCAATTACCGAGCCGGAGCTCTGGAGCTCATGTGCCCAGAGCCGGAGCTCTGCGACAACAGAGGCCACTGCGATGGGAGGCCCACACGGGCCAAAGAACAAAGATGGATGAAAATAAATAAATGAAAGACCAATAGAAGTGGCCCACCTGCCCCGCTCCCTCCCCAACCTGCTCCCCTCCCTCGCCCCACAAAAAACTTAAAGACCAGAGGTTGATGTTTGAACAAGCATGAAAGGAGGAGGCGATGTCCTGAACCACTGATTTAGGCACTCCATTTCAGATGTTTATCACAAAATTAACTCTACTTGTAACGACTCTATCGTCAACATGTGGTCTTCTAATTATAATTTAGTTTCCTATGTAGCTATGTCTGAAATGAAAGCATTTGTCGTACCAATGTGAATAGGTCAGTTCATTTGATAGCGGTATTTCTCATTGTTCATGAACAATTTGGTCTTGAGTGAGTGAGTGATAGTTGCTCAGTCATGTGTGACTCTGCAACACCACAGACTATAGCCTGCCAGGCTCCGCTATCCATGAAATTCTCTAGGCAAGGTACTGAAGTGGGTTGTCATTTCCTTCTTCAGAGGATTTTCCTGACCCAGGAACATGGGTCTCCTGAACTGCAGGCAGATTCTTTACAATCTGAGCCCCTTGAATAACATAATTCTCATCTTGAGAATCATATTTCTGATTTTAAAGAACAAGTCAAAAAACCCTGACTTACGATTAATCAACACACTAAATTCCATCTCTATGTGATTAGGACAGCCACCCAGTTATGTAATCAGTATCAGTTTTTTACTACTGGCTTTTCATTCAAATTTCAACAGTCCATATGATTTGCTGCTTCCCTGGTGGCTCAGTGGTAATACAACATCCAACTGCCAATGCAGGAGATGCAGGTTCGATCCCAGGCCTGGGAAGATCCCACGTGCTGGAGTGGCTGGACAAATGTTTCCAATTACCGAGCCGGAGCTCTGGAGCTCATGTGCCCAGAGCCGAGCTCATGCGACAACAGAGGCCACTGCGATGGGAGGCCCACACGGGCCAAAGAACAAAGATGGATGAAAATAAATAAATGAAAGACCAATAGAAGTGGCCCACCTGCCCGCTCCTCCCCAACCTGCTCCCCTCCCTCGCCCCACAAAAAACTTAAAGACCAGAGGTTGATGTTTGAACAAGCATGAAAGGAGGAGGCGATGTCCTGAACCACTGATTTAGGCACTCCATTTCAGATGTTTATCACAAAATTAACTCTACTTGTAACGACTCTATCGTCAACATGTGGTCTTCTAATTATAATTTAGTTTCCTATGTAGCTATGTCTGAAATGAAAGCATTTGTCGTACCAATGTGAATAGGTCAGTTCATTTGATAGCGGTATTTCTCATTGTTCATGAACAATTTGGTCTTGAGTGAGTGAGTGATAGTTGCTCAGTCATGTGTGACTCTGCAACACCACAGACTATAGCCTGCCAGGCTCCGCTATCCATGAAATTCTCTAGGCAAGGTACTGAAGTGGGTTGTCATTTCCTTCTTCAGAGGATTTTCCTGACCCAGGAACATGGGTCTCCTGAACTGCAGGCAGATTCTTTACAATCTGAGCCCCTTGAATAACATAATTCTCATCTTGAGAATCATATTTCTGATTTTAAAGAACAAGTCAAAAAACCCTGACTTACGATTAATCAACACACTAAATTCCATCTCTATGTGATTAGGACAGCCACCCAGTTATGTAATCAGTATCAGTTTTTTACTACTGGCTTTTCATTCAAATTTCAACAGTCCATATGATTTGCTGCTTCCCTGGTGGCTCAGTGGTAATAAAACATCCACCTGCCAATGCAGGAGATGCAGGTTCGATCCCAGGGTAGGGAAGACCCCTGGAAAAGAAAATGGGAACATGCTCCAGTATTATTGCCTAGGAAGTCCCATAGACAGAGGAACCTGGTGAGCTACAGTCCATAAGGTCACAAAAGACTCAGACAACTTAGTAACACCAACATATGACTTGCCAGGCAACAAACTGGTGCACCAAATGAGCGGCATCCCCAAACACACTCAACAACAGCAATATAAATTTTCTGATTTATAACTTCTCCTTTGACAGACTGACTGGCTCCTGTTTAAATTTATAAGAAGGTTCATTTTTCATGTTCTCCCTGCTGCGCTTTGATTAGTCTTTTACTCTGTTCCCACTTATTTGCCTATTTTGAGTGGGGCCTTGAAACATGTCTTTCTTAACACAATGACTTGGAAGAATTTCAGATACAGTTTTAATTTCCTTTTGGAAAGAGTAACATCTCACTCAAGGACATTGGGTCACTTTATGATCACAAGGCTCTGTTATTTTTGGGTGTTTACAAACAACCACCATTATGCAGCCAACGGCAACAGACCAACAATCCAAACCCTGGAAACTGGCCAAGAATACAGAATCAAGCACGCTGAGGAGGAAACTGAAACTTACAGAAAATATAATGGGCATTCCATCTCTGATTTCTTAAGCATAGGGAAGTAGAAGGTTTTGTGACAATACATAAGGCAAAATTGATATTAAGACTATTACTTTATACGCTAATAACAAGAAAAATCCTAATCAAACTTTGACATATCATGATTTGTGGGGCTCTGAATTGAAAGAGGATGGTTGCAGGCATAACAAAGCTTAAGCACATTGTTTCAGTTTGGAGCTAAGATGGCGCCTACAGGAAAGGAGGTGGGCGTGAAAGGAAGCTTAAGCACATTGTTTCAGTTTGGAGCTAAAATGGCGCCTACAGGAAGAGATGAGGGCGTGGTCTAAATCCTTGCAAGCATGAAGAAGCTTAAGCACATGTTTGCGGTTTGGAGCTAAAATGGCGCCTACAGGAAGAGACAAAGGCGTGATCTAAATTGTTAAGTGATTGTCAAAATTTCTGATTGGTTCCCCTGGTTTCCGCGCACGTGGATGACTGCTTGACCTTTAGCTTGATTGGTGTAATCTATCGGAAGTCCCATGCAAAACCCCCTTCACTTGCCTATAAAAGCTGTGAGTCTGCACTAATAAAACGGAACTGCTTTGACAGAGCCCCTGTCACGTCTGATTGTCTCCTGCTTGCCAAGGGGCTGGGTGGCAGGCAGCAGACTCACCTCTCTCCAATCTTTCCATGGCTTGGCCACGGGCAATCCCGCCGCCGTTTCTCCTCTGCAGGCGGCCCCGCAATGATTGTAGGATGCATCCTCATTCAAGCACTTAACATGTGAACAAAAAATGGACAATACTGGAATGGGTAGCCATTCCCTTCTACAGGGCATCTTCCTGACCCAGGGACTGAGCCTAGGTCTCCCACATTGCATGCAGATTCTTTACTGTAAGTGGAGATCAAACCCAAGACACTATTTATTGACTAGCTATAGTTGAGGGAAAAGATTTCAACAGGTCAGAAAGGGCATCTCACTCAAGGACATTGGGTCATTTTGATCACAACTTACAAACAACCACCATTATGCAGCCAACGGCAACAGACCAACAATCCAAACCCTGGAAACTGGCCAAGAATACAGAATCAAGCACGCTGAGGAGGAAACTGAAACTTACAGAAAATATAATGGGCATTCCATCTCTGATTTCTTAAGCATAGGGAAGTAGAAGGTTTTGTGACAATACATAAGGCAAAATTGATATTAAGACTATTACTTTATACGCTAATAACAAGAAAAATCCTAATCAAACTTTGACATATCATGATTTGTGGGGCTCTGAATTGAAAGAGGATGGTTGCAGGCATAACAAAGCTTAAGCACATTGTTTCAGTTTGGAGCTAAGATGGCGCCTACAGGAAAGGAGGTGGGCGTGAAAGGAAGCTTAAGCACATTGTTTCAGTTTGGAGCTAAAATGGCGCCTACAGGAAGAGATGAGGGCGTGGTCTAAATCCTTGCAAGCATGAAGAAGCTTAAGCACATGTTTGCGGTTTGGAGCTAAAATGGCGCCTACAGGAAGAGACAAAGGCGTGATCTAAATTGTTAAGTGATTGTCAAAATTTCTGATTGGTTCCCCTGGTTTCCGCGCACGTGGATGACTGCTTGACCTTTAGCTTGATTGGTGTAATCTATCGGAAGTCCCATGCAAAACCCCCTTCACTTGCCTATAAAAGCTGTGAGTCTGCACTAATAAAACGGAACTGCTTTGACAGAGCCCCTGTCACGTCTGATTGTCTCCTGCTTGCCAAGGGGCTGGGTGGCAGGCAGCAGACTCACCTCTCTCCAATCTTTCCATGGCTTGGCCACGGGCAATCCCGCCGCCGTTTCTCCTCTGCAGGCGGCCCCGCAATGATTGTAGGATGCATCCTCATTCAAGCACTTAACATGTGAACAAAAAATGGACAATACTGGAATGGGTAGCCATTCCCTTCTACAGGGCATCTTCCTGACCCAGGGACTGAGCCTAGGTCTCCCACATTGCATGCAGATTCTTTACTGTAAGTGGAGATCAAACCCAAGACACTATTTATTGACTAGCTATAGTTGAGGGAAAAGATTTCAACAGGTCAGAAAGGGTCTGAAATCTAGCCCAGTGGTCTGCCTGGTGCTCAATGGTCTGCCTGGTGCTTCTGATTAAGCTACTACAAATTATATTTCCACCAACTCAATGACATTTTGGTTAGAATTCTTTAAATACTCTACAATAAACTTCTCTTTTAGAGCTTCATTTAAATGTATCTTGTCTTCATTAGGGAACTTTTGAGGAGGATAGATATGTTTGTTCCCCTGTTGTGGTAATGGTCCAGTGAGTGCATACATATTTCAAAACTCATCAGACTGTACCCTTTAAATATAAGCATTATATTTTATGTCACTCATACTGTTAAAACTGTTTTTAAAAATGAATGATGTTCAGACTGAAAAAAAGAAATCAACCAGCCTAAGTGGAAAATAACTCAGCCTATCTAGTCCAGAATTTCCTTGGGGCTGATAATCAAGTGGAGAGGACAATCACAGAAACAAATTACATTACAATGAGAGATCTGAAGGAGCTCTGAGGAGCCAGCTCCTAGCTGTGGGGTGATTATCTAGAACTGGAGTTCAAGAATACTTCCAAAGTATCTAGAATACTTCCAAAGTATCTAAAATACTTTCAAAGTATCTAGTTAATGTATCATTGGCAAACTGAGCAGGCACATTTGAGCATATATTGAGAGCATACCTGGCTGTTACCTGATAAAAATATACTTGATAGGTATCCTTGGGAAAAAAATTGTACTTGGGTCTTGGATTCCTAAGTATTACATTAAAAATATCACAATTTCTTAACATTTAAAAGTATATATGCTTTGTATATAACTTAGCAACTTTCTAATATTACTACAGTGTAAACTTAGTCATAATGTTATATTTGACAAGTCAATGCTTGATTGTCCTGAATCTATGTGTTCTAAAACCTCCAACTTCTGTTTACTTAGTCACTCCTATACTATCTGAACATAAAATTGCATTAATTCCCTCCAGCTGCTGTAATAAAATGCCACAAATTAGTAGTCTTAAATTGCTAAAATAACAGCCATTCCCTTCTACAGGGCATCTTCCTGACCCAGGGACTGAGCCTAGGTCTCCCACATTGCATGCAGATTCTTTACTGTAAGTGGAGATCAAACCCAAGACACTATTTATTGACTAGCTATAGTTGAGGGAAAAGATTTCAACAGGTCAGAAAGGGTCTGAAATCTAGCCCAGTGGTCTGCCTGGTGCTCAATGGTCTGCCTGGTGCTTCTGATTAAGCTACTACAAATTATATTTCCACCAACTCAATGACATTTTGGTTAGAATTCTTTAAATACTCTACAATAAACTTCTCTTTTAGAGCTTCATTTAAATGTATCTTGTCTTCATTAGGGAACTTTTGAGGAGGATAGATATGTTTGTTCCCCTGTTGTGGTAATGGTCCAGTGAGTGCATACATATTTCAAAACTCATCAGACTGTACCCTTTAAATATAAGCATTATATTTTATGTCACTCATACTGTTAAAACTGTTTTTAAAAATGAATGATGTTCAGACTGAAAAAAAGAAATCAACCAGCCTAAGTGGAAAATAACTCAGCCTATCTAGTCCAGAATTTCCTTGGGGCTGATAATCAAGTGGAGAGGACAATCACAGAAACAAATTACATTACAATGAGAGATCTGAAGGAGCTCTGAGGAGCCAGCTCCTAGCTGTGGGGTGATTATCTAGAACTGGAGTTCAAGAATACTTCCAAAGTATCTAGAATACTTCCAAAGTATCTAAAATACTTTCAAAGTATCTAGTTAATGTATCATTGGCAAACTGAGCAGGCACATTTGAGCATATATTGAGAGCATACCTGGCTGTTACCTGATAAAAATATACTTGATAGGTATCCTTGGGAAAAAAATTGTACTTGGGTCTTGGATTCCTAAGTATTACATTAAAAATATCACAATTTCTTAACATTTAAAAGTATATATGCTTTGTATATAACTTAGCAACTTTCTAATATTACTACAGTGTAAACTTAGTCATAATGTTATATTTGACAAGTCAATGCTTGATTGTCCTGAATCTATGTGTTCTAAAACCTCCAACTTCTGTTTACTTAGTCACTCCTATACTATCTGAACATAAAATTGCATTAATTCCCTCCAGCTGCTGTAATAAAATGCCACAAATTAGTAGTCTTAAATTGCTAAAATAACAGAAATTTATTCTCTTAAAAGCTACAGAGGCCAGAAATATAAAACTAAGGTATCATCAATGCTTTGCTCCCTATGAAGACTCTAGGAAAGAATCCTTCTTGGCTTCTTCCAGCTTGTGGTGACAGTCAGCACTCTTGGTGTTCCTTAATGCCTCCTTCCAATCTCTGTATCTGTCTTCACAGGACTATCCCACCTGTGTGTATAAGTGTCTGTGCGTCTTCACATGGCCTTCTTCTAAAGTTATCACTCAATGGCTTTAGGACCCATCCTAATTCATATGACCTCATTTTTTTAAATTTTTATTTTACATTTTACTTTTACAGAGCTTTGTTGTTTACAGATATGTATGATCCCAGATTAGTCATATGTATGTCCCCACCATCCCACCCGTCCAGGCCATCGCACAGCACCCCTGCAGGATCCCCTTTTCTCACAGCAAGTATGACTTCTTCTTAACGAAGTATATCTACAAGGATTTTTTCTTCAAGTAAAATCACATCCTGAGGTTCATAGTGGACATGAACATTGGAAGGACACTCTCTAACACTGTATAGTCCACCTCTATCCACTCGCAAATTCATGTCTATACCATATGCAAAATACACTCACTCCAGCTCAACATCCTCAGGATTCTTAAACATTCGAAATCTCATCTATGTATCAATAAGAAAGGTTCCAAAACTGGACACCTAAATCAGGTACGGGTGAGACTCTGGGTATGGTCCACTACGCAGAAAGATTTCTCTCCATCTGTGAATATGTCAAAACTAGAACACAAATTATCCTCTTCTAAAATACAATGATGGGGCAGAGATAAAAGAGACATTCCCATTACAAAAAGGAGAAATTGGAAAGCAGAAGCAGGTCACAGTTCCCAAGTGAGCCTAAAATCCAGTGGAGAAAATCACACTTGGTTTCAAGGCCTGAGAACAATGCTGCCTCAATGCTCTTGTCCTCTGGGCCCCTGAGGGCAGCCCTGCCCTTTTAGTCATTAATTTGGAAGTCGTGTTTTAATCACAGATATGTTAGTCTCTCAGTCATATCCGACTCTTTACAACCCAGTGGACTGTAACCCACCAAGCTCCTCTGTCATGAAATTCTCCAAGCAAGAATAATGGGAGTGAGTAGCCATCCCCTTCTCCAGGGGATCTTCCTAACCCAGGGATAGAACCCAGGTCTCCCACATTGCAGGCAGATTCTTTACTATCTGAGCCACAAGGGACCTGTAATACAACCTATAACTCCATAAATGTTTTGTTATTAAATAAAGAAAAAAAAATCAATGGCAACACTTGATGAGTTAAAACTTCTATACTAATACGTAATTTTCTTTCTTCAGGATTCAGGCACTTGGAAAAGTCCAAACTTTCTTAACCCAACGATCTAGTATGTCTTACTTCCAAACATATCTAATAAATTGCAATACTGAACTGAACCAATACCTTTCAGTATTCTAGGGCTAGAAATCTAATTCTGTTACACAACACTAAAGTAGAAGAACCTCAGCTTCCCTAGTAGCTCAGTGGTAAAGAGTTCACCTGCCAATGCAGGAGACACGGGTTTGATCCCTGATCTGGAAAGATCAAACATGCTGCAGAGCAACTAAGGACGTGAGCCACAACTATTAAGCCTGTGCTCTAGAGCTTCAGAGCCACAACTACTGAGCCCATGTGCCACAACTATTGAAGTGCATGTGCCCTAGAATGCAAGTTCCACAAGAGAAGTCACTGCAACAAGAAGCCTGCTCACTTCAATTAGAGAGTAGCCCCAGTTCCTGCAACTAGTGAAGAGCCTGTGGCAGCAGTGAAAACCCAGAATAGCCAAAAATAAATAAATAATTTTTTTCTTTAAAAAAGAGCTTTACCTAATATTTTTAAAACAGAAAATTTTAAAAAATAAATAAATAAATAAAATAGAGGAACCTTAGATTATTATGGATGAATTTAATGAATGCAGCATTAATATAAATAGCATCTAAAATTATGATATAAAAAAATGGAAAATAACTCACAGTTCTTAGAGAAAACTTGGCTCATAAATTAATAACCATTGATATACTATGCAAATTTACATATAAAGTACATGTTAATAATAATATAATAGTATAGACACTTGAAATGGAAACATTGAATATAGTACATATGTTATAGTCATAGTTATTCTATTACTTTTATTGGACATTATTTCCTAAATTACCTACAGCTATAGCTATTAAGGAGTTGTCTTAACCAAAACTGTATCTTAACTTATTTTCCCTCTAATACGTTATATTACTATGGGAACGTCACTCATTATGCATTGATTAGCTGAGGCTTAGAATTTTCTAACACTATATTACATTGTCATAGAACGTGTGTGCATGCTCAATTCACTCAGCCACTCAGGTTGTGGCCAACCAGGCTCCTCTGTCCATGGAATTTTCCTGGAGTGGGTTGTCATTTCCTCCTCCAGGGGATATTCCCTGACCCATGGATCAAATCGCCTCTCCTGTGTCTCTGCATTGCAGACGGATGCTTTACCGGTGAACCCCTCATCATGTAAAGCAATCATTAACTAGTTTGTTCCAGTTATGCCTGACAAGTATACTGCCTTATCAAATATTATAGATAATGGCTAATGCATATGTCAACTTGACTGGGCCACAAGGTGCCCAGATATTTGATCAGACATTATTCTGTGTATTTCTGATGATATTTTTGGATGACATTAACACTGGTAGATTTAGTAAAGTAGATTCCACTCTCTAAAGTGGTGGGCCGTGTCCAATCAGTTGATGGTTTGAATAAAACAAAAGAGCTGATTCATCCCCAAGTAGGACAGCATTCTTCCTCTTGGACTGCCCTCAGTCTGAAACATGGACATTTCTCCTGCCTTTGGACTCAAATTGAAACATCAGCTTTTCCTGGGTCTCAAGCCCACCAAACTTCAGACTGAAACTACATCATCAGCTCTCCTCCATCTCAAGTTTGCAGGCTAATCATGCATATCTTGGGACTTTTCAGGCCGCATGATTGTGAGAGTCAGTTCTTTATTATATACACATCACATTTGTACACACCCACACACCCTATTAGTTCGGTTTTTCTCTTTCAGCTTCTATTTCTCTAGACAATCCTAATTAATAGACACAGGTACTCCAATTCATGTCATCTTGCCTCGTCTCTGATCACAGTCTCATCTAGGGAAGATAATATCATTGAGAGCTTTGATTAATTTTGTGTGGATAAAATCTCCTGCAAATATTATCCTCTCCCATCAATGTCTGGATGGCACACTAACTTCATAGCAATTTGACACTTGGAAATGTTTGGAAGCTAAGAACTTTGTGGGTCGGGTAATCCTCAACCAATGAAAGACAAAAGATGATGAAAAAATCATTTGCCTCTAGACTGAGAAGATGTGCTTCCGTGGAGGTCATGGTGCAACCAAGCCTCCATTGTCTGTAGCAGTGAGCTCAGTAACACCCTCTTACATTGGCTTGTATGCCTTCCCATCCTCCCTTTTTTTTTGCTCCTTCGCGTCTGCTCCATAGAATCAACTTTTAAAGAAACTACTTGCATACAAGTCTTTACCTCTGGCTCTGCTTCGAATAAAACCCAAGCTAAGACAACTGAGTTTAACTTAAAACAGTGTAATGAAAGGTGAGAGATCAAACTTATTCACAGTGACATTGATGAAAATATTAAGTCTCAACTTAAGAAAAAAAGGACATGGAGCTAAGATAGCAGAGTAGAAGGACGTGCACTCATCTCTCCTGTGTACCACTTAATGGTGGGCCCGTGTTTCCAATCAGTTTTTGGATGGTAGATTTAGTAAAGTAGATTCCACTCTCTAAAGTGGTGGGCCGTGTCCAATCAGTTGATGGTTTGAATAAAACAAAGAGCTGATTCATCCCCAAGTAGGACAGCATTCTTCCTCTTGGACTGCCCTCAGTCTGAAACATGGACATTTCTCCTGCCTTTGGACTCAAATTGAAGCATCAGCTTTTCCTGGGTCTCAAGCCCACCAAACTTCAGACTGAAACTACATCATCAGCTCTCCTCCATCTCAAGTTTGCAGGCTAATCATGCATATCTTGGGACTTTTCAGGCCGCATGATTGTGAGAGTCAGTTCTTTATTATATACACATCACATTTGTACACACCCACACACCCTATTAGTTCGGTTTTTCTCTTTCAGCTTCTATTTCTCTAGACAATCCTAATTAATAGACACAGGTACTCCAATTCATGTCATCTTGCCTCGTCTCTGATCACAGTCTCATCTAGGGAAGATAATATCATTGAGAGCTTTGATTAATTTTGTGTGGATAAAATCTCCTGCAAATATTATCCTCTCCCATCAATGTCTGGATGGCACACTAACTTCATAGCAATTTGACACTTGGAAATGTTTGGAAGCTAAGAACTTTGTGGGTCGGGTAATCCTCAACCAATGAAAGACAAAAGATGATGAAAAAATCATTTGCCTCTAGACTGAGAAGATGTGCTTCCGTGGAGGTCATGGTGCAACCAAGCCTCCATTGTCTGTAGCAGTGAGCTCAGTAACACCCTCTTACATTGGCTTGTATGCCTTCCCATCCTCCCTTTTTTTTTTTTGCTCCTTCGCGTCTGCTCCATAGAATCAACTTTTAAAGAAACTACTTGCATACAAGTCTTTACCTCTGGCTCTGCTTCGAATAAAACCCAAGCTAAGACAACTGAGTTTAACTTAAAACAGTGTAATGAAAGGTGAGAGATCAAACTTATTCACAGTGACATTGATGAAAATATTAAGTCTCAACTTAAGAAAAAAAGGACATGGAGCTAAGATAGCAGAGTAGAAGGACGTGCACTCATCTCTCCTGCAAAATCGCCTGATTGTAACGAGTTTCTGAAAAACCATCAACAAGAGGAGGTTGGATCCAATCACAAAAAAGATACCCCACATCCAAGAGCAAAGGAGAAGCTGCAACAAGACGGTAGGAGGGACGCAATCGCGCCTTTAAAAAGTCAAACCTCATACCCGCCAGAGAGGTTGGGTGGGCCAAATACGCAAAGCCTATTGCACACCAAGATCTGGGAAAGGAGCAGTAACCCCCAAAGGGACTGAGCCAGACCTGCTTTAAAGGGTCCAAGTGCACCCTTAAGCTAGAAGTGCCCTTGAGCAGTTCTCAGAAAGAGGGCACTTAATTCCTTTACAAGGAGGCTATCATTAACCCGATCATAGAGCCGCTGAGTAGGACTGGAGAATGCGCACGGAGATTTGGGAAAGGGGAACAGCGATCCACATGAGAATGAGCCAGACTCACCTCTAAGTATTCTGACGTCTCTAGCAGTGGCGGGGGTTGATGGTGGCCTGCAGCAGGGTCAGAAACACTGTGGAAGTGCTTCTCATAGAACATGTGGGAATAAATCCTTTGTAGACAGACACCATTTTCCCTACTGTAGTTTGGCTGCAGGTCAAACTACAGGGAGCGAATTTAGCTCCACCCAGCAACAAAAATACCTGGATTAATGATTAAGAAACTGCCAGGACCAGCCTGGGTGGGCCTTTTAGTTCTGGAAAAGGTGGAAATTCACAAATAGTAATAAGAGGCCTTCAGATTCAACCACCGCCAGAGGCAAGAAAAAGACTGATAATTCCTGAATAATCAGAAAGAGACAGAAGAGCACGAACATTCACTATTTTTACGTTTTGACTGGAGCTGCATTTACCGCTGCATTTTTTTTAACTTTATTTTTCTTCTTTCTTATCTTTCTTTTTTTATCTTTTTTGTTCTTTTTTGCTCTCTATTTTTCTTTTTTCCTCATTCCCCCCGGATCCCCTTTTTTTTGTTTCCTCCACTCAACTCTATTGAAGCTACCAATATTACCAGTAAAACTGAATATATTCAGGTTTACACGATTTCTTTTTCTTTTAAACCACACATTTTATTTGGGTTATATATTTCTGATTCTACATTGGCCTTTTATGGTTTTGTGGGGTTTTTGTTTGCTTTTATTGTTTTTACTTTGTTTTTCTATATTTTTCTATTTATCTCTGTTTTAATTTTAAAATTTTTATATGTATTACTACTTCTTCTACAACTATTTCTTTGCTTTCTATGATGCTCTTTTCCTATAAGACTAAACTCTAATACATACAATCTTTATCTCCCTATATTTACTTACTGCCAGAGAGGTTGGGTGGGCCAAATACGCAAAGCCTATTGCACACCAAGATCTGGGAAAGGAGCAGTAACCCCCAAAGGGACTGAGCCAGACCTGCTTTAAAGGGTCCAAGTGCACCCTTAAGCTAGAAGTGCCCTTGAGCAGTTCTCAGAAAGAGGGCACTTAATTCCTTTACAAGGAGGCTATCATTAACCCGATCATAGAGCCGCTGAGTAGGACTGGAGAATGCGCACGGAGATTTGGGAAAGGGGAACAGCGATCCACATGAGAATGAGCCAGACTCACCTCTAAGTATTCTGACGTCTCTAGCAGTGGCGGGGGTTGATGGTGGCCTGCAGCAGGGTCAGAAACACTGTGGAAGTGCTTCTCATAGAACATGTGGGAATAAATCCTTTGTAGACAGACACCATTTTCCCTACTGTAGTTTGGCTGCAGGTCAAACTACAGGGAGCGAATTTAGCTCCACCCAGCAACAAAAATACCTGGATTAATGATTAAGAAACTGCCAGGACCAGCCTGGGTGGGCCTTTTAGTTCTGGAAAAGGTGGAAATTCACAAATAGTAATAAGAGGCCTTCAGATTCAACCACCGCCAGAGGCAAGAAAAAGACTGATAATTCCTGAATAATCAGAAAGAGACAGAAGAGCACGAACATTCACTATTTTTACGTTTTGACTGGAGCTGCATTTACCGCTGCATTTTTTTTAACTTTATTTTTCTTCTTTCTTATCTTTCTTTTTTTATCTTTTTTGTTCTTTTTTGCTCTCTATTTTTCTTTTTTCCTCATTCCCCCCGGATCCCCTTTTTTTTGTTTCCTCCACTCAACTCTATTGAAGCTACCAATATTACCAGTAAAACTGAATATATTCAGGTTTACACGATTTCTTTTTCTTTTAAACCACACATTTTATTTGGGTTATATATTTCTGATTCTACATTGGCCTTTTATGGTTTTGTGGGGTTTTTGTTTGCTTTTATTGTTTTTACTTTGTTTTTCTATATTTTTCTATTTATCTCTGTTTTAATTTTAAAATTTTTATATGTATTACTACTTCTTCTACAACTATTTCTTTGCTTTCTATGATGCTCTTTTCCTATAAGACTAAACTCTAATACATACAATCTTTATCTCCCTATATTTAACTATACATTATTATTCTATCTTTCTCTTCTATCCTCCCTTTCTCTTTCTCCCTTACCCACCATATTTCTTAGTCTGTTTCGTCTTCATTGCCTTATCCCCAATTAGGACCCTGCTCTAGCATTATTCTCCAATGTGTGCTTTAGTTAGTTCAGTTATTAACTGGTGGATACCATTCTTGGTTTTCTCTGCTCACCTTGTACTGTACTGTATTTTTTGTAGGAATGTTTAGGTTATGTTATGGCTGTATATATTTGTGTGTATGATCCAGCACACAAGATAGTATTTGCATGATATTTTAATTGCCACTTGTCAAAGGTATACCTTCTGTTTCTCATTTGTATATATATGTTTCAATACCACTTAATGTCATAATACCAATTATTGCCATAACAAACCAGCCATGAAATCTTCATTCCTTGGTCAGGCAACAAGTCCATGGCCTTTAGGGAGGGAACACTGACTCCAAAACCCTACAACACCAGAGAACACCTAACACTAGAGAGCATTAAATAGTCAGAACTCCAACAAAGGCAAGCACTTGTATGAAAGTTCTGACATCACCCAACCACCAGCATCACCCAGAATAAGACACCTCATCCAAACAACAAACACTGACAGACGTAACTCAAAGTCTGGGAAAAGGCAATCCCAAACGAAGTTAGTTAAAAAAATAAAAACAACAATGAAATGGCAGAGACATACCACACAAATCAAGGAACAATTTACAACTACGCAAGTCCAAATAAACTTTTCCTCATTTCTTCCATTCCCCGGATCCCCTTTTTTTTGTTTCCTCCACTCAACTCTATTGAAGCTACCAATATTACCAGTAAAACTGAATATATTCAGGTTTACACGATTTCTTTTTCTTTTAAACCACACATTTTATTTGGGTTATATATTTCTGATTCTACATTGGCCTTTTATGGTTTTGTGGGGTTTTTGTTTGCTTTTATTGTTTTTACTTTGTTTTTCTATATTTTTCTATTTATCTCTGTTTTAATTTTAAAATTTTTATATGTATTACTACTTCTTCTACAACTATTTCTTTGCTTTCTATGATGCTCTTTTCCTATAAGACTAAACTCTAATACATACAATCTTTATCTCCCTATATTTAACTATACATTATTATTCTATCTTTCTCTTCTATCCTCCCTTTCTCTTTCTCCCTTACCCACCATATTTCTTAGTCTGTTTCGTCTTCATTGCCTTATCCCCAATTAGGACCCTGCTCTAGCATTATTCTCCAATGTGTGCTTTAGTTAGTTCAGTTATTAACTGGTGGATACCATTCTTGGTTTTCTCTGCTCACCTTGTACTGTACTGTATTTTTTGTAGGAATGTTTAGGTTATGTTATGGCTGTATATATTTGTGTGTATGATCCAGCACACAAGATAGTATTTGCATGATATTTTAATTGCCACTTGTCAAAGGTATACCTTCTGTTTCTCATTTGTATATATATGTTTCAATACCACTTAATGTCATAATACCAATTATTGCCATAACAAACCAGCCATGAAATCTTCATTCCTTGGTCAGGCAACAAGTCCATGGCCTTTAGGGAGGGAACACTGACTCCAAAACCCTACAACACCAGAGAACACCTAACACTAGAGAGCATTAAATAGTCAGAACTCCAACAAAGGCAAGCACTTGTATGAAAGTTCTGACATCACCCAACCACCAGCATCACCCAGAATAAGACACCTCATCCAAACAACAAACACTGACAGACGTAACTCAAAGTCTGGGAAAAGGCAATCCCAAACGAAGTTAGTTAAAAAAATAAAAACAACAATGAAATGGCAGAGACATACCACACAAATCAAGGAACAATTTACAACTACGCAAGTCCAAATAAACGAAGTGGAATTAGACAAACTCTCTGACAGTGAACTCAGAAGAATGATACTAACGATGATCCAAAACACCGAAAACAGAATGATAGAGAAATTGCAAGACTAACACATTGAATAAAGAAATACAAGAACTTAAAAAACAACAGAGACAAACCACTCAATCGCTGAACTTAAAAACAATGTAGAAGAAATCAGGAACAGAGTATCTGAGGATGGATAAGTGAGCTGCAAGACAGAATGGTGGAAGTAACTGCTGAAAAACAGAATCAAGCTCAAAGAATGAAAAGAGCAGAGGATAGCCTCAGAGACCTCTGGGATAATATCAAATGCACCAATATTCGAATTATAGGGGTTCTGAAAGAAGAAGAACAAAAGAAAGGATATGAGAAAATTTTGAAGTGATTATAGTTGAAAATTTCCCCAACATGAGAAAAGAAATAGTCAATCAAATCCAAGAAGCACAAAGAGTACACAGGATAAACCCGAGAAGAAACACACCAAGACACATATTAATGAAGCTAACACAAATTAAACACAGACAGAATTCTAAAAGCAGCAAGGGAAAAGCAACTAGAGACATACAAGGGAAACCCCAGACGTTTAACAGCTGATCTTTCAACAGAAACTCTGCAGGCCAGAAGGGAATGGCAAGGCACATTTAAAGCACTGAAACAGAATCATCTGAAACCAAGAATACTCTACTCTTCAAAGATCTCATTCAAAATGAATGGAGAAATCAAAAACTTTACAGATAAGCAAAAATCAAAAGAATTTAGTAACACCAAACCAGCCTTACAACAAGTGTAAAAGGAACTTATATAGACAAGTATAAGAGAAGAAAAAGCTCTACAAAACAAACCATCATGACATCTAAGAATATGACAATAGGATCATTTGTATCAATAATTACTTTAAATGTAAATGGACTAAACGCCCCAACCAAAAGGCACAGACTGGCTGAATGGATACAAAAGCAAGACCCACGCATATGCTGCCTACAAGAAACTCACTTCAGACCTAGAGACACTCATAGATTGAAAGTGAGAAGATGGAAAAAGATATTCTATGCAAATGGATATCAAAAGAAAGCTGGAACAGCAATCCCCATATCAGACAAAATAGACCTTAAAATAATGAAGATTATAAGAGATAAGGCAGGTCACTATATAATGATCAAGGGATCTATCCAAGAGGAAGACATAACAATCATAAATATCTATGCACCCAACACAGGAGCACCCCAACACATAAGACAAACACTTTCAGACATAAAAGAAGAAATCGACAATAACACAATCATAGTAGCAGGACAAACACTTTCAGACATAAAAGAAGAAATCGACAATAACACAATCATAGTAGGAGACTAACACTCCTCTCACACCGATGGACAGATCATCAAAACATCAAATTAATAAAGAAACACAAGCCTTAAAGGACACACTAGAAGAGAAGGACCTCATGGATATCTTTAGGACCTTCCATCCAAAGCAGAAGAATACACGTTCTTCTCAAGTGCTCATGCAATATTCTCCAGGATAGATCACATCTTGGGCCACAAATTAAACCTCAGTAAATTCAAGAAAATTAAAATTATATCAACCATCTTCTCTGACCACAGTGCAATGAGACTAGATGTCAACTTCAGGAAAAAACTGCTAAAAACACAAGCACATGGAGATTAAACAACACATACCTTGAAAACAAACTGATTACCGACCAAATCAAAGGAGAAATAAAGAAAATTCCTAGAAGAAAATGACAATGAACACGCGACAGTGTAAAACCTACGGGATACTGCAAAAGCAGTTCTAAGAGGGAAGTTTATAGCAATATAATCCTACCTCAGGCAAGAAGAAATATATGAAACAGACAACCTAACTCTACACTTAAAACAACTGGAAAAAGAAGAATAAAAACACCCCAAAGTTAGAAGAAGAAGAGATATCATAAAGAGCAGAGCAGAAATAAATGAAAAAGAAATGAAAGAAACAATAGTAAAGATAAATAAAATGAAAAGCTGGCTCTTTGAAAAGATACAAAAGCAAGACCCACGCATATGCTGCCTACAAGACACTCACTTCAGACCTAGAGACACTCATAGATTGACAGTGAGAAGATGGAAAAAGATATTCTATGCAAATGGATATCAAAAGAAAGCTGGAACAGCAATCCCCATATCAGACAAAATAGACCTTAAAATAATGAAGATTATAAGAGATAAGGCAGGTCACTATATAATGATCAAGGGATCTATCCAAGAGGAAGACATAACAATCATAAATATCTATGCACCCAACACAGGAGCACCCCAACACATAAGACAAACACTTTCAGACATAAAAGAAGAAATCGACAATAACACAATCATAGTAGCAGGACAAACACTTTCAGACATAAAAGAAGAAATCGACAATAACACAATCATAGTAGGAGACTAACACTCCTCTCACACCGATGGACAGATCATCAAAACATCAAATTAATAAAGAAACACAAGCCTTAAAGGACACACTAGAAGAGAAGGACCTCATGGATATCTTTAGGACCTTCCATCCAAAGCAGAAGAATACACGTTCTTCTCAAGTGCTCATGCAATATTCTCCAGGATAGATCACATCTTGGGCCACAAATTAAACCTCAGTAAATTCAAGAAAATTAAAATTATATCAACCATCTTCTCTGACCACAGTGCAATGAGACTAGATGTCAACTTCAGGAAAAAAAAAAATGCTAAAAACACAAGCACATGGAGATTAAACAACACATACCTTGAAAACAAACTGATTACCGACCAAATCAAAGGAGAAATAAAGAAAATTCCTAGAAGAAAATGACAATGAACACGCGACAGTGTAAAACCTACGGGATACTGCAAAAGCAGTTCTAAGAGGGAAGTTTATAGCAATATAATCCTACCTCAGGCAAGAAGAAATATATGAAACAGACAACCTAACTCTACACTTAAAACAACTGGAAAAAGAAGAATAAAAACACCCCAAAGTTAGAAGAAGAAGAGATATCATAAAGAGCAGAGCAGAAATAAATGAAAAAGAAATGAAAGAAACAATAGTAAAGATAAATAAAATGAAAAGCTGGCTCTTTGAAAAGATAAACAAAATCGATAAACCGCTGGCCAGACTCATCCATCGCACAGCACCGCTGTAGGATCCCCTATTCCACAGCATAATGACAATAGTTATCTTTTCCACATATGATAATATAAGTTTCCATGTCACTCCCTCTACACCTCCCACCCACTATTCACTCCCCACAATGTTCATATGTTTATTCTCCATGTCTGTTTTTCCATCACTTCACTGCATGTGTTATTACCTTCTTACTAGATTTCATATGTATGTGTTAATATACTGTACTTGTCTTTCTCTTTTTGACTTACTTCACTTTGTATAATAGGTTCTAGGTTCATCCACCTAATTAGGACTGATTCTTCTGCATTTCTTTTTACAACTCAGAAGTACTCCATTGTATATATGTACTGGAGCTTTGGTATTCATTCGTTCGTCAATGGGCATCTAGGTTGCTTCCATGTTCTAGCTATTGTCTAGAGCATTGCAATGAACATTTGGGTACAGGTGTTTTCTTTCAGTTTTGATTTCATCAGGGAATAAGTGTAAAAGTGGGATTGCTGGGTCGTATGGTGCTTCTATTTTTATTTTTTAAAGAAATCTCCATATTGTCCTCCACAATGGCTGTATCAACTTACATTCCCACCAGCAATGCAAGATGGTTCCGTTTTCTCTGCACCCTCTCCAGCATATATTGTCTGTGGATTTTTTGATGATGGCCATTCTGACGGGTGTGAGGTGATATCTCACTGTAGTTTTGATTTGCATTTCTCTAATTATAAGCAAGGTTGAGCATCCTTTCATATGTTTCGTAGCCATCTGTATGTCCTCTTTGGAGAGGTGTCTATTTGGGTCTTTTTACCATTTTTTGATTGGGTTGTTCGTTTTCCCTGTGCTGAGTTGTCTGAATTGCTTGTAGATTTTGCAGATTAATTCTTTGTTTGTTGTTTCATTTGCTATGATTTTCTCCCATTCTGTGGGCCGTCTGTTCACCTTTTCTGTAATCTCTTTTGCTGTACAAAAGCTTTTAAGTTTCATTAGGTCCCACATGTTAATTTTCTGCTTTTTATGGTTCTGGTCTTACATTTAGGTCTCTAATCCATTTTGAGTTGATCTTTGTATATGGTGTCAGGGAATGTTCCAACTTCGCTTTTTGCATGTAGCTGTCCAGTTTTCCCAGTACCATTTGTTGACGAGGCTGTCTTTGTCCCATTCTATAGTTTTGCCTCCTTTGTCAAAAATAAGGTACCCATAGGTGCGTGGGTTGATCTCTGGGTTCTCGATCTTGTTCCATTGGTCTATATTTCTGTTTTTGTGCCAGTATCATACTGTTTTGATGACTGTTGCTTTGTAGTATAGCCTGAAGTTAGGGAAGTTAATCTCTCCAGCTCTGTTTTTCTTCCTCAGGATTGCTTTGGCTATTTGGGGTCTTTTGTGTTTCCATATGAACTGTGTGATTCTTTGGTCTAGTTCTGTGAAGAATGTCATTCGTAGTTTGACAGGGATCACACTGAATCTGTGGATGATATTTGGTAGTATGGTCATTTTCACAATATTGATTCTTCCAACCCAGAAACATGGAATACCTCTCCATCTGTTTAAGTATTCTTTAATTTCTTTCATGAGTGTCTTGTAATTGTCTGTGTTCAGTTCTTCTGTTTCTTTGGGTAGGTTTATTCCTAGATATTTTATTCTTTTGGTTGCAGTGGTGAAGGGGATTGCCTCTTTGACTTCATTTTCTGATTTTTCATTGTTTGTGTATAGGAATGCCAGTGATTTCTGTGTATTGATTTTGTATCCCACGACTTTGCTGAATTCATTGATTAGCTCTAATAGTTTTATAATAGTATCTTTGTGGTTTTCTATGTATAATATTAGGTTATCTGCAAATAGAGTTTTACTTCTTCTTTTCCAATCTGGATTCTTTTGATTTCTTTTTCTTCTCTTATTGCTGTTGCCAGAACTTCCAGGACTATGTTGAGTAATAGTGGTGAAAGTGAACACCCTTGTCTTCTTCCTCATCTTAGTGGGAATGCTTTCAGTTTTTCACCATTGAGGATAACCCTTGTTCTTCTTAATTTTTTCTCTTTTCCTGTACAAAAGCTTTTAAGTTTCATTAGGTCCCACATGTTAATTTTCTGCTTTTTATGGTTCTGGTCTTACATTTAGGTCTCTAATCCATTTTGAGTTGATCTTTGTATATGGTGTCAGGGAATGTTCCAACTTCGCTTTTTGCATGTAGCTTTCCAGTTTTCCCAGTACCATTTGTTGACGAGGCTGTCTTTGTCCCATTCTATAGTTTTGCCTCCTTTGTCAAAAATAAGGTACCCATAGGTGCGTGGGTTGATCTCTGGGTTCTCGATCTTGTTCCATTGGTCTATATTTCTGTTTTTGTGCCAGTATCATACTGTTTTGATGACTGTTGCTTTGTAGTATAGCCTGAAGTTAGGGAAGTTAATCTCTCCAGCTCTGTTTTTCTTCCTCAGGATTGCTTTGGCTATTTGGGGTCTTTTGTGTTTCCATATGAACTGTGTGATTCTTTGGTCTAGTTCTGTGAAGAATGTCATTCGTAGTTTGACAGGGATCACACTGAATCTGTGGATGATATTTGGTAGTATGGTCATTTTCACAATATTGATTCTTCCAACCCAGAAACATGGAATACCTCTCCATCTGTTTAAGTATTCTTTAATTTCTTTCATGAGTGTCTTGTAATTGTCTGTGTTCAGTTCTTCTGTTTCTTTGGGTAGGTTTATTCCTAGATATTTTATTCTTTTGGTTGCAGTGGTGAAGGGGATTGCCTCTTTGACTTCATTTTCTGATTTTTCATTGTTTGTGTATAGGAATGCCAGTGATTTCTGTGTATTGATTTTGTATCCCACGACTTTGCTGAATTCATTGATTAGCTCTAATAGTTTTATAATAGTATCTTTGTGGTTTTCTATGTATAATATTAGGTTATCTGCAAATAGAGTTTTACTTCTTCTTTTCCAATCTGGATTCTTTTGATTTCTTTTTCTTCTCTTATTGCTGTTGCCAGAACTTCCAGGACTATGTTGAGTAATAGTGGTGAAAGTGAACACCCTTGTCTTCTTCCTCATCTTAGAGGGAATGCTTTCAGTTTTTCACCATTGAGGATAATGTTCCCTGTGGGCTTCTCATATATGGCTTTCACTATGTGGAGATAGGTTCCTTCTGTGCCCATTTTTTGAAGAGTTTTTATCATAAATGAGTGTTGGATTTTGTCAGAGGCTTTTTCTGAATCTACTGAGACTATCATGTTAGTTTTGTCTCTTAGTTTTTTGATATCACATTGATTTGCGGATACTGAAGGATCTTCATGTGCCTGGGTTGAAACTGACTTGATCATGATGTATGAGTTTTTTGATGTGTTGTTGAATTCTGTTTGCTAGGATTTTGTTGAGGATTTTGGCATCTAGATTCATTAGTGAAATTGGCCTATAATTTTCCTTTTTTGTGTTGTCTTTGCCTGGTTTTGGTAACAAAGTGATGGTGGTCTTGTAGACTGTGTTTGGAAGTTTTCCTTCCTGTGCAATCTTTTGAAAGAGTTTTAGAAGGACAGGCATTAGCTCTTTTTTAAATGTTTGGTAGAATTCACCTGTGAAGCCATCTGGCCCGGGGCTTTTATTTTGGGGTAAATTTTTGATCACAAAGTGATTTCTGAGCTTGTGACTGGGTTATTCATAGTTTCTATTTCTTCCTGGTTGAGTCTTGGGAGATTAATCTTCTCTAAGAAACTGTCCATTTCTTCCAGGTTGTCCAGTCTGTTGCCACAGAGTTGTTCATAATAGTCTCTTATAATCCTTTGTATTTCTGCATTATCTGTTGTAATCTCTCCTTTTTCATTTTGATTTTTTTTCTTTATTAAGATTTATTTATTTATTTTGGTGGGGATGGGGTGGGGAGGGAGGGGAGCAGGTGGGCCACTTCTATTGGTCTTTCATTTTTTTCTATTTTTCATCCATCTTTGTTCTTTGGCCCATCTCGGCCTCCCATCACAGTGGCCTCTACTGTCGCAGAGCACCGGCTGTGGGCGCATGCGCTCCAGAGCTCCGGCTCGGTAGCTGGACACATCGGTCCAGCCACTCCGTGGCACATGGGATCTTCCCAGGCCAGAGATCGAACCGGCGCCCCTTGCCCTGCAAGGCGGTGTCCTTACCCGCTGGACCACCAGGGAAGCCCTCATTTTGATTTTGTTGATCTGGTTCTTCTCACATTTTTTCCTGATGAGTCTGGCTAGTGGTTTGTCGATTTTATCTTTTCAAAAACCAGCCAGACCCTTTCAGAACTGGTTGCTCTGGTTTTTCCACAGTGTCTGTAGCCAGAGCAGTTGACTCCTCCTTCTATACGGTTGATGCTGACTGGGGCGGCCATGGTGCGCAGTTCCTAGTCCATCCAGCAGGGGTTGCGCCTCTGGATCCGGTGCTGGAGGGGTTTCCCCGGTGTTATTGCATATCTCCTGGTATCTTTCAATTCTTGTTCTTCTCCCGGTGTTGCACCTCTGCTGCTAGTGGGAGTGAGGCTTCTCATCCCAGATGCTCAGCTTCTTTTTTGCAGCTCTGGGGCCATGCAGGCTCGTTCGAGTAGGTGGCAGGCGCCTTACCTGCAGGACTAAGGCTCTCCGTTTGCCCCAAACGTGGGCAGCAGCTTGCCCATTCCTGTCCCAGATCTCATTCTGGATGCCTGGCTTCCTTGCGGCAGCTCTGGGGCTCACTCGAGCTGCTGGCCCATGACCAAGCCTCACTGTTTGCCCCAAAAGTGGGCGGCAGCTTCTGCGTCAGGCTCAAGTCGGGCTTCTGGGCTGTGATCCATGGGAGATTTCCCTCTTCCATTTCCCACGCCCCGCTAGCATTGTCTTAGCTCACTTGCTGTCTCCACTTCCTGTCACAGTACTGTCCCCTACTGGATTCTCACGCTGAATGCTGCTTTCCTTTCTCCCAGTACACTTCCCAGCGCTCTCTCCACCCCAGTCCAGTGTGGTAGCTGGGGGACAGGAACTCCGGCAACGATCAGGCTGCTTGCTCTCTCTCCCTTGTAGACCTGAGGACATTTTTTTGTCTTCTAGAGGCTGGTTTGTTGGTGGTGTTTCATTTCTTGATTAGTTCTGCTGATTTTGTTGGGGAACTGGTGAAAGCCTCCTCTCATTCCTCAGTCATCTCAGCCCCCTCCCTGTGTGTGCCTCACCTTTAAAGGTAATAATGACTTACTTTTTCCATCTTAAATCCTCAAAGACCTCAAAGTTAGAACCTTATTCACTTTAAAAATAAATAAAAGTGAAATTCCCTTAGTTGTATCTGACTTTTTATGACCCCATGGACTGTTGCACACTAGGCTCCTCTGTCCATGAACTTCTCCAGGCAAGAATACTGGAGTAGGTCAAAATATGGTTTTAATAATAAAGGTTGCAAGTGGCTGGGGAAAGGGGAACACAGGAGTGACTGTTAACAGATACATGGCATCTTTTTTTGGCATCATGAAAACCTAGGGGAACTAGATGGTAGTGAAATTTCTACAACTTTGTGAATATACTATAAACCAGTAAAGTGTATACTTAAAAGGGTAAGTTTTAAGGCATGTGAATTTTATCTTAATAAAATGAATTGAAAGTAAAAATGATCATCTATTGATGCATGAATTACTGTACCCTCTACCACTTTGTCTGGGTGATCTAGTGGGCCTTTGGACTCAACCTGCAGTTGTGCAAATTAAATACATTTCTCTAGTATATATTTCTTCTACCAAATCATATTCATGAATATAGTTTGAAAATTTAGGAATTTTTCACTAAATATCTTCAAAATGTATGTCAAGCTTCTGCTAGCTTTATATACACGAAGCATGTGCTCAGTCTTAACAGTCTATACCAGTGTTTTCAGCCTGTTTTCCCACAGGTACATGTGCACAATTACCTTCGTGAAAGGTCTCTTTGCTGTTTTCTGAGAATTGAGTATGCTGCCAAGTATGAAAGCCCTAAGATGACTCAGAATCACCACCGTGCTTTCTTATGCCACATTGTCACCTTCTCGAGACTCTCGCATGACTACTGCCTCTGTGTGGTGTTATGTTCTTCCCCCAAAATAAGTAAAGGGCTTGCATCTTTGTTCAAACTTCTGCTCAAGGGTCAATCCCACCTTCCTTAGCCAGTCCTTTGGAAACAGTGCTCCCACCACACTCTGTCTCCCTTCAGCATTGCATCCCTCCACCCTAGTCCTTATCTAATCAACTGAGAATGCATAGAAATACATACACACTTTTATTCCTTAGTTCACTGTAAGTTATCAAGCACACAGCCATAAGCCTGCTTCTTTCTCTCAGCATCTATACCATGTGCCCAGCATGCAATGGTGCCCAGAAGATATTTGTTGAATAAACTGCAGAAATGCTGTCTCAGCACAATCTGGAAAATTATTCTTATCATCTATCTGATAATGTTAAGACTTCTTTATATAGTCTTCCCTATGCCTCTGAAAAGGCATACACTAATTAGTTTTAGTCCTCATACCTGTAGATCTCCAATCCTTCTTTCCTTTAAAGGAAGTATTTGGGGGGTTTTTCCCCATCTAATGATAACTTTTCTAATCAAAGGGTTAGGAGGAAAAAACTGTCAATTAAGCTACCCTGGGATTTCCGATAAGTATATTTCCCTAAGTATGTTTATAGAAAAAGCAGCAAATATAAACACAAAGATTAGTAGCCCAGGAGAAAATACTATTTCCAGAGAAAATACTCTTTTTGGTAATTCTTCCAAATATGTATAAAAGGGTACTAAGGCAAATTATTGTTTGGCAAGACGCATCACAATATTCTTGAAAATACATCTCTAAAAGATGGGAGATATACTTTTATAATAGCATGAGCATTTTATACTGGTACCTGAAACACGTACCTCTCTATGTAAGATGAATTCCCAGTCTGTTAGGGAATCGGATGCAAATATATACATGAAGGGAAGCTGAGTAAAATACAGCCCGGTATATATATAGATTTCCAAAGAGAACAGAGGAGTCTTATCTCTCAGCAGGAAACATGTGAGATGAATTTCTCACTTAGTTAATTAATTTACACTTTAGTTTTCCCACAGGTCACCACCGTGACTTTTTTTTAATGCCAAGTATGAAAGCCCTAAGATGACTCAGAATCACCACCGTGCTTTCTTATGCCACATTGTCACCTTCTCGAGACTCTCGCATGACTACTGCCTCTGTGTGGTGTTATGTTCTTCCCCCAAAATAAGTAAAGGGCTTGCATCTTTGTTCAAACTTCTGCTCAAGGGTCAATCCCACCTTCCTTAGCCAGTCCTTTGGAAACAGTGCTCCCACCACACTCTGTCTCCCTTCAGCATTGCATCCCTCCACCCTAGTCCTTATCTAATCAACTGAGAATGCATAGAAATACATACACACTTTTATTCCTTAGTTCACTGTAAGTTATCAAGCACACAGCCATAAGCCTGCTTCTTTCTCTCAGCATCTATACCATGTGCCCAGCATGCAATGGTGCCCAGAAGATATTTGTTGAATAAACTGCAGAAATGCTGTCTCAGCACAATCTGGAAAATTATTCTTATCATCTATCTGATAATGTTAAGACTTCTTTATATAGTCTTCCCTATGCCTCTGAAAAGGCATACACTAATTAGTTTTAGTCCTCATACCTGTAGATCTCCAATCCTTCTTTCCTTTAAAGGAAGTATTTGGGGGGTTTTTCCCCATCTAATGATAACTTTTCTAATCAAAGGGTTAGGAGGAAAAAACTGTCAATTAAGCTACCCTGGGATTTCCGATAAGTATTTTTCCCCTAAGTATGTTTATAGAAAAAGCAGCAAATATAAACACAAAGATTAGTAGCCCAGGAGAAAATACTATTTCCAGAGAAAATACTCTTTTTGGTAATTCTTCCAAATATGTATAAAAGGGTACTAAGGCAAATTATTGTTTGGCAAGACGCATCACAATATTCTTGAAAATACATCTCTAAAAGATGGGAGATATACTTTTATAATAGCATGAGCATTTTATACTGGTACCTGAAACACGTACCTCTCTATGTAAGATGAATTCCCAGTCTGTTAGGGAATCGGATGCAAATATATACATGAAGGGAAGCTGAGTAAAATACAGCCCGGTATATATATAGATTTCCAAAGAGAACAGAGGAGTCTTATCTCTCAGCAGGAAACATGTGAGATGAATTTCTCACTTAGTTAATTAATTTACACTTTAGTCACCAGTGCTGGAAGGCAGTTTGGCCGACTTAGCAGTCTAGGCTAGAATGAGTAATAATAATTCACATTCATAAAGGGCTTCAGAATATTAATTATTTAATCCACACTATATTGCTGCATGATAATTCAGAATTATCACTTGTGCTTTTTAGGCTAGAAAAACTGATCTAAATCAATTAAAATTCATGCTAAAAGCAGAGATCCTGGCCTTTAAGTTGGTGCTCAGTCCATTTTGCCTTGCCACTTTGGCCCTTTGGACTCTCTGATGGGTTAATTAACCTCTCTTGCTTTGAATTTGTCCATAAAATGATGATAATAAGACTAACCTTACAGTAGTATATTGTGCAAATTAATTGATTTTTGGAAAGCACTTTGAGATACATAGAAGAAAAGTATTAGTTGTAAATATCTCGATTGATTTTCAATGATAAATGATCATTTTTCATATCATTTTTCAATAGCAATAGTGACAGAGATATTGAATAATATATAAAACAATGAAAAATTCTTTCCATCACTCAAAGAAAGAGTGCTTAAAACTCCCACCTCCATTCAGCCAGCCATGACTCATTCGTTGGAAAAGAGGCTATGATTCATTCCTTTCCACAACTACCGAGGCTAACACATATTTCCAGTACAATGAGAATACTGGCTATTCCTGACAATGCAGTCTCTCATTTATGGTTGCATTTTAAATATATGTACAATAGCCCATCTTGTAGTGCACTATACTGCATCTTGGAAGGCAAGTTTACTGAGAAAATAATATATATTTTTTTAATTTAGAGGTTTCAGGGCCCTGACCAGAGCTGCAAAACATTAGTTTTAACATTAGCATTTTATAATCTACTTATAAACAAGCACTGAATGATATCAGTGAAATGTTACCAGCATTGTATATTTCAAAGGATTGTTTCATTTGTATATACTTTCTATGTAAGATGAATTCCCAGTCTGTTAGGGAATCGGATGCAAATATATACATGAAGGAAGCTGAGTAAAATACAGCCCGGTATATATATAGATTTCCAAAGAGAACAGAGGAGTCTTATCTCTCAGCAGGAAACATGTGAGATGAATTTCTCACTTAGTTAATTAATTTACACTTTAGTCACCAGTGCTGGAAGGCAGTTTGGCCGACTTAGCAGTCTAGGCTAGAATGAGTAATAATAATTCACATTCATAAAGGGCTTCAGAATATTAATTATTTAATCCACACTATATTGCTGCATGATAATTCAGAATTATCACTTGTGCTTTTTAGGCTAGAAAAACTGATCTAAATCAATTAAAATTCATGCTAAAAGCAGAGATCCTGGCCTTTAAGTTGGTGCTCAGTCCATTTTGCCTTGCCACTTTGGCCCTTTGGACTCTCTGATGGGTTAATTAACCTCTCTTGCTTTGAATTTGTCCATAAAATGATGATAATAAGACTAACCTTACAGTAGTATATTGTGCAAATTAATTGATTTTTGGAAAGCACTTTGAGATACATAGAAGAAAAGTATTAGTTGTAAATATCTCGATTGATTTTCAATGATAAATGATCATTTTTCATATCATTTTTCAATAGCAATAGTGACAGAGATATTGAATAATATATAAAACAATGAAAAATTCTTTCCATCACTCAAAGAAAGAGTGCTTAAAACTCCCACCTCCATTCAGCCAGCCATGACTCATTCGTTGGAAAAGAGGCTATGATTCATTCCTTTCCACAACTACCGAGGCTAACACATATTTCCAGTACAATGAGAATACTGGCTATTCCTGACAATGCAGTCTCTCATTTATGGTTGCATTTTAAATATATGTACAATAGCCCATCTTGTAGTGCACTATACTGCATCTTGGAAGGCAAGTTTACTGAGAAAATAATATATATTTTTTTAATTTAGAGGTTTCAGGGCCCTGACCAGAGCTGCAAAACATTAGTTTTAACATTAGCATTTTATAATCTACTTATAAACAAGCACTGAATGATATCAGTGAAATGTTACCAGCATTGTATATTTCAAAGGATTGTTTCATTTGTATATACTTTCTTAAATGAGTTTTTCTACATAATAGTTCTACAAAACATGTTGAACCTAATTCTGAAAAAAAAAAAAAAAATACAACTAAGTTATTTCATCTTAAAACTACAAATAAATAATTTAAGGACTTTTATTTCAGACATGAACCCAAAGTTGAAGCTCCAAAGCCATATAAACCTAGAATTATATGGTGATAAAATGTTGGTGCTTAGTACAAGAAATGAAATACTAAACCTTAAAATGTGTCTAACGGATGGTTTGTAGCCATCTTCAATCAAAACTCAGTACCCATTGATTTTTTTTTTTTTTTTCCCAAAACAGGAGGCCTGGTTCCCCTCTGAGTGGCTTCTCTCGTATGGAACTCTTCCTAACACCCAGTCTCCACACTTCCCCCAGCCAGAAGTACGGACTTAACACAGCACAATCTTTAAAAAGGCAGTAATTTCACTCAAATCAAGAGGCATATTTAGTTCCTGTCTTGAAAAGGAAATAGTCATAATTAGAATGTGCCTAATAGATGACACCTGTTTGTTAAGTCATTTCCAGAAAACCAGCGCAACCTCAGTAAAAACAAACGCTGCAATCCAAGGTCAACTGAGGGTACTCCAGGCTCTGAGAGCTACCAGGATCCCAATTAACAACTCATATCTTCTCTGCAATAGCCTCCTGATGATAGAGATTGTACATGTGTGTGTGTGTGGGGGGGGGTCTCTAGGTATGTATATGTGTATATACACACAGCAGTCTGATTCTATCTAGAATGACAAATAGATAGAATCCTATCTATCTATCCTATTTCAACAGATTTAAGAAAACATACAACCTTCTACCTGAACAAAAGAAATGCCCTGAAGTTTAAGCTATATTGTTTTACCTCTTTCATGTATTTACTCATTTTATTGCTATCTTTATTTTATACACTAAGATAAAGCTATTTTGCTATTGAGGCCTTTATAAAGGGCTAAAAATTATTTATATTTGCCTTTTTGGCATCACCTTTAAATGAAGAAACTTTCCTATTTAGAGTTGGGGAAAGCAACCAAATAAAAATGATGGAATAATTCAAATTAAGATCATTCTAAATTCCCAACTTTGTGAACACTGGCACAAAATTAGTAAATAAAAATGTATGTACAATTATTCAGAGTATTTATTTAACATAAAAATCACAAAGTTAATACCCATCAAGTTGGTTATTTTTTTTTTTAAAGTAGGGGGAGTGTGGGGCTCTGAAGTGAAAGAGGACCGTTGCAAGCATAAACAAGCTTAATTAAGCACATTGTTTCAGTTTGGAGCTAAGATAGTGCCTACAGGAAGGGACATGGGAGTGAAAGGAAGCTTAAGCGCATTGTTTACATGTTTGCAGTTTGGAGCTATGATGGCGCCTACAGGAAGAGACGAGGGCGTGATCTAAATTGTTCAGTGATGGTCAAAATTTCTGATTGGTTCCCCTGGTCTCCACGCTGGTGGATGATTGCTTGACCTTTAGCCTGATTGGTGTAATCTATAGGAAGTCCCGTGCAAAACCCCCTTCATCTGCCTATAAAAGCTGTGAATCTGCATTAATAAAGCGGAACTGCCTCAACAGAACCCATCCCGTGTCTGATTGTTCCCGGCATGCGCAGGCGGACTGGGGGCCAGCAGCAAGGCTCGCCTCTCTACAAGATCTCCTGGTTCAGATGGGGGCAATCTCGCTGCCTTCCTTTCTGCGGAAGGTCCCTGCAGGGGAGAAATACCCTTTATCCATGTTTTGTCAAGGATGTAGAAAAACTGGAACCTCATGCACTGCTGTTAGAAATATAAAATGGATTAGCCACTGTAAAAAAGAGTTAAGCGAAGAACTACTATATGACCCAACAATCCCACTCTGAAGTTCATACCCCAAAAAAATGGAAGCAAAGACTCAAGGATTATACCCTTATTTCCAATGTCCACACCAATGTTCTTCAACAGATGAATATACTAAAAAAAAACATGGTATATACACACAATGAAATAGTCTTCAGCCTTGAAGGGGAATGAAACTGTGATATATGGAGGAACCCTGAAGGCATTATGCTAAAATGAAAAAAATCACACTAAAGGAAATAAGCCAGACGCAAAAGAACCAAAAAATTGTATGATTGTACTTATTCAGGTTCCTAGAATAGGCAAACTCATAGAAACAGAGGGCAGAATAGGGGTTTCCAGGAGCTGGGCTGATGGGGTGGGTAGTAAATGTTGAATGGGTACAAGTATTCTGCTTGGTAAAATGAAAGGGTTCTGTAAATGGGCAGTGATGATGGATGCACGAACTTGTAACATTAAGGGTGCTTAACAGCACTGAGGTGCACACTTAAAAATGATTAAAATGAGAACTATTATATATGTTTCACCACAAAAAAGTTTAAAAAACTGTTTAGCATATTTGTTTAGAATGATTCATCGCCACTTCACCAATTATGTTTTTCAAAACAACTGGGTGCCTTAATCTGTCCGCAGTACATAAAAACATTGCCTGTATGTATATCTATCTATTCATACATATATAGATAGATACACATAAGTATATATATATATAATCTAATTTCAGAAGATGGAAAAGGCTGTAAGCAGAATTCTAATTTATGAGATCAGGGAGTAAACATAAAATTTACCTTTGCAATTTCACTGAAGTTTATAGCAAAATGCCCTTCTTGAGGTTTATTAAGCTCTAATCATTTTCTTGAAAGATTAGCAGCAATTATCATTAAGGTTTAAGCGTTTAACTGTGACTACTGCAATAAATCTTATTAAAATAACCAAAACCTACTTTTCTCGCATGTGCAACCTGTCTGTGAATCACAGCCATCTGTAAGTGGTGATTGCCTGGTGCCAGGCACAAAGTTCGGCTATACCATTCTTCCATCATCACTGGGTACCAAACTGAAATCTGAAGGATGTAAAAACTGGAACTATGCATTTTAAAATATAAAATGGATTAGCCACTGTAAAAAAGAGTTAAGCGAAGAACTACTATATGACCCAACAATCCCACTCTGAAGTTCATACCCCAAAAAAATGGAAGCAAAGACTCAAGGATTATACCCTTATTTCCAATGTCCACACCAATGTTCTTCAACAGATGAATATACTAAAAAAAAACATGGTATATACACACAATGAAATAGTCTTCAGCCTTGAAGGGGAATGAAACTGTGATATATGGAGGAACCCTGAAGGCATTATGCTAAAATGAAAAAAATCACACTAAAGGAAATAAGCCAGACGCAAAAGAACCAAAAAATTGTATGATTGTACTTATTCAGGTTCCTAGAATAGGCAAACTCATAGAAACAGAGGGCAGAATAGGGGTTTCCAGGAGCTGGGCTGATGGGGTGGGTAGTAAATGTTGAATGGGTACAAGTATTCTGCTTGGTAAAATGAAAGGGTTCTGTAAATGGGCAGTGATGATGGATGCACGAACTTGTAACATTAAGGGTGCTTAACAGCACTGAGGTGCACACTTAAAAATGATTAAAATGAGAACTATTATATATGTTTCACCACAAAAAAGTTTAAAAAACTGTTTAGCATATTTGTTTAGAATGATTCATCGCCACTTCACCAATTATGTTTTTCAAAACAACTGGGTGCCTTAATCTGTCCGCAGTACATAAAAACATTGCCTGTATGTATATCTATCTATTCATACATATATAGATAGATACACATAAGTATATATATATATAATCTAATTTCAGAAGATGGAAAAGGCTGTAAGCAGAATTCTAATTTATGAGATCAGGGAGTAAACATAAAATTTACCTTTGCAATTTCACTGAAGTTTATAGCAAAATGCCCTTCTTGAGGTTTATTAAGCTCTAATCATTTTCTTGAAAGATTAGCAGCAATTATCATTAAGGTTTAAGCGTTTAACTGTGACTACTGCAATAAATCTTATTAAAATAACTGAAACATACTTTTCTCGCATGTGCAACCTGTCTGTGAATCACAGCCATCTGTAAGTGGTGATTGCCTGGTGCACACAGATGGGAATACAACAACGTTCCGGCTATACCATTCTTCCATCATCACTGGGTACCAAACTGAAATCTGAGTCAGACTATTTGCATTTGAAAGATTATACGATCACTGTAATTAACAAATTGGCTTTCGGATACAAAATGCATGATAGGTGCCTGATTGAAAATAACGCTTGAACTGTGCAACCTCGCTTACTAATCTCCAGCAGTCTATATAAAAAAAATTAGATGTTAACAATAGAGGAACAGGTTTTGAGTTTTTATAGCACACAATTCCTTTACAGATTTAAAATGACAGAAGAAGGGAACAGCATAATTTATTCCTTCTGGCTTGCAGCACAGAACCATGGAGTCTCTAGGCCCATAACTTCAGGGCTTCACTTTTAACTCCTGTCAGCCTAAATCAGTTAGAAAAGTGAGCCTCTGACCCACCTTGCAGGTCTTTCAGGCAAGGGAAAGAAACAGACCCACATTACTCACAAAGTCCAAGTCATTAAATATGAAAAAAAGGAAGCCAAAATCAAGGAGATTAGTATCTTTCTTGATGTCACCACATTTTGGCTACTAAAACCTAATTCTGTTGGATTAATAATCAAAGAAGGGAAAGAGATTTGAACACTTCACATGATGGAGAACTGATTTTGGAGTTGAGAAAACCCTGCTTTAAAGGAGTCATGATCAGCCACCCTGACATCTAAGTGAGTAATTTTGTCTATGTGGTTGTTTTTCAATTTTGTTGAACTTGAGAATATTTCCTACTTTGCTAGGAGTCTATCTGGTAGTTAAAAGTTTGGACCTGGATAGAATCAGACTGTTGAGTCTTAAATTCTGCTTACCCTACCTACAGCTGTGTAACTTTGGCAAGTTACTTAACTTCTCTGTGCTTTCTTTCTCTACTTATAAAGCAGGACTCATAATAATCCACTCAAAATTTTGTTGGAGTAGGGGGATGGGATCAAATGGGTCAATAAATTTGAGCAGTTTAGAACAGGACCTGGCATCTATTACAGTCAGTGATATATCAATTAGTTACTATTCATATGTAAGCCAGTTCGTGAATACACACTGAAAGACAGACATACAGTCCCAGGCCTCATGGAGCTTTCAGATTTCTGGGAAGATAGACATTTAAAAATAAATGCAAAAACATGTAATTGCAAGATTGAAAGAAAGTAAAAGAGGACAGCAGGTCTTGTGATGTTTGAGCTAATTATTGTATGTCAAATTCTTCATCTGAAAGATCTCAAAAGTATTATTTCTGTGACAGTTACTGTAGGAAATACATAAGTACCATAATGGAAAAACCCCTAACACAAGGAAAACCTCGGTGCTTGTTAGTATCTTTCTTCCCTTTTCTCCATGGCATCTGATCATTTAGATAAGTGCTTGCCTTGTTCACTGTTTGTCTGAAGATTATTATTATTATTATTTTTGCAGGGAAAAGTTTCTTAACCTCAAATGACCTCATTCTTTGAGACGCCAGATGCTGAAGAATATTAAAATTATATTTAAGACAGTGCTACATTAAAATTAAGATGTATTTTCTGCTAGATTACATTTTTAAAAGACCGTCATCACATATTATATACACTTAGATATCAAATGACTGCATTTACATTTGAACCAAAATAAAAGATGAAAGTGGTTAATGAAGTTCTAATTCATTGCCTTGAATGTTTTTAGCCTACTACATCCAAATTATTTTTTTAAAATAACTACCACTAGAAAGGCTAATGCAGTGCAGATGACTCCCCAAATATTTGCAATAGGCCACGTGAACACCACTGCAGCATCTCAACAATTGACTGTAATAGATTTAAGGGGCGATGATAGGCTGCCTTGACATTTAAATAGATAATATTTTCTATTAAATCGTTTTTTAAAAACCTTGATTAACACCAGAAATATTTCTCACTTAACCAAAAGAAACCCTCATTAAGGAAATTTTCACTGAGTTACATACAATATGCTCATCTGTGCACCATGAACTTGTTTTTACTCTATATTCAAAGCTGTATGTTTATTTCTCTGTTCGAGTTCAGTTCTCAAAGCCAAAAATATGAAACAGATGTGGTGACTTTCTGTGTCGTGTGAAGCACAATTATGCTTCTTTGAATTGCTCAGGCTAAACAGTTGCCCTCCCTAGAGCATCTCGAAACTGTTTTGAGATTCTTCGCAGCCAAGAAGCCAGCCTGCTACCTGTCAGGAGCTGGAATTGGCAGGCCACAGCTGGGTGATTGTGGAGGATGCTGTGTTACAGCCCTCCCAACCAGAGTCTGTGTAACCTAATAAATAAGTAGGCAAAACTTCAACTAAATGGTAAGTTATCTCATCCTTCAGAAGAGACTGAGCTGCTGGCTAGTTCAGCTCAAAGTCCACTTTACTTGTCCCATTTAACAGCACTCAAAAAACAGTTCTATCTTCTAGTCCTTGTCACTCCCCAAGAAGGTGGAGAACTATCACAATGCAAAGGGCAAGTGAGGCAGGCATCTGTGAGCCTCCCAGCTCCTTCCTAAAAGGGCACTAAAGGAAGAAAAAAAAAGTTCAGTTTGTTTTGCTTCAGAGTTCATAGCACTGGCAACAGTCAAGAGTGAATAAAGAAAACTCTTCCAATTTACCTGCTGTAGCCATGAGAGGCCTTTAAACCTGTGTCAGTCAGATTAAGTATCCGAAGTGTACTTTTTTCAATTGTATCGAAAGGCTTAATTTGAACCAAAATAAAAGATGAAAGTGGTTAATGAAGTTCTAATTCATTGCCTTGAATGTTTTTAGCCTACTACATCCAAATTATTTTTTTAAAATAACTACCACTAGAAAGGCTAATGCAGTGCAGATGACTCCCCAAATATTTGCAATAGGCCACGTGAACACCACTGCAGCATCTCAACAATTGACTGTAATAGATTTAAGGGGCGATGATAGGCTGCCTTGACATTTAAATAGATAATATTTTCTATTAAATCGTTTTTTAAAAACCTTGATTAACACCAGAAATATTTCTCACTTAACCAAAAGAAACCCTCATTAAGGAAATTTTCACTGAGTTACATACAATATGCTCATCTGTGCACCATGAACTTGTTTTTACTCTATATTCAAAGCTGTATGTTTATTTCTCTGTTCGAGTTCAGTTCTCAAAGCCAAAAATATGAAACAGATGTGGTGACTTTCTGTGTCGTGTGAAGCACAATTATGCTTCTTTGAATTGCTCAGGCTAAACAGTTGCCCTCCCTAGAGCATCTCGAAACTGTTTTGAGATTCTTCGCAGCCAAGAAGCCAGCCTGCTACCTGTCAGGAGCTGGAATTGGCAGGCCACAGCTGGGTGATTGTGGAGGATGCTGTGTTACAGCCCTCTCAACCAGAGTCTGTGTAACCTAATAAATAAGTAGGCAAAACTTCAACTAAATGGTAAGTTATCTCATCCTTCAGAAGAGACTGAGCTGCTGGCTAGTTCAGCTCAAAGTCCACTTTACTTGTCCCATTTAACAGCACTCAAAAAACAGTTCTATCTTCTAGTCCTTGTCACTCCCCAAGAAGGTGGAGAACTATCACAATGCAAAGGGCAAGTGAGGCAGGCATCTGTGAGCCTCCCAGCTCCTTCCTAAAAGGGCACTAAAGGAAGAAAAAAAAAGTTCAGTTTGTTTTGCTTCAGAGTTCATAGCACTGGCAACAGTCAAGAGTGAATAAAGAAAACTCTTCCAATTTACCTGCTGTAGCCATGAGAGGCCTTTAAACCTGTGTCAGTCAGATTAGCCTATGTATCCGAAGTGTACATGTTGATTTTCCTCTTGCTTAGAATAGTTGAAAACATGTGGAAATTTCTATAAATGAAGAGAAAGCTTGAAACAAATGGTAATTTTGTTCTCAAAAAAGAAACTTTTCTTCAGGCTGTGGGAGGTGAGGAAAAGAACTTCCTTTTCTTCTAAAAGGAGTGAATGCCGAAAATAATGGCATTCATAGAATCCTGCATTGATCTTGCTAACTCACAATTGCACAAAGGTCTTGAGATGAAAGCTAGCAATGGGCACATTTCATACAGGAATATGTATAGAGTGCCATGCTCAGGGAGGTCGTAAGATTGATACAAATTAGCACACCAGCAGTCTCATCTAATGTGTTTTTCCTCAAAGCAAACCATGCATCACCATTCATTCACTCAGAATTCATTTATTTCATGGAGACCTGGGTGTTATGCTAGATGCTAAGGATACGGAAATGAAAAGACTAAGTATATGCTACAATATGTTCATATGGAAGGAGGAAAAGACATTTAAGACATGGAATAGACAAATGGAGTATTTTTACAGCTACTGAGGACTCATTTTCCCCCTGTAGGCAGGCCTCCAGGTCTTGGAATAACAGAAATAAAGATATAGAAGGTGGAGACTTTTGGCCTCCATAACCTTAAGAGACCTTTTAGCACCTATTTCTGGGAGTCAGGCCACATTCTAGACCAGTCCTTAAATTGCAACGTCTTCTAAGTCTCCTCCTACAAATCTCATCATTCCCTCAACATACCATTCCTGCAAAGCCAAGAGCGTGAGAGGGGATGTAATCAGGAGGGCTTGCACCTATGGTTTTTCACCCTGAGAGATGTCTGATTCCATCATGTCATTTTAGTTTCATTGATGTAGTATGATCATTTCATCCCCACAGAGGGAAAAAGCTGGCATCTTCATGCTTAGCATCTCTGCTGTCGCCCAGCCTGGTGTGGGCATGGACCCTGTAGCCCAGCCTCACCTACCCTTCTTCAGGCTTTATAGTGTCCTGGGTCACTAAAGAGAAGACACTTGTCCATGTGGATCGAGCCAAACAGGGCTGAGGCTCACTGGGGCAGACGAGACAATGAAGCCCAAAGCAGTGCCTGTATCCTATGGCCAATCATCACCTATAATCATGAGAAGGATAACCATCCTAACTCCTGCAAATGAGTTTTATATGGCTATAAACCAAGCAGCGGATGGATTCATCTGAGTGCTGACTCTGCACTGACTTTGGAAGGGTCAGGTACTTCGGGACAGAGCCCAGAAGATGGAGTCCAGTAGTTGTGATGGGTTAGTCACTTAAAACGTGTCTGACTCTTTTTGTGAACCCACAGACTATAGCCCATCAGGCTCTTCTGTCCCTTGGATTTCCCATGTAAGAGTACTACGGTGATTTGTCATTTCCTTTTCCAGGAAATCTCCTGACCCAGGGATTGAACCCTGGTCTGCATTGTGGGCAGATTCTTTACCAACTGAGCCACTAGGGAAGTCCATGGATTCTAGAGCCTAACGCTTATCATGTTACCTTGAATTTTTGTCTCATATATAAACCAAGGCCTTAAACCTAGATATAGATAATGCATTGGCCCCATGGCTCCATATCAAGGGATAGAATAGACTATTCTTTGATGAAAGGTCCTTGGAAGTAGATGTGAATAAACCTACTCAGGGGTAAACAAATCCAAAACTATAAAATCATACTGGTTTAAAGCAAGTTCTGTAAAAGAAGTCTATATTTAGGATTACATTTATTGCACAAAGTATTCTATTTCTACCAGTTGTAAGGAAAGAAACCATGACGTCTCCATTGAAGCCACTCTGCCTTAAGATGCAACAAATTAAAGGTAGGCAAAGTTAGCCTCCATTCCTACTGTACCATATTAACATCACATCTCAACAAATATGAACACTATAATTGCTGCAATAATACTGTATAAAAAAGTACACCACAGTCAAAGAGGAAAAGATTGCTCATATCAGTCAGTAAAGGCCTCATCTAAGATACAACACTTAAACTGAGCCTTGAGCTTGCCAGAGACAAAAGCAGGCAGAGAGAGCACTGCAGACGGAGACGACAGCCTGTGTAAAAGCCCAGTCTGCAATCACATGAGAGCCTGGGTTCTGTTAATGGGACTGGAACCAGGGAATGCAAGATGCAAGGCATGGCAGCATGAACGGGGGCTGGAACTTATTTTTCCAAACATGGAGTGTCATTTCCTCATCTCAAGCAGTGGTGTGATGGGATCAGGCAGTAAGCAGAGGTCGGAAGCATCATTTCTACACACAAGTGGACCCACAAATGTCACTCTATATATATAAATATATAATCCTGCTTGTGCATAATGTGCATCACAAGCTGTTAGGTGCAATGTTCTCAGAGAAGTTTGGAAACAGTAACTCTTCAATTGAACAGACAAGGTAGAGAGACCATGAAAATATGCTGAATAGTCTCTACAGAAATCTCCAATTACAATGGATCTTGATTATTCAAGAATAAAGTACATAATTTGAATTCCAGGGATCTGGACAGTAGAACTTACAATGTCACTGCTACATAAGCTTTAGAGGGGTAGTGTTTTTAAAACAGAAAAGGAAACAAAAGTCTTTCAAATTGTAAAAATGATAATTATTTAACATAATGTTTCCCACCCCCATAATAGTTTCTCCTAAAATGTGTGGAATAATTTATATATAAATATGTAGATGTATACAAACTGAAATGCCAAACATTGAAAAGAAACTCAAATGAGTGGGTATTTACATATGGAATAGAGCTCATAAGAAACCATGTTTTCATGATAATGAGATGTTTTCCAAGTTTCCTTTCATTCTGGAAATTCACTCAGAGGCAAGCCTATATAGTCATAAAATAGCAAAGAAATTCAAATGGCAGCCTTGGAAATCTGAAAAGATAAGATTCGACATAAGAAATGGCCATTGGGCCTTCTCCAGTTCAGTGATGGGTCAAAGAGTGAAACTGAAAATTCCCAAAACGTAGAAGACAGAAAGTCCTTCAGCTAACCATATCTTTAACTGGTAGGGAACATACACAGTTTCAAGTCCAGAGAAACCTTAAATGGATTTAAGCAGGTTTCTACTGTTTAGGTACATTCTACAAGGATTATTAACTATCTGTATACAATTAACAGAAGAAAGAAAAAGAAGTTTTCTCCATAATGTTTAGGAAATGGATGTTTATGAACCACAGAGTTCAAATAGAGGGCATGGGAATTAATTCTGTTTCCAAATTTGTCTGATAACTAGCATGTTTTAAAAAACCATCAAGATGTAAACAAATGTCATGTTAGCAAGACAGTTATCTTCTCAAAGGGAAGTCATATTCTGTAAGGAAAACAAGAACAATGGTTTTAAAGCCTTACATTATTTCTAGTAGTAAAGCAAGCTTATTGATTACAAAACCATTTTAAATTTCTCATCCAAAGGCTCTATACAAATGACTGACTTGGCCAAGTTTCTTTCAGTTACAGAGGACAAAAATCCAACTTAAATCAGCTTAAACCAGAAAGGCAATCTACCACCTCACATGACTAAATCATGTGCTGAATCCAGCTGATTCAATAAATTCATCAGAACACTGTTCCTGTCTCTTTATGTCTTAACTGTATTTTCCTCCATCTGCTTTATTAAGGCAAATATGCCTTTCCCAATTCCAAGAGAATCTTCTATCAGTTTAGTAACCCAAGTGGAAAGGGAGCGTGTCTCTCCCAGTAATTTCTGCTAAAACCTCCAACTGACTTGGACTGAGCTTGAGTGAACTTTCAGCTTGGAACTTATTGTTCTGTGCAAAGTGTGAGCCATACTGATTGGTAAGACATGAATCACACACCCAACCCTGGAGTCACATGGTGAGTTCAGTCCTCTGGGTTACAGTGACCAGGAATGAAGGATAGGTAGCCCCTCCCCTCCCAAAGAGACTACAAGTAGAAAAACATGCATTTTTTTTACTCCACAGATAAAATATCACCATGAATTTTTGCTTATACATTCGCTTTTTCTAAAATGACATTTCACGGTTTCAGTAGACTGCATTCTCTGTAGGGAAAGGCACCATATCATATTCATGCTCTAGCTGATGCTCCAAAGCCACTTAAAAATATGGCAACTCTCGCATTACTGGCAAAATCATCTTGAGTGTTTCTTGGCCCCAGACTCATTCCACGTATCCTTCCTTTTTTATTTAGATCCAATCAGGTTAAAACTTCTTTTCAAGACAGACCATTGCAGAGAGGTACAGAGAAAAGTTACATGCAGGTAATTACCTATAGGTTACAACAGCTATCCTGAAAATTTACATAATCGCAAGGATGGTTGTACGGGCCAGAGGTAAAACTCAGTAAGCAAGAAACCAGATAGATAACATGAATGTAAAAGTTTCAGAAAGGCAACAAAGTCAAGAAGGTAGGATTATAAAGACAGAGTCCAAATCTGGGAATTCAGAAGTTTAATAAGGACAACCATAGAAAACAGGAAACTCTGGTTCTAAGGAAAATGATGTTCTTTGCAGTCTTTTAAAATTACTGCTGAATGCTGAGTATATGAAGACAAGGTCTCATCAACTGGAAGTATATTTCCATTCAAAGGTATCAACTGGATTCCCCATGTGCTTTTTTATCCCTTTGAAGAAAAGGAAGAGGGCTAAGGATTTGGAAGTTTTAAATAGATGAGACCAGGTGGCCTAAACAAGCCAATCCTAATCATGAACAATTACAAGATCATTTCCTCAAATTAAAGAAAAAAAATCTTATTTTTGACATATATCTATTTCTGATACATGGAAAGTATGGCTGGAGGCCACACTGATTGATACTGCTGTAAATCATAGGGAATGTAGCATGGCCAGGTTATAAGTACATCCTCCCTTGCCTCAACTGTTGGTCTTCCCTTTAAGCATCCTTTCAAACACAACCAAACCCCCTGGAGTCACATGGTGAGTTCAGTCCTCTGGGTTACAGTGACCAGGAATGAAGGATAGGTAGCCCCTCCCCTCCCAAAGAGACTACAAGTAGAAAAACATGCATTTTTTTTACTCCACAGATAAAATATCACCATGAATTTTTGCTTATACATTCGCTTTTTCTAAAATGACATTTCACGGTTTCAGTAGACTGCATTCTCTGTAGGGAAAGGCACCATATCATATTCATGCTCTAGCTGATGCTCCAAAGCCACTTAAAAATATGGCAACTCTCGCATTACTGGCAAAATCATCTTGAGTGTTTCTTGGCCCCAGACTCATTCCACGTATCCTTCCTTTTTTATTTAGATCCAATCAGGTTAAAACTTCTTTTCAAGACAGACCATTGCAGAGAGGTACAGAGAAAAGTTACATGCAGGTAATTACCTATAGGTTACAACAGCTATCCTGAAAATTTACATAATCGCAAGGATGGTTGTACGGGCCAGAGGTAAAACTCAGTAAGCAAGAAACCAGATAGATAACATGAATGTAAAAGTTTCAGAAAGGCAACAAAGTCAAGAAGGTAGGATTATAAAGACAGAGTCCAAATCTGGGAATTCAGAAGTTTAATAAGGACAACCATAGAAAACAGGAAACTCTGGTTCTAAGGAAAATGATGTTCTTTGCAGTCTTTTAAAATTACTGCTGAATGCTGAGTATATGAAGACAAGGTCTCATCAACTGGAAGTATATTTCCATTCAAAGGTATCAACTGGATTCCCCATGTGCTTTTTTATCCCTTTGAAGAAAAGGAAGAGGGCTAAGGATTTGGAAGTTTTAAATAGATGAGACCAGGTGGCCTAAACAAGCCAATCCTAATCATGAACAATTACAAGATCATTTCCTCAAATTAAAGAAAAAAATCTTATTTTTGACATATATCTATTTCTGATACATGGAAAGTATGGCTGGAGGCCACACTGATTGATACTGCTGTAAATCATAGGGAATGTAGCATGGCCAGGTTATAAGTACATCCTCCCTTGCCTCAACTGTTGGTCTTCTTAAGCATCCTTTCAAGGAGACCCATGTGATTTCAGAATGAGTCACAGTTCAACTCTTTAGCACTAAGTATTGTTGATTTGTTGATTCATACATCAGAAATTAAACTAATTTCATCCTCTGGTTATTTAAAAGCCTTGAGGTAGCTATTACAATAATTATTAGCAATGAGTTCTTGGCAACACCAACTTATTTATTAATTTTTTAAACATTTACTGAGTATCTATAATATTATCTACAATACTATCTAGTATCTGTAATACTCAGTAAAGTTTTACAAAATTATTGTGTTACATGTTAACATAATACACATTCACTCAAATTGTCAAAGACTGTTATCAGTGTTATTAACAGATGCATGAAAAATATCATTATGGCTACAAAGGAAGATTGAATGCAGAATCCTTGCCAACACGTGAACTAGGAAAAAGGGTGAAAGGCAAGAAAGGGGTAATACTAGCAAGAGAAACAACATTCATGAGGACACAAGGGGAATAATGTATGTGGCCAGCAAGCAGAGTTCAGTTCACTGTTACTGGAACACGAGAGGATAAGGGTCAGACTGCAAGGAGCAACATATACACCAAACTAATTTTGTTTACATTTTACACTTCAGTGAGTCATAGAGTCTTGTCCTAAAAGAAATAAAGAAAGATGATGTCTTGAATTCTCATCTAATTCGTGAGTAATATAATTGCTCCACCAGTGTGGAAGGAGGACCAAGGTAGGAAGTAGGCAGGAGGTAGGAGGAAACTGGCCGCACAAGGAAAAGTGAGACGGCAATGGAATGGAGAGAAACTGGACCAAAGAGACAGAATTGATGGAATCTGGTGAGCAACTTCAAGTAACTGTAGAAAGAGTGGACCCAATGCACAGTACATCCAAGACTTCAACTTTGAAAACAGTGGAAGTTTTAAATAGATGAGACCAGGTGGCCTAAACAAGCCAATCCTAATCATGAACAATTACAAGATCATTTCCTCAAATTAAAGAAAAAAAATCTTATTTTTGACATATATCTATTTCTGATACATGGAAAGTATGGCTGGAGGCCACACTGATTGATACTGCTGTAAATCATAGGGAATGTAGCATGGCCAGGTTATAAGTACATCCTCCCTTGCCTCAACTGTTGGTCTTCTTAAGCATCCTTTCAAGGAGACCCATGTGATTTCAGAATGAGTCACAGTTCAACTCTTTAGCACTAAGTATTGTTGATTTGTTGATTCATACATCAGAAATTAAACTAATTTCATCCTCTGGTTATTTAAAAGCCTTGAGGTAGCTATTACAATAATTATTAGCAATGAGTTCTTGGCAACACCAACTTATTTATTAATTTTTTAAACATTTACTGAGTATCTATAATATTATCTACAATACTATCTAGTATCTGTAATACTCAGTAAAGTTTTACAAAATTATTGTGTTACATGTTAACATAATACACATTCACTCAAATTGTCAAAGACTGTTATCAGTGTTATTAACAGATGCATGAAAAATATCATTATGGCTACAAAGGAAGATTGAATGCAGAATCCTTGCCAACACGTGAACTAGGAAAAAGGGTGAAAGGCAAGAAAGGGGTAATACTAGCAAGAGAAACAACATTCATGAGGACACAAGGGGAATAATGTATGTGGCCAGCAAGCAGAGTTCAGTTCACTGTTACTGGAACACGAGAGGATAAGGGTCAGACTGCAAGGAGCAACATATACACCAAACTAATTTTGTTTACATTTTACACTTCAGTGAGTCATAGAGTCTTGTCCTAAAAGAAATAAAGAAAGATGATGTCTTGAATTCTCATCTAATTCGTGAGTAATATAATTGCTCCACCAGTGTGGAAGGAGGACCAAGGTAGGAAGTAGGCAGGAGGTAGGAGGAAACTGGCCGCACAAGGAAAAGTGAGACGGCAATGGAATGGAGAGAAACTGGACCAAAGAGACAGAATTGATGGAATCTGGTGAGCAACTTCAAGTAACTGTAGAAAGAGTGGACCCAATGCACAGTACATCCAAGACTTCTAACTTTGAAAAACAGTGGAACTCTTAACTAAAAGTTTGGAAGGTAAAGCATTGTGATCAAAACTGGTAACCATTCACCAAAACCATGCGGCCCTTCTGCCCAGACATCCCAGTGGACTGCATTTCCCATCTCCTTTGCTGTTAGCAGGATCCTAAAACAAGGGCAGTTGAATATAGTCTTAGAAATTTGGAGTTTGGAAGAAAAGCCATGTTAGAAATAGGACTGAGGACCATCAATTCATGATTCAAGTCATAAGAATGAATGCAGAATGCCCTTAAGATCACCACCAGCCCTAATCCATTGCAAGATATTACATATATATTAGATTAGATTATTCCTGTAACATCATGTATAAACATTGAAAATACAGCTGGATATGTGATATTGAAAAATAATAGCAAGGAATATCTAACACTTCTTTTCTATTTTTGTGGTCAGATGCAGGAAATGTAGAGGACAAGACAGGAAGTTACTGATGTTGCTTTATTCTACTCTACATCACATAGTACCTATGTACAGCTGATTTTCACCACTATGAGTACCTATGAAAAAAAATTGAGATACCGTGAATCCTGTTTCTTGTTTTATATCCCATGTGTGTATGCTCAGTTGCTTCAGTCCTGTTGAATTCTTTGTAACCCCATGGACTGTAGCCCATCAGACTCCCCTGTCCATGTAGATTCTCCAAGCAAGAATACTGGAGTGGGTTGCCATGCCTGCCTCCAGGGGATCTTCCTGACCCAGGGATCTAGCCTGCATCTCTCATGTCTCCAGCAATGGCAGCTGGTTTCTTTACCACTAGTGCCACCTGGGAAGCCCATTTTTATATCTCACCACTTTTCAAAAAGAATACGAGGCATCCCAAATACTATATCCTGCAACATATAAAAATTTTGCCCAACTGCGTGAGTCATAGAGTCTTGTCCTAAAAGAAATAAAGAAAGATGATGTCTTGAATTCTCATCTAATTCGTGAGTAATATAATTGCTCCACCAGTGTGGAAGGAGGACCAAGGTAGGAAGTAGGCAGGAGGTAGGAGGAAACTGGCCGCACAAGGAAAAGTGAGACGGCAATGGAATGGAGAGAAACTGGACCAAAGAGACAGAATTGATGGAATCTGGTGAGCAACTTCAAGTAACTGTAGAAAGAGTGGACCCAATGCACAGTACATCCAAGACTTCTAACTTTGAAAAACAGTGGAACTCTTAACTAAAAGTTTGGAAGGTAAAGCATTGTGATCAAAACTGGTAACCATTCACCAAAACCATGCGGCCCTTCTGCCCAGACATCCCAGTGGACTGCATTTCCCATCTCCTTTGCTGTTAGCAGGATCCTAAAACAAGGGCAGTTGAATATAGTCTTAGAAATTTGGAGTTTGGAAGAAAAGCCATGTTAGAAATAGGACTGAGGACCATCAATTCATGATTCAAGTCATAAGAATGAATGCAGAATGCCCTTAAGATCACCACCAGCCCTAATCCATTGCAAGATATTACATATATATTAGATTAGATTATTCCTGTAACATCATGTATAAACATTGAAAATACAGCTGGATATGTGATATTGAAAAATAATAGCAAGGAATATCTAACACTTCTTTTTCTATTTTTGTGGTCAGATGCAGGAAATGTAGAGGACAAGACAGGAAGTTACTGATGTTGCTTTATTCTACTCTACATCACATAGTACCTATGTACAGCTGATTTTCACCACTATGAGTACCTATGAAAAAAAATTGAGATACCGTGAATCCTGTTTCTTGTTTTATATCCCATGTGTGTATGCTCAGTTGCTTCAGTCCTGTTGAATTCTTTGTAACCCCATGGACTGTAGCCCATCAGACTCCCCTGTCCATGTAGATTCTCCAAGCAAGAATACTGGAGTGGGTTGCCATGCCTGCCTCCAGGGGATCTTCCTGACCCAGGGATCTAGCCTGCATCTCTCATGTCTCCAGCAATGGCAGCTGGTTTCTTTACCACTAGTGCCACCTGGGAAGCCCATTTTTATATCTCACCACTTTTCAAAAAGAATACGAGGCATCCCAAATACTATATCCTGCAACATATAAAAATTTTGCCCAACTGCTGAGGAACAATAGCTGCATCTATACACGAATATTTTTGTAAATAGTACAGAATGTACTATATTTTCTATTAAAAGTGTTTAGAATCTGAGACTTGTAAACAGAATAAAAGAAAAATCGAAAGAATAATGACATGCAATTTCTAAAAGGAAACCCATTCTACTAACATTTAAAAATGTTTCCATTAATTCCTAGCTAGTTATTTTAGTCAAACTATAAAGATTAAATAGTGTGTGTCCAAGCAGCTTGATTTTGCCATATGCGAACTAAGATAACCTTCCTTCTTTGATCTAAGAGCTAAAAAGTACCATCTGAAAACCTACTACTCCCAGCAAACTGATATTAATACCATACCAGCAACTGTTCCATAAAGATTGTAAAAGTACAGAGGGGAGGGGGGCTACCAACCCTTGCTTCATTCCTTGACTATTGCCCATGTAAGTACAGACCAAGTTCACCTTCGTTTAGTTTCAGAGAGTTGACAGCCAAAAAATTATAAGGTGTCTGAATTATTTATTTCAAAACTTTAAAGGCATCTGAGGCATCTCCTATATTTTATAGACTTTGAATGGATCAGTGTTGACTACTAGAAATGTAGGCTCAATGATCCTATAAGCCCAAATGACCATTCTGTACCCAAATGGAAAATGTCACGTGAGCCCTTTGGCCTTGGAGAATCTAACCCAGAACTTATTTATGAGAATTACATGCTTCAGTCACTAATAAATCTTACAGCTATAATCTATGAAGAAACAGGTTTTCTTTATATTAAGTTATAGAAGTCAATGATGGCTGTGAGGTGAGCTGCTTAGAAAGTAGTCTGTAAATCCAACTCTATGAGGTAAGCCTTTTAAGAACATTTTTCTCTTAGCAACAGAAGGAACGGTACTTCAGTTTAGATTTTATTTCCTTATGGAACATATTCTAGTGGTAAAAATGACTGAGTATTTTGTGACTCTGAAATGCAATAATTAAAACATAATCTGTTCCTTAAGAACTTGAAATTTTTTCTAAATTTGAGATGCTCAACTGGGATATCCCAAACTAAATTGGAATTACTTAGAGTAAATTCAAACCTTCGTTCAAAAACTGATGCATTCACCTACAGTATCTGTTCAACATGAGAACATAACCTGAACATAATACCCAGTTAACAGACTCCAACTATTTTACCTTAAAACTTAAGGTGCATCTATATCACACACACACACACACACGCAAACACACACACACACACACAACACAAACACACATCTTAGTTCTTTGGAATGCACAGTCTTGACACCTTTAAAAAGCCTATGGACTTCCAGGTCAAAATGGCAGACTATACATATTCACCTTGCTTCTTCCCTAAAATCAGATGAAAATAATAAAAATATGAACAGAAAGGACTAAATGTTGAATATTATTGAGATGAGCTGTAAGAGATGCAGTTCAATCCCTGGATCAGGAAGATCCCCTGGAGGAGGGCATGGCTACCCACTCCAGTATTCTTGCCTGCACAATCCCAAGGACAGAGGAGCCTGGTGGATATAGTTCATAGGGTCACAAAGAGTCAGACATGAGTGAAGAGACACTTAGCAACAAATACACTGGGATGACAATAGGAGCAATCACTAGACCAGAGAATTGTTTCAACTTACAGGCTAAATAGAAGATAGGAGAGTAACAGGCTAAAAAACGATAGTACAGGCTAAAGAGCTACAGAAGACCCAGGAGAGATGTTAAGATTTGAGTGAGCAAGAGCAGGGAACAACAGAAGCTGTGGGCTATAATCAAAGAGATAAATGAAAGAACCTTGCATGGATCAGTCAGCAAGATCTTCCCTCTAGCCTTTCTCATCCTTCTCACAGAGGATCAGGCAGAAGTTCTGCCTCAGAATAAAACCAAAGGAATGCTGCCTAAAGAAAATGAACAGTCTTCTCAGGTGGGCTAGTACTCCTGAGACAGAGGCAGAATGGAGACAGAAGTAAATCCAAACTATACACGACTACATATGCAGAGAAGAAGCGCATATGAAGAGAAGCCTGACTATGGATACAATTTCAGTTTCTAACACATTTTGCCTTTTTTAGGAATAAAATGTGCTTTAAGAGTCAAATAACCAACTGTGTCTGACAAATTTTCATATAAACACGATGTACTGACTTGACTTTTGGTATCATTAAAAACACCTGTATTTTTTCCGACTGTATAGCACAGGAATGTTGTTCAATGCTATGTAGAGCCCTGGATTAAGGGGGCAGTTTGAGGAAGAAAGTACATGTGTATGTATGGCTGAGTCCCTCTGTGGTCCACATGAAACTATCAAGACATTGTTCATCAGCTGTACTTCAACATAAAATAAAAAGTTAAAGAAATACTACCTACCACATCATGCTGTTGTAACTGAGTTCACACCTAGAAATGGCAGAAAATAATACCCACCCTAGTACACAGTAAGTGCTCAATAAATGTTAGCTATTATCATTACCCCCAAATACCTGTATTTCTTACAAGTACTTTATTGCAATTTGCAGCAGTGATTAGAAATCGGAAGTCTTGTCTTCCAGAGGTAACAAATAAATCCTGCTTATTTCATCAGGCATAACACACTCCTTTATTCCCACATTAACATTTTTGAAATCCACATGCATCTTAAAATAAAGAGCATCATCTAGTGTGGGTCCATCCAGAGAAGGTGTGACACAGTGTTGCCCCTGCTTTGTCACACACTCAGTTGCTATCCCAAGGGGCATAACTGGACAACAGTGAGCCCTCATTTCAAAGAACAAAATAGTTAAGGAAGAGTGACAAGACTTCCTTGCTGACTGAAATTTTCCATTGATACCTGTTGTCAGAACAGGGAAATATCAGCATCAAAACTTGGCTGAAGGGAGGTCAATGGCTGGGAAGAGACTCCCAGAGATAAAGAGTGGAGCTCATGTCTAAAAAAACACTGCCTCATCAATACCCTGAAGGGTCAAAAGGGTAGAAGTGTATAAAAAAACTCAGACCCTAATGACCCTGAGTCAAGAAGTAGCTCAGAAGAATTAGAATGTGAAAAAGTTTTACTTATACCTTTGTTTTGCTTAGAATTTTCCTATGTGTATTCACAAGGATTAAAATTATATCTAACCAAGTCTAAATATTCTAAATGATAAGTAATTTTGGGTAGTGATTTTTCTTTTTCTTGGTAATGTAAAAAAAAGATGCATCTTACATTCAAAGACACCCCAGATTTGTTGCGATTCAGTTACTACTATTTCAAGAGAATTTGGTTGCTTTAGCAGAAGAAATATAGCCAATATTTTATAATAACTTTAATTGAAGTATAACTTTTAAAAAGTGTGAATCACTATGCTTTACACCTGAAAATTATATCACAGTGTGACTCAACTATTCAATAAAAGAAAAGGAAATTTAGCTATTTTATCATTTTGCAACACAATATTGGACCCTCTTTGCAATTGATTTATGTGTATTTGACATCTGTCATTAATAAAGTTGGCTCCTTATCCAGCTGGATGGGAATCCTGATGACTCAGTGGTAAAGAATCTGCCTTCAGTGCAGGAGATCACCTGCAATAGAGGAGATGGGGGGGTCTGATCCCTGGGGCGGGAATCTTCCTGGAGAAGGAAATGACAATCCACTTTAGTAGTCTTGCCTGGAAAATTTCATGAACAGAGACGCCTTATGGGCTACAGTCCATGGAGTCACAGAGTCCTGACACAACTTAGCAATTAAACCAACAGCACCCCACCACCTGGTTATTCTAATCTCTCCTAAACTCTTTGACACAATCCTGTTAAGGCACATTTCCCCCCAAAAAAATGTATGGCTAATTCCTTCGTTTTTCTTTCTTGATTACAGACAGAAAAAAAGCACATATGATGTTTTACAAACACACATATGCTTAATGGAAAAAATACCCATAATTTCCTGCTTACCTAAAGCAATAAAAATTAAGTGTAACGTAGGATGCCCATCCCTCTTTAATATTACATCTGATTTTATATTTACCTATTTTTTAGCTCAGAAATATAAATAAAACAATAGCAAAAAGAGAAGGATGACTTTGAACAAATGGGGGAAATGACCTATGGTAAAACAGAGGCAACTCTAGAAAACAGGATATAGCACAAATAATGTGCAGAAGTGTATAAAAAAACTCAGACCCTAATGACCCTGAGTCAAGAAGTAGCTCAGAAGAATTAGAATGTGAAAAAGTTTTACTTATACCTTTGTTTTGCTTAGAATTTTCCTATGTGTATTCACAAGGATTAAAATTATATCTAACCAAGTCTAAATATTCTAAATGATAAGTAATTTTGGGTAGTGATTTTTCTTTTTCTTGGTAATGTAAAAAAAAGATGCATCTTACATTCAAAGACACCCCAGATTTGTTGCGATTCAGTTACTACTATTTCAAGAGAATTTGGTTGCTTTAGCAGAAGAAATATAGCCAATATTTTATAATAACTTTAATTGAAGTATAACTTTTAAAAAGTGTGAATCACTATGCTTTACACCTGAAAATTATATCACAGTGTGACTCAACTATTCAATAAAAGAAAAGGAAATTTAGCTATTTTATCATTTTGCAACACAATATTGGACCCTCTTTGCAATTGATTTATGTGTATTTGACATCTGTCATTAATAAAGTTGGCTCCTTATCCAGCTGGATGGGAATCCTGATGACTCAGTGGTAAAGAATCTGCCTTCAGTGCAGGAGATCACCTGCAATAGAGGAGATGGGGGGGTCTGATCCCTGGGGGGAATCTTCCTGGAGAAGGAAATGACAATCCACTTTAGTAGTCTTGCCTGGAAAATTTCATGAACAGAGACGCCTTATGGGCTACAGTCCATGGAGTCACAGAGTCCTGACACAACTTAGCAATTAAACCAACAGCACCCCACCACCTGGTTATTCTAATCTCTCCTAAACTCTTTGACACAATCCTGTTAAGGCACATTTCCCCCCAAAAAAATGTATGGCTAATTCCTTCGTTTTTCTTTCTTGATTACAGACAGAAAAAAAGCACATATGATGTTTTACAAACACACATATGCTTAATGGAAAAAAAATACCCATAATTTCCTGCTTACCTAAAGCAATAAAAATTAAGTGTAACGTAGGATGCCCATCCCTCTTTAATATTACATCTGATTTTATATTTACCTATTTTTTAGCTCAGAAATATAAATAAAACAATAGCAAAAAGAGAAGGATGACTTTGAACAAATGGGGGAAATGACCTATGGTAAAACAGAGGCAACTCTAGAAAACAGGATATAGCACAAATAATGTGCTTTTTATCAGAGGATTGGCTACTATTCATAGACCAAGAACAAATTGCTATGAGCAACAGAATCAATCACGGAACAAGAATCCTTGTAAATTAAAAATATATAATTGATTTGTATCTTGAAAAAAGAAAAATACAACTGATGACATGAGAACTAATAAAAATGTTACCTAAAGCAAGATCAGTATCAGAGTTGAACTTTATTACTTTTTGGTTATGAATGCTAGAGTAAATACATAGAGAGAAAATGGTTTGTAATTTTAACTTTAAAAAAAGTGTCTTGAACCCAAAATCCTTCACACAAATTAATCAAAGGACTATAAAAATAGAGTGAAGACTTTTTCAGATATGCAAGGATCATGGCAGCATTGTAACAAGAATCCAAGATGGAAACAGCCCAAGTGGCCACCGACAGATGAATGGATACAGTGGATCGGTGTCCCGCAGTGTTTGCCAATCTTTTAAGTGGTTTCTTCAAAGAGACTGCATGTAAAGCTCACAAAAAATAAAATGAGATTTTTTTTCCATCTGCAACAACATAGATGCACTTGGAGGTTATTATGCTTGGTGAGACAAATCAGAGAAAGATAAATACTGAATGAGAGCACTTACATGTGGAATCTGAAAAATAAAGCAAACTAGAGAAAAAAACAATGAAAAACAGACTCATAGAGAACAAACTAATAGTTACTAGTGGGAAAAGGGAAGAGGGGAGGGGCAAATAGAGGTAGGGGATTAACTATACTTCAGATTCTGTACAATGTACCCTTGGAACATATTTATGTTATACTATGTATATTTTAGATCTATAAATGGAATATAACCTTAAAATTATCATGAATCACTATTTTACACCTGAAACTTACATTATATTTTACATCAACTATATCTCAATTTTTTAAAAGTATTTACAACTCTACATCCTCTTCAAAACTTATATTGTTAAATTCTAATTTTTTCCTATCAAGTGATTATAAGGTCATATCTCATTCTTGTTTTACTTTGCATTTATTTTATCTTAATTATATTGTAGAATATTTTATGTTTTTGCTGTGTTTTCTCTTTGGCCCGTGTGAAATACTTGGTCATGTGTCTGGGCCATTTTGCTATTAGGTCCTCTTCCTTTTTTATTCTCATATTCTCAAAACTAATTTTGTCAGTTGAGTATGTTTCAAATACATTTTTGTTTTATCTTCTTTGGTTTATTTTTTGACTCTATAGTGTATTTTGCTGTCATCTTATTTAATACACTTGAATCACAACTCCAAGAAGTCATGGAATCTTAAATTTTGTCTTACAGGAGATTTTGAAGGTATGTATGTGTGCTCAGTTATGTCCAACTCTGCGCAATCCCATTGACTGTAACCCACTAGACTCCTACGCCCATGGAATTCTCCAGGCAAGAATACTGAAGTGGATTGCCATTTCCTCCTCCAGGAGAATTTGGAAGGTATACTCATTAAAGAATGAGAATAGGACGCATTTTAGCCTGATTAATAACTTTTAAATATTTAGAAAGGATGTGTGGTCCTTCACGGCAAACACTTTCCTCAGGCCCTCACATGTTAGGGGTATGATTGCTTCTGGGATGTGCTTTGCTGCTCTCCCTATAAGTTAGACCAAATCAGAGACAAGATAAAAAATAGCACTTGGAGGTTATTATGCTTGGTGAGACAAATCAGAGAAAGATAAATACTGAATGAGAGCACTTACATGTGGAATCTGAAAAATAAAGCAAACTAGAGAAAAAAACAATGAAAAACAGACTCATAGAGAACAAACTAATAGTTACTAGTGGGAAAAGGGAAGAGGGGAGGGGCAAATAGAGGTAGGGGATTAACTATACTTCAGATTCTGTACAATGTACCCTTGGAACATATTTATGTTATACTATGTATATTTTAGATCTATAAATGGAATATAACCTTAAAATTATCATGAATCACTATTTTACACCTGAAACTTACATTATATTTTACATCAACTATATCTCAATTTTTTAAAAGTATTTACAACTCTACATCCTCTTCAAAACTTATATTGTTAAATTCTAATTTTTTCCTATCAAGTGATTATAAGGTCATATCTCATTCTTGTTTTACTTTGCATTTATTTTATCTTAATTATATTGTAGAATATTTTATGTTTTTGCTGTGTTTTTCTCTTTTTGCCCCTGTGAAATACTTGGTCATGTGTCTGGGCCATTTTGCTATTAGGTCCTCTTCCTTTTTTATTCTCATATTCTCAAAACTAATTTTGTCAGTTGAGTATGTTTCAAATACATTTTTGTTTTATCTTCTTTGGTTTATTTTTTGACTCTATAGTGTATTTTGCTGTCATCTTATTTAATACACTTGAATCACAACTCCAAGAAGTCATGGAATCTTAAATTTTGTCTTACAGGAGATTTTGAAGGTATGTATGTGTGCTCAGTTATGTCCAACTCTGCGCAATCCCATTGACTGTAACCCACTAGACTCCTACGCCCATGGAATTCTCCAGGCAAGAATACTGAAGTGGATTGCCATTTCCTCCTCCAGGAGAATTTGGAAGGTATACTCATTAAAGAATGAGAATAGGACGCATTTTAGCCTGATTAATAACTTTTAAATATTTAGAAAGGATGTGTGGTCCTTCACGGCAAACACTTTCCTCAGGCCCTCACATGTTAGGGGTATGATTGCTTCTGGGATGTGCTTTTGCTGCTCTCCCAGCCTGCCTTTAGTTTCCACTCCTCCTGCTTCTTGACTAGTTTAATAGCTGGAAAAAGCATCCTGTGCTGGAAAAACTTACAAAGGAGGGCTTCTCACAGAATAGACCACAGTATGAATCTGATACTGTCCACCCTTCCAAAGTCTCCATTTACCCTCTATGGGATACCTTCTATACCAAGACTCCCAACCATTGCGCATAGACAGACCCAGCAGCCAGACTCATTCTTTTTAAATGTAAAATAGACGATGTCAATCTCTTTCTGAAAATCTTCCTAGGGTTTCTCACTGTATCGAACAAATCAGAAGTTCTTTCCCTGGCCTCTAAACTCTGCTTGGTTTGTCCTCTGGTGACATTTCTGGTCTCTTAGATGAAACCCTCATATTCTACCCCCTACTCACTCCACTCCAGGATAGTGACTTTTGTGGAATTCCCCAAAAGAAGTAGGCCCCTGCCAGGGAACTTTACATTTGACATTTCCTTCATCTGGAATGTTTTTCCTCCTGATGGATCACTTCCTAGTTTCATTCTCATTTCTGTTGACATTAATATTTCTCATAAAGACCTTCCCTGACGCTCTATCTAAATATAACCTACTGTGCATTATATTTTTATAGAAAGAATTTATTACTACCTCACATTAGATTACAAACTGGTTTGTTCTTGTTTAGTGACAGAATGCCCTTTATAAGCTCTGTGAGGACAGATGGTTTGTTTAGTTCTCCACAACCTAGAAGATGCTTTAATGGGCTTCATGTAACAGGTATTCAATAAATGTTTGCTGAATTTCACCCACCTACTTCTTAGTTATAGATATGCCACAAAAACATAAAATCAGATAAAAGCGGGTAACCCTTTGTTGTCTGCATCCATTACCACAGACACATTCAAAATTGTGACAGACACCCCGAAGCATTTTGACAATGGAAAAACTCTAACCTATGATTAAGGGTTCAGGTATCCTGATACCACAGAGCCCTATTATCAGAGCATAAATTTTTTTTCATCAAATTCAGTATTTTATCTTCTCTCCATGGGGCTTCCAAACACTTTCCTCAGGCCCTCACATGTTAGGGGTATGATTGCTTCTGGGATGTGCTTTTGCTGCTCTCCCAGCCTGCCTTTAGTTTCCACTCCTCCTGCTTCTTGACTAGTTTAATAGCTGGAAAAAGCATCCTGTGCTGGAAAAACTTACAAAGGAGGGCTTCTCACAGAATAGACCACAGTATGAATCTGATACTGTCCACCCTTCCAAAGTCTCCATTTACCCTCTATGGGATACCTTCTATACCAAGACTCCCAACCATTGCGCATAGACAGACCCAGCAGCCAGACTCATTCTTTTTAAATGTAAAATAGACGATGTCAATCTCTTTCTGAAAATCTTCCTAGGGTTTCTCACTGTATCGAACAAATCAGAAGTTCTTTCCCTGGCCTCTAAACTCTGCTTGGTTTGTCCTCTGGTGACATTTCTGGTCTCTTAGATGAAACCCTCATATTCTACCCCCTACTCACTCCACTCCAGGATAGTGACTTTTGTGGAATTCCCCAAAAGAAGTAGGCCCCTGCCAGGGAACTTTACATTTGACATTTCCTTCATCTGGAATGTTTTTCCTCCTGATGGATCACTTCCTAGTTTCATTCTCATTTCTGTTGACATTAATATTTCTCATAAAGACCTTCCCTGACGCTCTATCTAAATATAACCTACTGTGCATTATATTTTTATAGAAAGAATTTATTACTACCTCACATTAGATTACAAACTGGTTTGTTCTTGTTTAGTGACAGAATGCCCTTTATAAGCTCTGTGAGGACAGATGGTTTGTTTAGTTCTCCACAACCTAGAAGATGCTTTAATGGGCTTCATGTAACAGGTATTCAATAAATGTTTGCTGAATTTCACCCACCTACTTCTTAGTTATAGATATGCCACAAAAACATAAAATCAGATAAAAGCGGGTAACCCTTTGTTGTCTGCATCCATTACCACAGACACATTCAAAATTGTGACAGACACCCCGAAGCATTTTGACAATGGAAAAACTCTAACCTATGATTAAGGGTTCAGGTATCCTGATACCACAGAGCCCTATTATCAGAGCATAAATGATCTCTTTCTCTTGGTTTCATCAAATTCAGTATAATTTTTTAATTGCTTCTTGAGCTGGGATTTAGGGAATAAAGGAACACTTTAAAAGGTACCTCTTAGAGTGGGACTGATTATAAGCATAGGAGGGATCAGGATTTTACTTTATATTTGGTACCATTCTGTACTGTTTGAATTATTTTATCCACATGCATAAATCCCTTTTGAAATTTAAAGGAAAAGAAAGTTTATGGTAAAATAAAATATTTTAATATCCTCTGGAAATATATATATATATATATATATATATACATGTAAATGTTTTAAAAACTGCTGCTTCTCAAAAAAAAAAAAAAAGAAAAACTGCTGCTTCCCTATCCTCGTTCTCTCCTTACATGTACAGTCGCATCTTTGTATCTTTAACAAAAGAACTCTAACTCTCCTGAAATTCCAGGGTTCATTTTCAGTTCACTAAGTCTCACAAGGAAGTTAGAGATTTCTTACTTAATATCTTTCTTCTCTTTACAAGACCAAATACTATATGTTTATGTACTTGTTTCTATCTTAGACTAAGCCTTCATGAATTAACTAATCAGAAAATGCAAATATATCCTCATTGTTCATTACAAAGAAAAAATTTAAACAGTAATATATTCCAAGCACTTTGCATTTACATGAAACAAAAGATTACAAGAATTACCATTAATGAAGGATCTCTACAAGTTTACACTAGGCAATTTACCCAAAAGAAAACAGAATGAGTTAATAATGACTATAAAAATAGACATCGCTTCATATAAGCAACATTTTTCTAGGTTAAACACTAACAAATACTAAGTACACAACTTCAAAGGAAAAGAATCAAATGTACACTTATTGTTATGCATTTTTGTGTATGTGTTCAAAGCATTAAACTATCTTTTCTTTAATTAAACTATGGTTGATTTATAATATTAGGCCAGTTTCAGATGTACAACACAGTGATTCAATATTTTTATAGATTATACTCCATTTAAAGTTATTATAAAACAATGGGTATATTGCCCTGTGTTATACAATATATCGTTTGTTGCTTATTAATTTTATACATAGTAGTTTATATCCTAGTCCCTTACCTCTTTACCACCCCTCCCCTCTTCCCATTGGTAACCATTAGTTTTCTCTTTTTATCTGTGAGTCTATTTCTGCTTATATATGTATATATACATATATATATATATATGCATATATACACTCACACAAGCATATGTATATGTGTGTGTGTGTGTGTGTGTATATATATATATTCATTTGTTGTTGTCTTTTAGATACAGAGTATCTGTCTCTCTCTGGTCTGACTTATTTCACTGAGTTCATTTCACCCATATGTGAAAGATTATTTTTCCTAATATTTCTAATAAGTTAATTTTTAAAGTATTCTATCTCATTTTATAAGCCCAAAAGACATATATGTATATATGTGTATGCATGCATGTATTAGTATTAGCAAATGAAGAGGAAGAGGATAGGAAGGAAGTTCATAAAATTATTGACAGTTTTCTCTCACAGAAGGGTATGGAGGTAGGGAAATAATGAAGGGGTGCTTCCACACTGTTCTGATGATAGGCATGTACAGTTAACAATAAGATATATTTACATTTTGTGTAGTTTATGTGTATGTGTGTCTGTGTGGAACTAATGACATATTTTTAGAGTAATTAAATTTCAAAAAATAAATCGTTTTAAGGTACTGGCAACTTAGTATTTACACAAAAAAACATGGAAAATATTAAACATTGAAAAAATAAAACATCTCTTAAAATGAATTAACAGTCTTCTAGTTTTTGTCTTCATGTCTAGATTTCTACATTGATATATAGACTGTACTTAATGTGTGGTTCATTCTTATTCCATTACAACATAAATATAGTAAAACAATCCTAATTTCTACAATATCATGATATTTTAATTCTTAGTCCATAGTCACTCAAGGGACTGTGTGGTTAGGGAGGAAAACGATGTAAATAAATTCAAATTTATGTATTTTCAACATATTTTAATATACTGATTTTTCAGGAAAAATTAAGTATATCTAATTTCCTAATTATCTCTTCTATCTTTCTAAATGGCAGAGAACTTTACAGGAGATGGTAAAAGTGCCTGATTGGTGGTGACCTTCCAAATCCATGACCCACTTCCTGAAACCTTGCTGATGGGCTCTCATGTGGAACATTTCCCATCAGTAGTTGAAATTACCTTTCGGAACCTCCAACATGTTTGAGAATCTTAGGATGAATAATTAATGCAACTGCACTCACAGACCTTTGTAATGAGCACATATTTTACAAGTAAATAACTAACGTCCGATACCAGATGAATACCGATGGAATAGATTTCTGGGAAGCAAGCTTGGTGTTTTGTGTGAAGCCTGGAACCGACACTGATAGGCCAATATTCACAAACTTCCACTTTTATTAGTTGGTTTTCAGACCCATTTACTGAGTGTATCAGTTTAATTCTCTTATTGGCAAATCAATGTTGTTTGTGGCTCATGAAAGAGAAAACTCTATCTCACTTTATAAGCCCAAAAGACATATATGTATATATGTGTATGCATGCATGTATTAGTATTAGCAAATGAAGAGGAAGAGGATAGGAAGGAAGTTCATAAAATTATTGACAGTTTTCTCTCACAGAAGGGTATGGAGGTAGGGAAATAATGAAGGGGTGCTTCCACACTGTTCTGATGATAGGCATGTACAGTTAACAATAAGATATATTTACATTTTGTGTAGTTTATGTGTATGTGTGTCTGTGTGGAACTAATGACATATTTTTAGAGTAATTAAATTTCAAAAATAAATCGTTTTAAGGTACTGGCAACTTAGTATTTACACAAAAAAACATGGAAAATATTAAACATTGAAAAAATAAAACATCTCTTAAAATGAATTAACAGTCTTCTAGTTTTTGTCTTCATGTCTAGATTTCTACATTGATATATAGACTGTACTTAATGTGTGGTTCATTCTTATTCCATTACAACATAAATATAGTAAAACAATCCTAATTTCTACAATATCATGATATTTTAATTCTTAGTCCATAGTCACTCAAGGGACTGTGTGGTTAGGGAGGAAAACGATGTAAATAAATTCAAATTTATGTATTTTCAACATATTTTAATATACTGATTTTTCAGGAAAAATTAAGTATATCTAATTTCCTAATTATCTCTTCTATCTTTCTAAATGGCAGAGAACTTTACAGGAGATGGTAAAAGTGCCTGATTGGTGGTGACCTTCCAAATCCATGACCCACTTCCTGAAACCTTGCTGATGGGCTCTCATGTGGAACATTTCCCATCAGTAGTTGAAATTACCTTTCGGAACCTCCAACATGTTTGAGAATCTTAGGATGAATAATTAATGCAACTGCACTCACAGACCTTTGTAATGAGCACATATTTTACAAGTAAATAACTAACGTCCGATACCAGATGAATACCGATGGAATAGATTTCTGGGAAGCAAGCTTGGTGTTTTGTGTGAAGCCTGGAACCGACACTGATAGGCCAATATTCACAAACTTCCACTTTTATTAGTTGGTTTTCAGACCCATTTACTGAGTGTATCAGTTTAATTCTCTTATTGGCAAATCAATGTTGTTTGTGGCTCATGAAAGAGAATGGAATTAGCTGTATCATTTAACCACAGGAAGCCACAAATAATGTAAACTGATAAGCTGGTCATAAATTTATTCTTTTTAATGGTTGAATTATGCAGTCACTACTCTGCACCTGAAAGCAGTTTTCTTCTCCTTTCCTGTATTTGTGTCAGTCTTTTCTACTTTGTGAATCATCTCTACTTTCATAGAGGATATTACATGAATCAAAAGTTTGTGTACACATTCTTAGTTTTCACCTTTAAAAGTAGGTGATTCTATGTTCTTGAAAATTCAATTAAATATCATGAAAAAGGATGAAAAAATAGTTTGTGTACATATAGAGTAGTTCATCCTCATATGCCTGATATGACTTCAAAATATCTTTCCACTTAACTGAGTATTGTCATAACAACCAGACTTTATAAAATCTAATTTAAAGCCTTTGCATTGCATTCAAGCACATAATTAAAAGAGTATTCACTAAATTGACCATTTTTCCTGGTAAATACCAATGAAACAGTACTTCTCGAATCATATTTTGGTTTTTGGTTTTTGTTTTTTGGGTTCTTTTTACAAGTTTCCCTAACCATCTACAGATTTTTTTCAAGTGAAACTATTTCAAGTAATCATGAAGATGTTAAATGCCTTCAAGTCACTTAGGACACATAAATCATGTCTCATTTTCTATTTGCTTTGACAGCCTCAAGTGAAAAGAGGGAACTTGTGTGATACTATAAAAATATAGTCACAACCTGAAATTAAAGAGTTATTTTACTTGGTGGCAATGTTTAGGACTCCAAGCCTAGGAGACAGCATCTCAGTAGCTCTGAGAAAACTGCTCCAAGAAGGCAGGAGGGGAAGTCAGGCTATACACAAGTTTACAACAAAGGGAGCCTAAGTTTGAACATCAAAGCTCAGATATCAGGTTAATAAAATTAAGCAACTGAACGTTTAACACATATTTTACAAGTAAATAACTAACGTCCGATACCAGATGAATACCGATGAAATAGATTTCTGGGAAGCAAGCTTGGTGTTTTGTGTGAAGCCTGGAACCGACACTGATAGGCCAATATTCACAAACTTCCACTTTTATTAGTTGGTTTTCAGACCCATTTACTGAGTGTATCAGTTTAATTCTCTTATTGGCAAATCAATGTTGTTTGTGGCTCATGAAAGAGAATGGAATTAGCTGTATCATTTAACCACAGGAAGCCACAAATAATGTAAACTGATAAGCTGGTCATAAATTTATTCTTTTTAATGGTTGAATTATGCAGTCACTACTCTGCACCTGAAAGCAGTTTTCTTCTCCTTTCCTGTATTTGTGTCAGTCTTTTCTACTTTGTGAATCATCTCTACTTTCATAGAGGATATTACATGAATCAAAAGTTTGTGTACACATTCTTAGTTTTCACCTTTAAAAGTAGGTGATTCTATGTTCTTGAAAATTCAATTAAATATCATGAAAAAGGATGAAAAAATAGTTTGTGTACATATAGAGTAGTTCATCCTCATATGCCTGATATGACTTCAAAATATCTTTCCACTTAACTGAGTATTGTCATAACAACCAGACTTTATAAAATCTAATTTAAAGCCTTTGCATTGCATTCAAGCACATAATTAAAAGAGTATTCACTAAATTGACCATTTTTCCTGGTAAATACCAATGAAACAGTACTTCTCGAATCATATTTTGGTTTTTGGTTTTTGTTTTTTGGGTTCTTTTTACAAGTTTCCCTAACCATCTACAGATTTTTTTCAAGTGAAACTATTTCAAGTAATCATGAAGATGTTAAATGCCTTCAAGTCACTTAGGACACATAAATCATGTCTCATTTTCTATTTGCTTTGACAGCCTCAAGTGAAAAGAGGGAACTTGTGTGATACTATAAAAATATAGTCACAACCTGAAATTAAAGAGTTATTTTACTTGGTGGCAATGTTTAGGACTCCAAGCCTAGGAGACAGCATCTCAGTAGCTCTGAGAAAACTGCTCCAAGAAGGCAGGAGGGGAAGTCAGGCTATACACAAGTTTACAACAAAGGGAGCCTAAGTTTGAACATCAAAGCTCAGATATCAGGTTAAGGAAGTTAGCATTCTACCTATGGGAAGATGCAACCCTCTGGGTTCATCTATTTAATCCATTCCTTTCATATGCACCTCAGCTCTCTGGGACCAATTCTGTTTCTCTGTTCACCTAGCTTGTTTCATTCCCCCAGCTCCTGAGCAATCACCACTCGGAGTGGCAGCATTTGGTTGATCACACTTTGGGGACACTCATTCACATTTGGAGGCCAGAAATTGAAATTGCTGATGGCTGTGACATTTCTTGTTTATTAATATGGCAGGAGATATTTTCATTTCATATTTCATAGTATTCTATAACATTTTACAGAAAATATCTAATGAAGCGTATTAGCCTAAAGCAAAGGAAGGCTATTGGTTAATGTGAAGAATCTACTAGAAGAGCTAACTTGTCTACAAGTAGCATGCTAGGATCAGCCAGGGTGGAGGTCTGTCCTTGACAGTCACTAGGAGGGCATGGAGAAGTGACTTGACTTCTCTGTTTCCTCATGTGTAAATAGGACTAATAATTTCTCTTAGAGCTCTTCTTAAACAATGCATTTAAAGTGCATGACACACAGTAAAAGCTCAGTAAGTCTTCTCCTGTTCCCTTGTCCAGTCACAGGTATCATATTCAAAACTCACAGATACCATCTCTCAGAAAGGACTGATATGAAATTTATAGTGCAAGATCTGTGTATTAAGGCAGTCATGCACTGCCACCCTGCTTCCACTTTAACTGCACTTTTCCTTCATAGCATTTCTCACAACTGTAGTTAGTTACTCCTCAAATGTAACATTCATCTCATCCCCTAGGCTGTGGCTCCATGATGACCATGTCCATTTCTGTCTACCTTCATTGCGGCCTCAGAACTGACACAGGTTCTAGAGGTTAATTGGTGCTCACTGAATCAATGAATGCCCAGTTCTTTTTCTCTAAACTCTCTGAGGTCAATCGCCTTTTACGCAAATCATGGATAGCCACTAGAGGCACCTTTCACAATGAAATATACAACGAAAAATAACAGAATGCCTAAGACAAAAACACACAGCAGGAATTTTTACCAACATGTAATTAAACTAAAGTTCAGCATTTTCACGTGTTCCAGTGAGAATGCTTTCTAAAGGCTAATCGCATCATATAACATGGTTCGTCACTTTCAAAAAGATATACTGACTCCACTTCAATTATTCTACAGGTATTCGCGTGTGTAGGTTCTGCTGAAAAGATCAATTGGTAATGATCTTTCTATAAGAAGAACATAAACATCATTCTTTGATTTGTTATTGGAGCTGTTATTTGCAGAGCCTAAGGCTGCTGAAGACTTTAAAGTCAGGTTTTATCTGAAACCTAAAGAAGGGGAAAAAATTTATTAGCATTCAATTTTGCAAGTTATCTGCCATGACCATTATTTATATTAAACCAATTTTAATCCACTAAAAATAGTTTCAAAAATGATGCTTAAGATTTCCCCAAAAGCAGCACACAAGTAAAATACTGATTTTCACAAAGTCCACAGAAATGTGCCTTTTATTTTGAATGCATTCCAAGTGAAAATTCTAAAACAGTGAAGGAAACATGGCCATTAAATCCAGTTGGGATAGAACTAAACTGCTTGGCAAACTTTTGATACACATCAAGGAATGACATGGAGAGATGTCAACAGCAAAGGTGGAAACTGATCAGTAGAGGGAAGTCACAGTAGACAGGCGTGCAAGAATCAGAAGATTAACTTAAGGATATAGATACACACTGACGGGTTTCATCGCAAATACTCCTACTTGCTTTTTATTTATTAGGTCTTTACAACATGTAAGACACTTTATTAAGCACTTTAAGTAACTTTTTTCTAATTGATTCCTATTTTTTTAAAACGATCCTACAATATAACAATCATCATGCTATTCTATAAATAAATAAATGGAATCCCTGTAAACAAGTAAAAAAAATAGGACCTGGGGCTTCCCCTGGTGGTCCAGTGGGTAAGGACACCGCCTTGCAGTGCAAGGGGCGCCGGTTCGATCTCTGGCCTGGGAAGATCCCACGTGTTGCGGAGCGGCTGGACTGATGTGCCCGATTACCGAGCCGGAGCTCTGGAGCGCATGCGCCCGGAGCCGGTGCTCTGCAAGGAGAAAGGCCACCACGATGGGAGGCCCACAGGAGCCAAAGAACAAAGACGGATGAAAATAGAGAAATGAAAGACCAATAGAAGTGGCCCGCCCATCCCCCTCCCTCCCCACCGGACCCACCAAAAAGATAAATAAGTAAAATTTAAATTAAAAAAAAAAAAAAAATAGGACCTGACATGTATCTCTTTCCAAAAGTTCTGGCTCTTAATTGCTTCACTATGCTCCCAATCTGAGCACTCACATGTTTAGTTTACTGTAAATTTCACCTAGTGTTAATGTTTTTTGAGCTTCCCCAGTGGCTCGGATATTAAAAAATCCACCTGCATTGTAGGAGACTTGGCTTCAATCCCGGGGTTGGAAAGATCCTCCAGGGAAGAGCATGGCAACCCACTCCTGTATGAACAGAGGAGCCTTGTGGGTTACAGTCCACCAGGTAAGAGAGTCAAATAAGGCTGAAGCAAACTGGCCGCTCATGCTCACTATAAAACCCTAAGGGTTAGACAACCCCAAACTGAGAACCACTTCACTGGAAAAACAGTCTCAGCAATGTGTCTGCCTTCTGTGGTCCCTCTGGGGTAACTCAACAACCATTACAAGAATGGTGACAAGAGACCAGCGGATCTGCCGTCAGGCCTCACTTCTACTTTAATCTCCAAGGACCATTACCAGAGCTTTCTTCCCAGAGGCAGATGAGAGCCAAGGGAGGCGAAAAAAAATCACACACTTACAATAACGCCTCTTTACAGCCCAAGGCAGAAAACTGAAATTTCCTGACCTTCTAAAGAGGTACAGTCAGCAAAAGTCATCAGAACCCACTGACCCACCTAACAAGAAGAAAGAGTTTCTCCATGGAAGTTTCTACATGGACTTCTTGGGCCAGAAGCAAGCACAATCCCACCAGGCTCAGTGGTCCTGGAAAAAAGCTAGCCACATGAGAAAATTGCTCCAAGTTTCTGTAATGAGAGTGTCCCTCTGCACCTTAAAATTCTCAGAGCAAGATTCTTCTTCCCAATAAATCACAGAGGACTGAGTGTTGGCCAACTCATCCATTACTAGCCCAGGAGAATGGAAGGTACACCTACAGATGGATAAAAGACAGAGTGAATGTAAAAGTGGGCAAACTTAGTTTGGAAGCATATATCCAAACTGCAAACAAAAAAATGAAATAATGTACAGTCTTACTAGTATTTGGGAAAATTAAAGTTAAAGCAAAGATGCCAAATATTCTCAAAAGCAAAAATCCCACTTTGTGAAATATATTTGACAATAATAAAGGTATTAGAATATATATACAAAGGGATATATATACAAAAACTTTTATCTGTCAAAGGAAAACTGAAATAAATTTGACTATTATATACAGGAAGATAATGAAGCATACTATATACTGTATTTATTCTGAACTATACAACACCAGCCAATAAAAGTAATGTTTTCTATTAATCTGGAGGTCTATTTAAAAAGTAAAGTGTCTTAGATTAAAAAAATTATGGCTACCAGAGAAGAAGAGGCGAGAGGGTTAGATTGGGAGTATGGAATTGAACACACTGCCCTATTAAAACTTTTTAATTAAGTCAAGGTAAAAAATGTGGAATAATATGTACAACAGTATTTTCTTATTTAAGTCTGTTTATGTTTCCATAGATTTGATATCTTTTTTATATACATGAAGACAGGTAGAGAATGTCACATACTCTGCTATTCATGTGGCTGATTTCAGGAAAGTGAAAACTGAAAGATATAAGGAAATCACTCACTTTTTGTTTACATGCTTAGATTGTTCTATCTGGTACCAATAAGATATTATTCTGGAATGTTTTTAATTTAAAGGAACAAATATTACATATAATTACATTCAACATAGTGTATACTGTAAGTTAGACAATATGAATTTAGAATGTGAATAAATAACATGAATTATTCATATTATGAATTCAGATAATTGTTTTCCATGTTAAAAACTCGACATGGGGCTTCCCTGGTGGTCCAGTGGGTAAGGACACCGCCTTGCAGTGCAAGGGGCGCTGGTTCGATCCCTGGTCTGGGAAGATCGCACGTGCCACGGTGCGGCTGGACCGATGTGTCCAATTACCGAGCTGGAGCTCTGGAGTGCGTGCACCCAGAACCGGTGCTCTGCGACAACAGAGGCTGCCGCGATGGGAGGCCCACATGGGCCAAAGATCAAAGATGGATGAAAATAGATAAATGAAAGACCAATAGAAGTGGCTCGCCCACCCTCCTCCCTCCCCAACCCGTGCCCCCTAAAAGAAAAAAAAAAAAAAAACTCGTCAGGCAAGAAGAGATGATGACCTAAACTAATGCAATACCAGTTACCACAGAAATAACGGACAACAATTCAAGAATACCTAGAATACAAGGTCTTCCTTGAATGTGGATAATAAGAGAAAAAAACAGCAATGATCTCAAAATTTCTAGGTTATGGAATGCATAGGGATTGTATAAATTAAAACAGGGAGCAAATGACAGACAGCAGATCTGAAAGAGGCATACATGACAAGATAAATTTAATGAATTTACTAAGGTGCTATGAAATAAACTTGACATCATAAGTATGAAAGTGATGCAACTTTTTTATAAGTTGCCTCTTCATGTATTTTTGCCCATTTTTATATGAGACTTTTATCTTTCTTCTCTCAGTTTTGAAAGGTTCTTTATGTATTAGGAATTTTAGACTTTCGACTTTGCTTGTGATATTATTTTTGACACAAAAAATAAATTTATAGTTAAATTTACCAATTTTAAAAATTTTTCTGGATTTGGATTCATATTTAGAAGATCTTTCCTTAAATCCAAACTTTAATAGGACCTTATGTAGGTTTTTTTACTTTGAGATTCAATCCATTTTAAATTTATTTTTATTAACTGGCATAAAAAAAGGATATAATTTTATCTTTCTTCCAAATAACTTTTTTCCAGATGTCTCAACACCATTTATTAAATAGTCCATCCTTTCTTTCTCCAATGATTTGACACTTTTTCATAACTAAAATCCCACATGTAGGTGGGACTATTTCTAGGTGTTTCAATCTGGTCCACTGGCCTATCCATGCAGCTGGTCCACACCGTTTCACTACAGAGGCTTTGGTTCTTCTCATAACTTTCCCTTCTCGACGTTATTCTAGTTATTCTTGCATGTTATTTTCAGTATGAACTTTGCTATGAACTTGCCTAATTACACAGAATAACACTCATTGGTATATATATTAGGGTCATATTAAGTCTATAAGTCAGCTTAGGGAGGAGTACTGATGTCTCGGTAAGGTTGAGATATCCTACCCAAAAGGGAGGGATGTCTGAATTTGTGTCAAGAGCATTACATCATTTGCTTCTTGCAGATTTGGCACATTTATTGTTAGGTTTATTCCTAAGGATTTTTCTGTTTGGTTGTTGCTGGAGTTTTCTCTAGAATAACGGACAACAATTCAAGAATACCTAGAATACAAGGTCTTCCTTGAATGTGGATAATAAGAGAAAAACAGCAATGATCTCAAAATTTCTAGGTTATGGAATGCATAGGGATTGTATAAATTAAAACAGGGAGCAAATGACAGACAGCAGATCTGAAAGAGGCATACATGACAAGATAAATTTAATGAATTTACTAAGGTGCTATGAAATAAACTTGACATCATAAGTATGAAAGTGATGCAACTTTTTTATAAGTTGCCTCTTCATGTATTTTTGCCCATTTTTATATGAGACTTTTATCTTTCTTCTCTCAGTTTTGAAAGGTTCTTTATGTATTAGGAATTTTAGACTTTCGACTTTGCTTGTGATATTATTTTTGACACAAAAAATAAATTTATAGTTAAATTTACCAATTTTAAAAATTTTTCTGGATTTGGATTCATATTTAGAAGATCTTTCCTTAAATCCAAACTTTAATAGGACCTTATGTAGGTTTTTTTACTTTGAGATTCAATCCATTTTAAATTTATTTTTATTAACTGGCATAAAAAAAGGATATAATTTTATCTTTCTTCCAAATAACTTTTTTCCAGATGTCTCAACACCATTTATTAAATAGTCCATCCTTTCTTTCTCCAATGATTTGACACTTTTTCATAACTAAAATCCCACATGTAGGTGGGACTATTTCTAGGTGTTTCAATCTGGTCCACTGGCCTATCCATGCAGCTGGTCCACACCGTTTCACTACAGAGGCTTTGGTTCTTCTCATAACTTTCCCTTCTCGACGTTATTCTAGTTATTCTTGCATGTTATTTTCAGTATGAACTTTGCTATGAACTTGCCTAATTACACAGAATAACACTCATTGGTATATATATTAGGGTCATATTAAGTCTATAAGTCAGCTTAGGGAGGAGTACTGATGTCTCGGTAAGGTTGAGATATCCTACCCAAAAGGGAGGGATGTCTGAATTTGTGTCAAGAGCATTACATCATTTGCTTCTTGCAGATTTGGCACATTTATTGTTAGGTTTATTCCTAAGGATTTTTCTGTTTGGTTGTTGCTGGAGTTTTCTCTAAATGAAAATTTAAAATTTCTAGCAGATGAGGAATTTCTTCTAAGTGGAGTTTTTCATTACATCACCTAATGGGATGTTACTTGTGCATATAAGGGTCTCTCAAACTTGGCACTGCATTCTTAACACCTTGGGCCCAATAATCCTCTGCTGTGGGAGCATTCCAGTGCATCATAAGATTATTTGCAGACTTCTGACTACTACCCATTAGATGCCAGTAGCACAAATGTCCCCAGACATGACAACCCAAACTGTCTTCAGACATTGCCACATGTCACACAGGGGAGAGGATGAGATTGCACTCAGTTAAGACACACTGCTGTAGATAAAAGGTATTGATTTTTCCATGTGAATCATGTATCTTACAATCTTGATTGTTACAGTCTCTGTTGGTGTCCTGAAACATCTGAGAAATAAAGTAAGATGGGAGTCCAAAGTGTCATCTTTACTATTAGCAGTAGTATGATGGGAGCCCCTGGCTCATGTCTGCATGCCTGTGAAGCTTTCTAACGTTGAACCCAGCACTGTACACACACCCCCACCAAGTCATAGGTGGCAGACAAAAACCACAGGTTTGTCCACGTGAGACAGGCCCCTCTCACTACCTGGCAGGGAGAAGAGCAGGATTTGTGCTGCCTACAGCCAGGTTCTTTCCCAAGAGAAAGAGGAGAAGAAAACAGAGCATGAAAACCTGGTTTCTCCTTTAACTCTATCAGATTAAAGGGAAAGAGAAACACCAAGAGCTTCATCCCAAAGGAAAACTCAAGAGGAGGGAATCAATGTGCCCTTGAACACAAAGACCCACTCACGATCTTCCTCAGTAATGTCTGAGGATCACCAGAGGCATCCCAAAGGTGCCCATGAACAAGCTGACTTTTTTCTGAGGCACCACGTTTGCTACCCATGCCCTCCCTGAAACAAATGGGGCTGTCATACTCATGGCAGCCAAGACCCTTGCAGCACCAAGCATAACATGGGATCTACAGTTCAGCCAAGGAGAGGATAACACTGTCTTCAAAAGTGTGTAGCATACATTTTTTTGGGGGGGAGGCGGAGGTGGGGGGGTGGTTCTTCAGCCTTGCTTCTGCCCAAAGTATCATAACATGGCTCCTTCAGCTTCTCCCCTGGAGGCTTTGAATCAGTTCCATAAACCAGTCAGAGAAACCGGCTTCACCCTACCACCTCCACTGTCCTCATCAACTTGGCCTCTCCTCACCAAGAATCCATGAACGGTCACACACCTTTGGCCCATTTCAGTCATTCATCTCATTTCCAAAAGCTCTTATGTTAGTTTTACAAATAAATGGCCCAAGGCATCATGACACCACCAGTGTCACTAACAACCAGACTCTGAATCTTGATTTTAGTATGAGAAAACCCAACAAACACTTCTAAAGGTATGCACTACTCAAAATTTATTCTTAGTAATTCAAAAAGAGTTATGAACCATGTACTGTATGGCAGGCATTCTGCCAGAGCAGGGACGACAAGACTTCCACTACCTAGTATGTCAGTATTAAAGCCATGCTCTAGTTTATGTCACGGTGTGCCAGACTGGAAGGTTTTTAAGCAGGGGGGCCCCTGGCTCATGTCTGCATGCCTGTGAAGCTTGCTAACGGTGAACCCAGCACTGTACACACACCCCCACCAAGTCATAGGTGGCAGACAAAAACCACAGGTTTGTCCACGTGAGACAGGCCCCTCTCACTACCTGGCAGGGAGAAGAGCAGGATTTGTGCTGCCTACAGCCAGGTTCTTTCCCAAGAGAAAGAGGAGAAGAAAACAGAGCATGAAAACCTGGTTTCTCCTTTAACTCTATCAGATTAAAGGGAAAGAGAAACACCAAGAGCTTCATCCCAAAGGAAAACTCAAGAGGAGGGAATCAATGTGCCCTTGAACACAAAGACCCACTCACGATCTTCCTCAGTAATGTCTGAGGATCACCAGAGGCATCCCAAAGGTGCCCATGAACAAGCTGACTTTTTTCTGAGGCACCACGTTTGCTACCCATGCCCTCCCTGAAACAAATGGGGCTGTCATACTCATGGCAGCCAAGACCCTTGCAGCACCAAGCATAACATGGGATCTACAGTTCAGCCAAGGAGAGGATAACACTGTCTTCAAAAGTGTGTAGCATACATTTTTTTGGGGGGGAGGCGGAGGTGGGGGGGTGGTTCTTCAGCCTTGCTTCTGCCCAAAGTATCATAACATGGCTCCTTCAGCTTCTCCCCTGGAGGCTTTGAATCAGTTCCATAAACCAGTCAGAGAAACCGGCTTCACCCTACCACCTCCACTGTCCTCATCAACTTGGCCTCTCCTCACCAAGAATCCATGAACGGTCACACACCTTTGGCCCATTTCAGTCATTCATCTCATTTCCAAAAGCTCTTATGTTAGTTTTACAAATAAATGGCCCAAGGCATCATGACACCACCAGTGTCACTAACAACCAGACTCTGAATCTTGATTTTAGTATGAGAAAACCCAACAAACACTTCTAAAGGTATGCACTACTCAAAATTTATTCTTAGTAATTCAAAAAGAGTTATGAACCATGTACTGTATGGCAGGCATTCTGCCAGAGCAGGGACGACAAGACTTCCACTACCTAGTATGTCAGTATTAAAGCCATGCTCTAGTTTATGTCACGGTGTGCCAGACTGGAAGGTTTTGCTCCATATATACAACTAGGTGCTTACTCATCATCCTAAAAGCTGATGTCAGGACATCAGACCACTGGACAATTCAGTGCATTCTAAGTTGCTTCAGTTGTGTCTGACTCTTTGCTATCCTATGCACTGTAGCCCACCAGTCTCCTCTGTTCATGGGACTTCTCAGGCAAGAATGCTGGCTTGGGTTGCCATGCCCTTCTCCAGGGGATCTACCTGACCCAGGGATCAAGCTTGCACCTCCTGTGTCTCCTGCACTGGCAGGTGGATTCTTTACCACTGAGCCATCTAGGAAGCCCTAACATAATAATAATGGATGATAATGACGAATATTTTCATTCTGATCATTCTTTTAGAAATTTTGACTGCTAGGTTAAACTGCGTGAAATATAACAAAATTTGATCATTTTGGCCTATACAAATGATCATTTCAGGTAGCCCAACCTAATATTTCTAAGCCTACTGATAACTCACAGGAATTAAAAAGCAAAACAAAATTAAGAGAGGGTAATAATCTCTTCAAAATTTATCTTACTATTCCCTCATCAACTCCAATCAGCTCATGAGATTGTCATAAAGGATTAAAAGAGATAATGTATGCAAAGTAGTAACAAGAGAACTAATAGTGAGCCTGAATACATGTCAACCATTATTATGCTCTTAAATGTAAATTCAATGTAAGGCACTTCATTTGTTTTAGTCACTGCTCTAACTTCTGCTCAAGCAATATTGCATTTTCATATAACTTACTTATTAAAATATTTAAACCAAAAAAATTTCTATTCAGTTTCTAATAGTGCCTGACCAATAAGCCTTTGTGTTGGCATTTTTCTTTAAAAACTTGTTTGTTGAATTAAAACAATTACTTGGGTTTCATTTTGTCAAGTATTCTGTTTCTCTTTTGCATCATGAAAAAACCACCAGTGTCACTAAATGAGTTAATTCAAAAAAAAAAGTTAAATTGAACCATGTACTGTATGGCAGGCATTCTGCCAGAGCAGGGACGACAAGACTTCCACTACCTAGTATGTCAGTATTAAAGCCATGCTCTAGTTTATGTCACGGTGTGCCAGACTGGAAGGTTTTGCTCCATATATACAACTAGGTGCTTACTCATCATCCTAAAAGCTGATGTCAGGACATCAGACCACTGGACAATTCAGTGCATTCTAAGTTGCTTCAGTTGTGTCTGACTCTTTGCTATCCTATGCACTGTAGCCCACCAGTCTCCTCTGTTCATGGGACTTCTCAGGCAAGAATGCTGGCTTGGGTTGCCATGCCCTTCTCCAGGGGATCTACCTGACCCAGGGATCAAGCTTGCACCTCCTGTGTCTCCTGCACTGGCAGGTGGATTCTTTACCACTGAGCCATCTAGGAAGCCCTAACATAATAATAATGGATGATAATGACGAATATTTTCATTCTGATCATTCTTTTTAGAAATTTTGACTGCTAGGTTAAACTGCGTGAAATATAACAAAATTTGATCATTTTGGCCTATACAAATGATCATTTCAGGTAGCCCAACCTAATATTTCTAAGCCTACTGATAACTCACAGGAATTAAAAAGCAAAACAAAATTAAGAGAGGGTAATAATCTCTTCAAAATTTATCTTACTATTCCCTCATCAACTCCAATCAGCTCATGAGATTGTCATAAAGGATTAAAAGAGATAATGTATGCAAAGTAGTAACAAGAGAACTAATAGTGAGCCTGAATACATGTCAACCATTATTATGCTCTTAAATGTAAATTCAATGTAAGGCACTTCATTTGTTTTAGTCACTGCTCTAACTTCTGCTCAAGCAATATTGCATTTTCATATAACTTACTTATTAAAATATTTAAACCAAAAAAATTTCTATTCAGTTTCTAATAGTGCCTGACCAATAAGCCTTTGTGTTGGCATTGTTATGCTTTAAAAAACTTGTTTGTTGAATTAAAAACAATTACTTGGGTTTCATTTTGTCAAGTATTCTGTTTCTCTTTTGCATCATGATTTTTCTCCTTTTTTATCTTATGCATTATTTGTATTTTTATAGGGGTTCAAGAAAACTTGTTTTCACAAACAGACAGGTACAAGTAACAATGCCTTTAAGCAAAGGTGTCTTCCTCAGGGGGCATATGGACATTGTGGGGAAGGAACAGTGGGTGAGAGGCGTAAAGGAAGTAGCATGAAGGCCTGTACTATCATATGTGAAGAAAATCGCTATAGTCATTGCTCTGTGAGAAAAGCAGATCCTTCACGGGTGCTGTATGACAGTCTGGAGGGGTGGGGTGGGGGGGATATACGTATAACTAATCTGAGAACATACATATCTGTAAACAACAAAACTCTGTAAAAGTTAAAATTAAAAAATTTTTTTTAAAAGGTGTCTTCCTTCTGTCACCTTTCTAAGTAAATGAAATACAATAACCCACATCCACTTTGTTCATGATAAGCAGCATGGAGTTCAACTGCAATTTTAAAGGTAGCCAAAAATATGGCTAGAATATTACTGCCCACAGAAGATACAAGCACTGCCCCCTTGTGATTGGTAAAGATAGGTGCCCAGTTAAGGTCCACGGCCTGTGAGAGAAAATGGCACATGTCCCTTATAGACCAAAGCATTTACAAGTCCACGTGGGACCCTTCAACTCTCGAACCTCCTCGTCCAAAAGCCACTTGTCTCAGACAGCGCAACTACAAAACACAGAGCTTTCTTGAGCCCACATTCCTCTGTAAAGAGCAGAGCACCCCACACACGATAGACTAGTAGGATTAAAAGAGATAATGTATGCAAAGTAGTAACAAGAGAACTAATAGTGAGCCTGAATACATGTCAACCATTATTATGCTCTTAAATGTAAATTCAATGTAAGGCACTTCATTTGTTTTAGTCACTGCTCTAACTTCTGCTCAAGCAATATTGCATTTTCATATAACTTACTTATTAAAATATTTAAACCAAAAAAATTTCTATTCAGTTTCTAATAGTGCCTGACCAATAAGCCTTTGTGTTGGCATTGTTATGCTTTAAAAAACTTGTTTGTTGAATTAAAAACAATTACTTGGGTTTCATTTTGTCAAGTATTCTGTTTCTCTTTTGCATCATGATTTTTCTCCTTTTGTATCTTATGCATTATTTGTATTTTTATAGGGGTTCAAGAAAACTTGTTTTCACAAACAGACAGGTACAAGTAACAATGCCTTTAAGCAAAGGTGTCTTCCTCAGGGGGCATATGGACATTGTGGGGAAGGAACAGTGGGTGAGAGGCGTAAAGGAAGTAGCATGAAGGCCTGTACTATCATATGTGAAGAAAATCGCTATAGTCATTGCTCTGTGAGAAAAGCAGATCCTTCACGGGTGCTGTATGACAGTCTGGAGGGGTGGGGGGGATATACGTATAACTAATCTGAGAACATACATATCTGTAAACAACAAAACTCTATAAAAGTTAAAAGTAAAAAAAAAAATTTTTTTTAAAAGGTGTCTTCCTTCTGTCACCTTTCTAAGTAAATGAAATACAATAACCCACATCCACTTTGTTCATGATAAGCAGCATGGAGTTCAACTGCAATTTTAAAGGTAGCCAAAAATATGGCTAGAATATTACTGCCCACAGAAGATACAAGCACTGCCCCCTTGTGATTGGTAAAGATAGGTGCCCAGTTAAGGTCCACGGCCTGTGAGAGAAAATGGCACATGTCCCTTATAGACCAAAGCATTTACAAGTCCACGTGGGACCCTTCAACTCTCGAACCTCCTCGTCCAAAAGCCACTTGTCTCAGACAGCGCAACTACAAAACACAGAGCTTTCTTGAGCCCACATTCCTCTGTAAAGAGCAGAGCACCCCACACACGATAGACTAGTAGGAAAACAGAGAAATAAATTTTATGTGTGGTAAGCCACTGAGATTTTGAAATTGCTACCGTAACTCAGCCTTTCTTACCCTGACCAATAAAAAGACAAATATGTGTACATATTTAATAATTTAATGATCCTGCTTATATTATAGATTGATTAGCAATTCATTGTGCTTGCCCTTACAAAAACAAAGTATTTTCAAAATAACTTTAAAGGAATTGGTTTGGAGAGAAGACTGGGGACATAATAAGGTAAGAGGAAACAAAAAAACTAAAGCATTGAGTAAGATAAAATAACAGCCATCAGAAATAAATTCAGACAAATATGGACATTTATGCCACTGGTTCATAACACACAGAAAGAAAAGTGATACTGTAGGTTGCCTAGTGCCAGAGAACAGACACCCTTGTTCCACATTAATGGATACTGTATGTTATTACACACTACTAGTGCTGGTATTAGAATTCTAGGCAGATGTTCACCAGCTGACCAGGTAACTCTTTGAGAATTTCAAATAGAAAGAGACCCTCTGAGATACTAAACTGAAAATGGCCTTCTACATCAGTGCTTCTCAAACTTTAATGTAAATAAGAATCACATAGGAATTGGTGGAAAATTTGGTGCAGATTCCTGAGCTGCACCTCCAGCTACTCATATACACTATGTGTAAGAAATCCCCACCAACTGGCAATGTTAGCAAACATTCCAGGTGGCTCTGATGCAAGTGGCCTATGTACCATACTTTGGGGAAAAATTATGGGTCCATTATCAACAGTCAGTTAGTAACTGGCTTCAACACAAATGTAAAACACCATCCCTACACTTACTCCAATGCTTGCCTTTCCCTTTAAGTGTGTTTTGTCAAAAATATGGCTAGAATATTACTGCCCACAGAAGATACAAGCACTGCCCCCTTGTGATTGGTAAAGATAGGTGCCCAGTTAAGGTCCACGGCCTGTGAGAGAAAATGGCACATGTCCCTTATAGACCAAAGCATTTACAAGTCCACGTGGGACCCTTCAACTCTCGAACCTCCTCGTCCAAAAGCCACTTGTCTCAGACAGCGCAACTACAAAACACAGAGCTTTCTTGAGCCCACATTCCTCTGTAAAGAGCAGAGCACCCCACACACGATAGACTAGTAGGAAAACAGAGAAATAAATTTTATGTGTGGTAAGCCACTGAGATTTTGAAATTGCTACCGTAACTCAGCCTTTCTTACCCTGACCAATAAAAAGACAAATATGTGTACATATTTAATAATTTAATGATCCTGCTTATATTATAGATTGATTAGCAATTCATTGTGCTTGCCCTTACAAAAACAAAGTATTTTCAAAATAACTTTAAAGGAATTGGTTTGGAGAGAAGACTGGGGACATAATAAGGTAAGAGGAAACAAAAAAACTAAAGCATTGAGTAAGATAAAATAACAGCCATCAGAAATAAATTCAGACAAATATGGACATTTATGCCACTGGTTCATAACACACAGAAAGAAAAGTGATACTGTAGGTTGCCTAGTGCCAGAGAACAGACACCCTTGTTCCACATTAATGGATACTGTATGTTATTACACACTACTAGTGCTGGTATTAGAATTCTAGGCAGATGTTCACCAGCTGACCAGGTAACTCTTTGAGAATTTCAAATAGAAAGAGACCCTCTGAGATACTAAACTGAAAATGGCCTTCTACATCAGTGCTTCTCAAACTTTAATGTAAATAAGAATCACATAGGAAATTGGTGGAAAATTTGGTGCAGATTCCTGAGCTGCACCTCCAGCTACTCATATACACTATGTGTAAGAAATCCCCACCAACTGGCAATGTTAGCAAACATTCCAGGTGGCTCTGATGCAAGTGGCCTATGTACCATACTTTGGGGAAAAATTATGGGTCCATTATCAACAGTCAGTTAGTAACTGGCTTCAACACAAATGTAAAACACCATCCCTACACTTACTCCAATGCTTGCCTTTCCCTTTAAGTGTGTTTTGTCAAAGTTAATTTTATAGTATGGGAAATATTTTCACTCTTTATATAATATATATGTTTCCTTACACATATATTTACATTATTCTTCTAGTAGCTTGAATGTTTACAATAGTCAAAAATATGTTTCTAACAAGTATGTACTTCTATAAGGATGTATTATTCTAATTTTTAGTATCAGTGATGTCACATATTAAAGTCTTACTATCTTTTCAATTAAACAATCTTGAGTTTTGTCATAAGGGTTAAATAAGGTATCATATGTAAAGTATTTAGAAAAGTGATTACAATACAGTAAGCTTCAATATTATTAGCTATTCTTCACTAATCATAAGTCTTGCAAGACCAGAGACTTTCTGTGTTTTATTCATTGCTCTAATCTTTGCTCCAACTCATAGAGAACACTTGATAAAAATTTATTGGATGGATGAATGGATGGGCAGACCTATGAAAATTGCTGTTTTATAATCACCTACTTATGTTTACACCATTAAAAAGCTCAGGAGAGTTAAAACATTACACCTATTGGTATTTTTAGATGGCTTTTACCATATGCCTTGCCTTCTTTGACCTCCTCACCCTCATCTTCACATCTTCATCACCACCAGCTGAAGGACCAGAGTCCTGGTTTGTCATTCTGTAGGGACGGTATTTCAGAGTTCCCTCAGACCATAAAGAAGGCTGAGCGCCAGAGAATTAATGCTCTCAAACTGAGATGCTGGAGAAGAATCTTGAGAGTTCCTGAGACAGTGAAGAGATGAAACCACTCAATCCTAAAGGAAATCAACCCTGAATATTCATTGGAAGGACTGATGTTGAAGCTCCAATACTTTGGCTGCCTGATGCAAAGAGCCGAATCATTAGACAAGACCCTGATGCTAGGAAAGACAGATGGCATGAAGAGAAGAGGGCAAAACAGAGGGATGACGGGGGGGTTGGATGGCATTAAAAAACCGACTCAGTCGGACATGAACTTGGCCCCCTGGCAATGTTAGCAAACATTCCAGGTGGCTCTGATGCAAGTGGCCTATGTCCCATACAAAATTAGGGTCAGTTAGTAACTGGCTTCAACACAAATGTAAAACACCATCCCTACACTTACTCCAATGCTTGCCTTTCCCTTTAAGTGTGTTTTGTCAAAGTTAATTTTATAGTATGGGAAATATTTTCACTCTTTATATAATATATATGTTTCCTTACACATATATTTACATTATTCTTCTAGTAGCTTGAATGTTTACAATAGTCAAAATATGTTTCTCAGAAGTATGTACTTCTATAAGGATGTATTATTCTAATTTTTAGTATCAGTGATGTCACATATTAAAGTCTTACTATCTTTTCAATTAAACAATCTTGAGTTTTGTCATAAGGGTTAAATAAGGTATCATATGTAAAGTATTTAGAAAAGTGATTACAATACAGTAAGCTTCAATATTATTAGCTATTCTTCACTAATCATAAGTCTTGCAAGACCAGAGACTTTCTGTGTTTTATTCATTGCTCTAATCTTTGCTCCAACTCATAGAGAACACTTGATAAAAATTTATTGGATGGATGAATGGATGGGCAGACCTATGAAAATTGCTGTTTTATAATCACCTACTTATGTTTACACCATTAAAAAGCTCAGGAGAGTTAAAACATTACACCTATTGGTATTTTTAGATGGCTTTTACCATATGCCTTGCCTTCTTTGACCTCCTCACCCTCATCTTCACATCTTCATCACCACCAGCTGAAGGACCAGAGTCCTGGTTTGTCATTCTGTAGGGACGGTATTTCAGAGTTCCCTCAGACCATAAAGAAGGCTGAGCGCCAGAGAATTAATGCTCTCAAACTGAGATGCTGGAGAAGAATCTTGAGAGTTCCTGAGACAGTGAAGAGATGAAACCACTCAATCCTAAAGGAAATCAACCCTGAATATTCAGTGGAAGGACTGATGTTGAAGCTCCAATACTTTGGCTGCCTGATGCAAAGAGCCGAATCATTAGACAAGACCCTGATGCTAGGAAAGACAGATGGCATGAAGAGAAGAGGGCAACAGAGGATGACGTGGTTGGATGGCATTACCGACTCAGTGGACATGAACTTGAGCAAGTTCCAGGAAATAGTGAAGGACAGGGAAGCCTGGCAAGCTGCAGTCCATGGGTCATAGAGTCAGACACAACTGAGACACCAAAAAAACAACAAGAATTCTCTGAAGTGGCAAGACTATTTCTGAAACCTGAGAGACTGCTCACCACTGCAGGTTCTTGGAAGCAAGGCTGAGGCCTATTGGGGCCAGCTTCAGGTATGCTGGGAATACATGACATCATCTAATGCTTACATTTCAGCCATTGCATGAAACTCAACAGTCTCTCGTAATAAGCAGGTGATCTGTAAACCTGGAGCTGGGACACACAGAATGCTCAAACCGTGAGTGTACAGAGCCCTGGCAGAGGGATGGACTGCCAGTATCCAGCCTGACAACAGCATGGGTCACTGAGCATCTCTGTGCTGTTGGGAGGACAATAAAGTTGTGAGGAAGAGAAAGCATTCACTGAAGTCTTTTCTAATCTTGCAAAGATGCCAGGCAGCTGGGTTTTAGAACATTTTGGTGAAAATATATATAAACCCTTCACAAATCCTATCAAATGCTTGCTATCAAACACGGCAGCATGTTGCCCTGACAAAGAAACCCTGACTTGCAACACAAGCTACCACACATCTGTTACTGATTATTACGATGATTTTATTCCCTAATTTTGAAAAGTGGTTGTGTTCCTACCTTTTAAACCACACAGACATACATTGTACATGACATTAATATTACATTTGTTTCTCATTATATGCGTTTCTCATTAACAACTAATTAGTCTTGATTTTTTTCCCTTAAATTATGTAGTATTAAAAGAAATAGACCTTAAAAAATGTCAACAACAGTCAGAGTCAAGTCAATATTAAAGAAACAAACAGTGCTGGCCTATGGTTAACCTTGCAAGCAAGAGTAAAAACTGACCAAATTGCATGCTTAAATTAACCAAAATAAGAGTGTGAAAAAACATGGTGCACTCTGCATATTCTTTTGTGGAGGAAAAAAAGACAAGGTATGCTACATTTTTGGTGAAACTCCAAAGTGTTTTTAATCCCTCTTTCTTCCCACAGTTGGAGATCTGCATAATGTATGTTTCTTGAACAAAAAGAAGGAAAAATTTGCTTTCCTTCCTTTTTAAATTACACTACACTGGAAACAAATTAATACTTCAAAATTTATTATTAAAATCTAAAACATCAACTGCCAAACTAAAGCATCCTCATGAAGCTGAAGACAATTCTAAACCACAGGCTGGTATGAAAAAATTGAAGAAAAAAATCTTTTCTTTTATTTCTGTGTTATATACATTCTAAAATGTTACATCTTGCCTGTTAGAAATGAAGCTTATAATATTCATCCCATGGTTAACTCCAATACTTGACTGCACTGAAGTTTAAAATAGCAGGGGATAGCAATGATGTCATGTCGAGTACACTAACAATTTTAACCAAGTCTTGAAATTGTCCTAATTATTTGACTAGAAGTAGAATACTTCTAACTGCTTACCCAGCCAGCAGCATGCTTCAGGGGAAAAGACACCTAGAGTCGGAGGGCTTCCTGCAGTGTGAGAAGGGAGACGTTCAGCACGGCCGCAGGATTACCCTACTACCTGTCAGGGGTTTAGGGTGAAACAATCCTGACGCAGGCGTCTCCAAAAGCCAAGAGCTGAAACCACCTTAAAAGTTAACTGCAACGTGAAATGCCCCCGGGGGGGAACACAGTGAGGCTTGCTATCAAACACGGCAGCATGCCTGACAAAGAAACCCTGACTTGCAACACAAGCTACCACACATCTGTTACTGATTATTACGATGATTTTATTCCCTAATTTTGAAAAGTGGTTGTGTTCCTACCTTTTAAACCACACAGACATACATTGTACATGACATTAATATTACATTTGTTTCTCATTATATGCGTTTCTCATTAACAACTAATTAGTCTTGATTTTTTTCCCTTAAATTATGTAGTATTAAAAGAAATAGACCTTAAAAAATGTCAACAACAGTCAGAGTCAAGTCAATATTAAAGAAACAAACAGTGCTGGCCTATGGTTAACCTTGCAAGCAAGAGTAAAAACTGACCAAATTGCATGCTTAAATTAACCAAAATAAGAGTGTGAAAAAACATGGTGCACTCTGCATATTCTTTTGTGGAGGAAAAAAAGACAAGGTATGCTACATTTTTGGTGAAACTCCAAAGTGTTTTTAATCCCTCTTTCTTCCCACAGTTGGAGATCTGCATAATGTATGTTTCTTGAACAAAAAGAAGGAAAAATTTGCTTTCCTTCCTTTTTAAATTACACTACACTGGAAACAAATTAATACTTCAAAATTTATTATTAAAATCTAAAACATCAACTGCCAAACTAAAGCATCCTCATGAAGCTGAAGACAATTCTAAACCACAGGCTGGTATGAAAAAATTGAAGAAAAAAATCTTTTCTTTTATTTCTGTGTTATATACATTCTAAAATGTTACATCTTGCCTGTTAGAAATGAAGCTTATAATATTCATCCCATGGTTAACTCCAATACTTGACTGCACTGAAGTTTAAAATAGCAGGGGATAGCAATGATGTCATGTCGAGTACACTAACAATTTTAACCAAGTCTTGAAATTGTCCTAATTATTTGACTAGAAGTAGAATACTTCTAACTGCTTACCCAGCCAGCAGCATGCTTCAGGGGAAGAGACACCTAGAGTCGGAGGGCTTCCTGCAGTGTGAGAAGGGAGACGTTCAGCACGGCCGCAGGATTACCCTACTACCTGTCAGGGGTTTAGGGTGAAACAATCCTGACGCAGGCGTCTCCAAAAGCCAAGAGCTGAAACCACCTTAATTAACAAGGTATTAACACTGCAACGTGCTTCACAAACTGTTACCACCTGGAACCCAGGAGGGAGGGAGGGAACACAGTGAGGCCTGAGAGAAAGATAGTGGAGAAAAGAAAGTCATTTCACAGCTAAAAGGGATAGGGGAGACAACTGAAAATTTATACAGGACTTCCATGGTGGTTCAGTGATAAAGAATCTGCAGAGGTTTGAGCCCTGATCTGGGAAGATCCCACATGCCACAACTAAGCTCATGCACCACAACTATTGAATCGGTGCTGTAGCGCCCAGGAGCCAGAACTACTGAGCCCGTCTGCCTAGAGTCCTTGCTCAGCAGTGGGTTGAAAAGCCACCACAATGTGCGGCACGTGCGCCACAGCTCGAGGAGCCCCTACCCGCTGCACCTGGAGAACAGCCTATGCAGCAGTGAAGACCTTGCATGGCCAAAAAAATATTTTAAAAAATTATTCTTAATTTTTTTAATTAAAAAGTATTTTTAAAAAAGAAAGAAAGAAATGGTACAAATGTAGTGGGGCTTTGTGTAAAATCCTTTATGTAGGGACAAATACTTACAAAGAACAAAGTTCAAGTCACACATGGACTCAAACCCTTGGAGTTATGTTTTAGGGAATCTCACCATGGAGGTGGAAAAAGTTAAAGGAGTGCTCTTTTTTCTGTTGTCTCAAAAAAAAAAAAAAATGGAAACTTCTTTCTTTAACAATGTTCTCCCAAATGGCTTATGAAAATGAAGAAAAAGGAGGAGGAAGAGTAGGAGAGAAGAGAGGGAACAAGAGGAGAGAAGGGAAGGGAGGAAAGCAGTCAAAACTGGAAGCAGCTGAACTAAAACAAAGTAGCTTCATTTTAATCAGGACCCGAATCAGTATCTGTCATGCTATAATGTTCATGCAAATCACCTGGAGCCCTTGCCAGACGGCAGCTACTGACTCGGTAGGTCTGGAATGCGGCCTGTGAGTCCATACTTCTTAAAAGATCCTCCTCTTTGGTGGTGGATGGTCCATGGATCACATTCTGAGTAGCCAGGACTCCCCTGCCTATCAACAGAACTTCCTACCAGAAGGATTCATTCAAACAAAAGTTGTAACTGGTCTGTTTTGCTCTAAGATATTTCAAGTAAACTTAACCTGGGGCTTAACTTAGTGACTTCTCAATCATTTCTCTTTTGCATAATATGGGTCATATTCTCTATTTCCTAGCCCCATTCCATAGGAACTACTTGATAACTGGTGTTTAGCTATTGATTTACTTGTGCCCTATGCATGCAGGTGTGTGTGCTAAGTTGCTTCAGTCATGTCTGACTCTTTGCAACCTCATGGACTGTAGCCTACCAAGCTCCTCTGTCCATGGAGTTCTCCAGACAAGAACACTGCAGTGGCTTGTCATGCCCTCCTCCAGGACATCTACCTGACCCAGGGATTGAATCCGCATCTCTTATGTCTCCTGCATTGATAGGTGGGTTTAACACGAGCACCACCTGGGAAGCCCCTTGTGCCCGATATATCCTACATACTGGCTACATAATTAATGATGAAACAGTCAAAAACCTACCTCCTCCTAATACTGAAGGAAGAAAAGAGTTTCAGGCTGGCTGATCAGATCATCAGGTAGCAGGCTCCCTCACAAACTAGCACTGGCCACAACTAAGAAAATCCAGGTGCAAGGTGAGAGGAGGTCTCCAGGACTACAAAGAACAGTGTGACAGCCTCCTGGGGCAGAAATCAGGTTCTACAGATGGTGAAATTTTGAAACCTGTGCCTAGATTTTAAATGTATTGGTTTCATCCTATGATTGCCTGCACAATAGAAAGACCTGTTTAATAGTGGGCACTGAGAAACGTAAATCCTGTTTCCATGTCGTGTGTAATCCCAAAGATTTAGTACTGTAAGGAAGAAAGTCTCCCAAAGGCAGTAGGAACTAATTGAATGAAGTGTAACAGTGAAAACACCGAGGAACTGTGGAAAATGAAAGAAACAAAGGCTAATTCCATTTAAATCCAAATATCCAGTCTTTTCACTGGGAATGAATATCAATCCAGGGAAGCATTTGATTGGAAGTTGTGAAAACTAGCCACTGGTCCTCTAAATTGGTTTCTCAAGGTTACTCTGCTGTCATGAAGTCACAAAAATGACAAGGAAAGTAAATTGGGGGAAATAAACTATTGTTATTTTTATCTTTATTGTTATCTAAGGTTAGTGAAAGTAGCTAAGAAAGGAAGTTGGAAAGAAAAGGATAAGATTACATAAAGAAGGAGATTCAGAAGAGTAAATAAGAGTAAATAAAATAGAAAAAAGAAGCATTCATGCACCATGAGTGCAGCAGTCCTTGAGAGGGACCTGCTCTGCCAGGAGCCAGAGAGGAACAACAGAGAAGGAGCCACAGGCTGAGGAAAGGAGGCAGAGACTCATGGATCAGAGCAGGGATGAAATCCAGTAAGGCCGTCAGAATAGAGGAAACGCTCTAAGACAATATTAACATTCTGAACTATTAAAAAGTGAAACCAGTAGTCCAAAATCTTACATATTTTATTGGAAATAAAATCTGCATATTAAAGCTAGAACTATAACAGGGAAGGGAAAAGATAAAATCTTCCTCCTTTTTGAAACATCTTCCTCACATAACTTAGCCCATTGATACGTGGGTTCAACACGAGCACCCCCCGGGAAGCCCCTTGTGCCCGATATATCCTACATACTGGCTACATAATTAATGATGAAACAGTCAAAAACCTACCTCCTCCTAATACTGAAGGAAGAAAAGAGTTTCAGGCTGGCTGATCAGATCATCAGGTAGCAGGCTCCCTCACAAACTAGCACTGGCCACAACTAAGAAAATCCAGGTGCAAGGTGAGAGGAGGTCTCCAGGACTACAAAGAACAGTGTGACAGCCTCCTGGGGCAGAAATCAGGTTCTACAGATGGTGAAATTTTGAAACCTGTGCCTAGATTTTAAATGTATTGGTTTCATCCTATGATTGCCTGCACAATAGAAAGACCTGTTTAATAGTGGGCACTGAGAAACGTAAATCCTGTTTTCATGTCGTGTGTAATCCCAAAGATTCAGTACTGTAAGGAAGAAAGTCTCCCAAAGGCAGTAGGAACTAATTGAATGAAGTGTAACAGTGAAAACACCGAGGAACTGTGGAAAATGAAAGAAACAAAGGCTAATTCCATTTAAATCCAAATATCCAGTCTTTTCACTGGGAATGAATATCAATCCAGGGAAGCATTTGATTGGAAGTTGTGAAAACTAGCCACTGGTCCTCTAAATTGGTTTCTCAAGGTTACTCTGCTGTCATGAAGTCACAAAAATGACAAGGAAAGTAAATTGGGGGAAATAAACTATTGTTATTTTTATCTTTATTGTTATCTAAGGTTAGTGAAAGTAGCTAAGAAAGGAAGTTGGAAAGAAAAGGATAAGATTACATAAAGAAGGAGATTCAGAAGAGTAAATAAGAGTAAATAAAATAGAAAAAAGAAGCATTCATGCACCATGAGTGCAGCAGTCCTTGAGAGGGACCTGCTCTGCCAGGAGCCAGAGAGGAACAACAGAGAAGGAGCCACAGGCTGAGGAAAGGAGGCAGAGACTCATGGATCAGAGCAGGGATGAAATCCAGTAAGGCCGTCAGAATAGAGGAAACGCTCTAAGACAATATTAACATTCTGAACTATTAAAAAGTGAAACCAGTAGTCCAAAATCTTACATATTTTATTGGAAATAAAATCTGCATATTAAAGCTAGAACTATAACAGGGAAGGGAAAAGATAAAATCTTCCTCCTTTTTGAAAAATCTTCCTCACATAACTTAGACAATAAAATTCTGTGAATTTTAACCAAGCTAGATATCTCTGCGTCAAACGGCAATCATAAAAGGTGCTGAGCTCTCTTCTACTAAGCTCACTTGAGACTGTAGAGTCAAAGGAACATCTCACCAACATCATATCATTCCGAAGATATACTGTTTTCATAAATGTGGATAGCAATAGTCACAGGACACTGTCTTAAGTCCGCTTTCTTTTTATTAAAACCACAATTTAAAACACCATCCCAAAAGAACAACCCAAAGTCTAGGTCTAAAGCTCTACCTACGTTTGAGTGAATGAGTATATTTTCAAACCAAAACTAATTTAAAATATTAACTCTAAACAGATACCTACTAGAAACTACATTTTCTTCAAGTAAATTTTCCCGAAAAGGAAACGCAGTAGAATGAATACTTAGGATAAAGCTATTGTTTTTTTTTTAAGGTCCCTCCCCTTAGTATGTATGCCTTCTTATTTCTTAATCCACTGTTTCACGGAAAAACTAATGGGTGGGGTGTCGAGGGGGGAACACGGAGTGAAAAAAATTATTTAACTTTAGTCTTACAGTGCCATCTAGTGGCATCTAGTGGTAACACTAGTTAATCTATTCTAATAATGCATAAAAAAAGAATGCTCATGCTGGTGCTCAGTCTTGCCCAACTGCCGGCGACCCCATGAACCGTAGCCTGCCAGGCTCCTCTGTCCACGGGTTTCTCCAAGCAAGAATATGGACTGGGTTGCCATTTCCTCCTCGAGCGGATCGTCCCAACCCAGGGATCAAATCCCTCTCTTCTGAACTGCAGGCAGATTTTTTATCAGTGAGACACCCAAAGAGGAACAACAGAGAAGGAGCCACAGGCTGAGGAAAGGAGGCAGAGACTCATGGATCAGAGCAGGGATGAAATCCAGTAAGGCCGTCAGAATAGAGGAAACGCTCTAAGACAATATTAACATTCTGAACTATTAAAAAGTGAAACCAGTAGTCCAAAATCTTACATATTTTATTGGAAATAAAATCTGCATATTAAAGCTAGAACTATAACAGGGAAGGGAAAAGATAAAATCTTCCTCCTTTTTGAAACATCTTCCTCACATAACTTAGACAATAAAATTCTGTGAATTTTAACCAAGCTAGATATCTCTGCGTCAAACGGCAATCATAAAAGGTGCTGAGCTCTCTTCTACTAAGCTCACTTGAGACTGTAGAGTCAAAGGAACATCTCACCAACATCATATCATTCCGAAGATATACTGTTTTCATAAATGTGGATAGCAATAGTCACAGGACACTGTCTTAAGTCCGCTTTCTTTTTATTAAAACCACAATTTAAAACACCATCCCAAAAGAACAACCCAAAGTCTAGGTCTAAAGCTCTACCTACGTTTGAGTGAATGAGTATATTTTCAAACCAAAACTAATTTAAAATATTAACTCTAAACAGATACCTACTAGAAACTACATTTTCTTCAAGTAAATTTTCCCGAAAAGGAAACGCAGTAGAATGAATACTTAGGATAAAGCTATTGTTTTTTTTTTAAGGTCCCTCCCCTTAGTATGTATGCCTTCTTATTTCTTAATCCACTGTTTCACGGAAAAACTAATGGGTGGGGTGTCGAGGGGGGAACACGGAGTGAAAAAAATTATTTAACTTTAGTCTTACAGTGCCATCTAGTGGCATCTAGTGGTAACACTAGTTAATCTATTCTAATAATGCATAAAAAAAGAATGCTCATGCTGGTGCTCAGTCTTGCCCAACTGCCGGCGACCCCATGAACCGTAGCCTGCCAGGCTCCTCTGTCCACGGGTTTCTCCAAGCAAGAATATGGACTGGGTTGCCATTTCCTCCTCGAGCGGATCGTCCCAACCCAGGGATCAAATCCCTCTCTTCTGAACTGCAGGCAGATTTTTTATCAGTGAGACACCCAGCAAGAGCAATAAAGTAGAAATTGCTACCTTGAAAACTAGAGGTTATTTCAATAAGCATCTCCCATTTCTTTTTTTTTTTTTTAACTTTTCTTTTACTTTTAACTTTCTGTGTAAGAGCACAAAGATCCTACCACTCTGTGAGATCTTCAGGCTTCATTTTATACTGCTTTCAGCTTCCAATTACTGGCTCATCTCTCTTACCTGCATGAAACCAACCAACAAACAAAATACAAGATCAAGGCTGTGTTTGCTTTCTTCACGTTCTTTACCCATACCTTCTGTTACAGATGTACAATGTGAACGATTCAAAACAAGTATTCGATATGTGCACAAATTTTTTAAAAACACAGTCAAGCATAAAACATGCTCCACAGCAATCATATTTTGCTTTCTCCTTCCTCACAAGCAACTAAGCAAACCTAAGAGCAGATTCTCCGGCATGTCTCCTTCCTGCCTTCCTATCCTCAGCTTCACCACATTGCAGAAGTTATTAATAGGACATGAAAACCAAAGTCAGACAGACCTGGATTTTATTCCTATGTTTTAAATATTATCTATGACCAGAAAACATTATTTAACCAGTGTAAATCACAGCTTCATCACTGATGAAATGAGCTAGTTATGGAATTAAATAAAATGATACATGAAAAGCAGTATAGACCTAGGTCTGTTTGGGTTTGGTAATTTGCTTTGGTGACTTTCTTCCACTAGATTCACAACTGATCAAATATCCTACCAGTTTCCAAATATCCCATTTATACTCCAAGTCCTGTAACTTGGCGGACGCTGTTCCCTTTGCTTTGAGCATCCTCTCCTCAAAGCCCAAGTCCACCCTCCTTCATGATAACTTCCTTAACACTGCTCTCCTCCCAATTTCTCCTTCCTCTGGTTTGGAGCAGTCACTGGCTCCTGACATGACTCATCTTGGTCCACAAAGCCTCCCACCTCTCACATGGATTTGAAGCTACCTGAGGCTATGACTCCATAACCAGGTGACAAGGCTGAGCAGTCTCCTACAGGAGCACTCAATGGTCACCAGCAATTTAGGACCCCGACCAGAGCTGGGAAGTGGAGACGTTCAGACATGACGTTTCTTTCAGCAGAAATGTAAGTGACGGCCTCCACTCCAAAACAGCTCATAGATCTATTTTATTTGAGCAAAACAAGGTTTTCACGTATTTGAAAGTAAATAAAAGAGAGGTGTTTTCAAGTCATTGTTAATGGCACTCTGCTTTCTGACTCCTTTGGGGTTTTTGTGTAAGAGCACAAAGATCCTACCACTCTGTGAGATCTTCAGGCTTCATTTTATACTGCTTTCAGCTTCCAATTACTGGCTCATCTCTCTTACCTGCATGAAACCAACCAACAAACAAAATACAAGATCAAGGCTGTGTTTGCTTTCTTCACGTTCTTTACCCATACCTTCTGTTACAGATGTACAATGTGAACGATTCAAAACAAGTATTCGATATGTGCACAAATTTTTAAAACACAGTCAAGCATAAAACATGCTCCACAGCAATCATATTTTGCTTTCTCCTTCCTCACAAGCAACTAAGCAAACCTAAGAGCAGATTCTCCGGCATGTCTCCTTCCTGCCTTCCTATCCTCAGCTTCACCACATTGCAGAAGTTATTAATAGGACATGAAAACCAAAGTCAGACAGACCTGGATTTTATTCCTATGTTTTAAATATTATCTATGACCAGAAAACATTATTTAACCAGTGTAAATCACAGCTTCATCACTGATGAAATGAGCTAGTTATGGAATTAAATAAAATGATACATGAAAAGCAGTATAGACCTAGGTCTGTTTGGGTTTGGTAATTTGCTTTGGTGACTTTCTTCCACTAGATTCACAACTGATCAAATATCCTACCAGTTTCCAAATATCCCATTTATACTCCAAGTCCTGTAACTTGGCGGACGCTGTTCCCTTTGCTTTGAGCATCCTCTCCTCAAAGCCCAAGTCCACCCTCCTTCATGATAACTTCCTTAACACTGCTCTCCTCCCAATTTCTCCTTCCTCTGGTTTGGAGCAGTCACTGGCTCCTGACATGACTCATCTTGGTCCACAAAGCCTCCCACCTCTCACATGGATTTGAAGCTACCTGAGGCTATGACTCCATAACCAGGTGACAAGGCTGAGCAGTCTCCTACAGGAGCACTCAATGGTCACCAGCAATTTAGGACCCCGACCAGAGCTGGGAAGTGGAGACGTTCAGACATGACGTTTCTTTCAGCAGAAATGTAAGTGACGGCCTCCACTCCAAAACAGCTCATAGATCTATTTTATTTGAGCAAAACAAGGTTTTCACGTATTTGAAAGTAAATAAAAGAGAGGTGTTTTCAAGTCATTGTTAATGGCAACTCTGCTTTCTGACTCCTGTTTCCAGGCAAAGAGACCCTCTGGTAGCAGCCCCTCAGCTCTTGCCCCATTTTCCTCCTGTGAATTAAGAGTGATCACCTTGACTGACAGGGGCTGCTTCATTGCTAAGATCTACAAGGAACGGAAAGCAGGCTTCTTTTTCCTGCCACTCTGAATCAGTCAAACCAGGCAGCCAGGCAAACGGCACTTGTCTGAACAGCTCACCTTCCCTGGTTTCAGGGTGTGCCGTCCTCAGTGGTAGAACCAATGGGTGAGCAGTAGGTGAGGAGGTCAGTGGACAGTTACGAAGCCACCTTCTCCAAAAGCTTTTATCAGGAAAAAAAAAAAAAAGCAGTGTTTCAAGATGTTGGGGGCTCCCTGGCAGACTACTGGTTAGGATTCTAGGCTTTCATTGCCAAGGCCAGGGTTCAATCAGGGAACTGAGATCCTGCAAGCTGTGTGGCATAGCAAAAGATTATCCCATAGCACAGGAGGAAAATCAACTAAAATCTAAAAAAAAAAAAAGATATCTGCCTGACATGATGGGCATATGTGGATAAAAGAGTATAAAATTATCCTTTTAAACCTAAACAAGCAGCAACACAAGCTGCTTCTGTGATGTTTATATCTTAAATTCTATGTTTTTCCACAAAGACTTCTGAACAAAATATCACAATTGTAAACAATGATGAACTCTGACCCTGCATTCGCATGACCCTACCTCCCTGCGCCCCCCCATCCCCATCTCAGGCCTGATTCCAGTAAAACTCGACGAGCCAAAATGGGCAGTCAATCTCTATAGGCGCACGTGGCCAATTGGGCTTTTATTAAATATTGTATTAAAACATAATTTATCTTGATGTCTGACTTCTTGTTTAGATGTCATCACATTTTCCATCTGAAATGAGTGCCTTGCTCTCTTCACCCTAAGTCCCGGTCCCTCGGACTTATAACCTTCTCTGGGTGCCTCCTACCAAAAGATAAGCAAAAAGCTCAAGGCAACATGGGCCAGAGGTTGGTGCTCCATCTCTCTGGCAAGAGAAGGAGTCTGGGGAACATTTGAGCACAGGACATAAGGAAGACCAGAGTCCTTCACAGAAGTGGACTTGGCAGAAAGGAGTTCTCACTCTGCAGAGGCTGCTAAGTCGGGGAGGCAGAACTGGGGCTGCCAGCAGGCGTCCTCACCATCGTTTGAAAGGGCGCCTGTGCAGAACAAAGCCCATCGGAGGCCAGCAGAGATAAAAGCAGGATAGAAAGAGAGCGTGAGCACAGTGGCACTGAGATCCCTCCTCGGATCTGAGGTGCTGGTACCTCCAGCAGTTCTTTTGGGCATGTGAGCTATTTCAGCTACAAAAACCATCACGTTTTCTTTCTGCTTAAGGTCATCTGAATTTCATTTATTCACATATGTCCAAAAGAATCTTGAGCAACTTCAGGATCTCAGCATGAAAGGTTTTTGAGATCTATTATTATTTTTGCTCAATTCTTGTGGCTGGTCTGACCCTTAGAGCGTTCAGTCCCAGAATGGCATAGCCTCCCACCTAGAGATCCAAGTCTTGTCCTATGACAAATAGAAGACTGTTTAGTAATGCAGCGTGTCTCCTGTGACCCAAGTCACCACTGTTTCTTAATATGTCTGATTTTAGGAGAGGCTGCAGAATACCAAAATGACTACAAGGCATCGAGAATTCTTTGCCCAAATGTCCAGGAAGCTTGATAAACCTAATAGCAGAGAAATTCTTCTTTGAATGAACGCTACTGAGAAAATTTGTCTTCATAAAATGTCAGACACTTCACCCTACTTTCTCCAGGGTAGCTGGAACTCAGAATGAATGAGGTTAGAAAAATTCTTCCCCTGAGGGGTTCCTGGCCATACATGGGCTCTCTGAGCTGCTGATTCCTAGGGCCTAAACAGATTACAGGGCACCAAGCCTTGATTCATCACACAAGATGAAGCCCAGGATATATTTATATCACTTACCCTAAAATAAGATTGCCTGTAATGATGACTCAATCATCTTAAGTAAGATCCTAGATATCTGTAAAGTTTTCATTTAAGATGTTTAACTTCTGTCTAAAGAGACGTTATGGTCTTGTGCTGTCACCCACAGATGCCAGCAGAACAGGGTCCCGAGGGCTGACCCTGTGCTCAGCACTAAGTTGAACCCTAGGGGGCATCATAAGACACAGGTCGCTTTTGGTAGCTCAAAGTGTGGTGCCAATAAGGGTTTAAGGCAGAGGCTGGAAGCATGGGACTCAATCTAGACATTTCAAGTGAAGAAGGAGAGCTGTTGTGTATAGACTGAACACTGTGAGATGGTGCTGTAACCTGCCTTTTCCTTTATAACCAATATGTGCATCCTGGCACCTGACTGCCCCACCTTCTGGGGCAGGGGCTGCAATCTGTCCAGGAAGAAGCAGAATACGCTAGAGGACAGCCTCGTAGATGACAGACCCAGTGTCTGAAGTTCCTGCTCTCAATAGTACAACCAGAGCAAGATGAGCAGAATCACGGAGCTTTCTGTCCAAGTGAAAACCACTCAGGATTCCAGTTGTGAGTGAGACAGCAAAGAGCAGGAAAGAACTCTGATCACAAAATGAACTGATTTCTGATGATCAAGTGAAACTGAGAAATGAATCATATGTGCCTGGGCCCTTTAGAGCTAATTTTTTTATTAAAAGGTTTGGCTCATAAAGAATTTTGAAGAGGATCTGTTCTCCTTGGTAGGGTTGGGATTTCCCTCACAGATGCTAGCAGCCTGAGCTGTGGGGAGGGCAAATTTAAGTTCTCCTTCAGCGGACACATCTCAACATACGATGTGTCTTTGTTCTCAGCACATGTCAATGTGTACTTATTTACAGGGTCTTCATCACTTCTATTCCTCTTTCTTTTCTCACAAATAAGGACTCCACACCCTCTTGATTTTCTCTTTGATTTGTTTTGTTCCAGAATGTAGGCAAAAATTGCTGTGACACACAGAAACTAAACACGCCATCTGGCGCAATGAGCAGAGTAATCTGTTAGTGGTCAAAATCCATCCTGGTGTGTACCTTTGTCCCGAACACTTCCACTCCTCCAAGATCACATAGTATGGACATTTCTGGGCTTATTTCCTTCCTAAACCCAACTCCTTACTAATATCTCCTAAATCATCACAATTCTTTTGAAGCCAACTTAGACTAGGAAATTTAAACACTTCCATAACAAAAGGAACCCAACTCTCTAATAGAGATCACAATTCAGAATTACTCCAAAACTAAGGATTCATCTTTATAGCTCCTAAGATAAAATCCAGAATGAAGATTAGAAACAGCATTCTTTCTCTGTTATACACTATTTTGGAAAATTATTTATTCTGGCTTTGAAGGATTTATCTTGAGGAAACAGAAAACAAAAGCTGAAGTAAAACTGAGTGACAGATTAACTCTAACAGCCCTTCTTTCATAGAGATGACTAAATCTGAAGACACACCCCTGAATTCAACTAATTGTTCTCCTTTTATAAAACAGTCTGCTCAACGGTCATGTCGTATTTTCCAGAGACTTCATTTAGGTTTAGATTTATTCAAAATAATCTTTAGCCTTTGATATTCAAGAAAATGACACTGATACTAAATGTTCCACGTAAATTATTAGAGGCTCAGAGAATTGAGCTTCATGCTAACCTTCCTGCTCTCAATAGTACAACCAGAGCAAGATGAGCAGAATCACGGAGCTTTCTGTCCAAGTGAAAACCACTCAGGATTCCAGTTGTGAGTGAGACAGCAAAGAGCAGGAAAGAACTCTGATCACAAAATGAACTGATTTCTGATGATCAAGTGAAACTGAGAAATGAATCATATGTGCCTGGGCCCTTTAGAGCTAATTTTTTTATTAAAAGGTTTGGCTCATAAAGAATTTTGAAGAGGATCTGTTCTCCTTGGTAGGGTTGGGATTTCCCTCACAGATGCTAGCAGCCTGAGCTGTGGGGAGGGCAAATTTAAGTTCTCCTTCAGCGGACACATCTCAACATACGATGTGTCTTTGTTCTCAGCACATGTCAATGTGTACTTATTTACAGGGTCTTCATCACTTCTATTCCTCTTTCTTTTCTCACAAATAAGGACTCCACACCCTCTTGATTTTCTCTTTGATTTGTTTTGTTCCAGAATGTAGGCAAAAATTGCTGTGACACACAGAAACTAAACACGCCATCTGGCGCAATGAGCAGAGTAATCTGTTAGTGGTCAAAATCCATCCTGGTGTGTACCTTTGTCCCGAACACTTCCACTCCTCCAAGATCACATAGTATGGACATTTCTGGGCTTATTTCCTTCCTAAACCCAACTCCTTACTAATATCTCCTAAATCATCACAATTCTTTTGAAGCCAACTTAGACTAGGAAATTTAAACACTTCCATAACAAAAGGAACCCAACTCTCTAATAGAGATCACAATTCAGAATTACTCCAAAACTAAGGATTCATCTTTATAGCTCCTAAGATAAAATCCAGAATGAAGATTAGAAACAGCATTCTTTCTCTGTTATACACTATTTTGGAAAATTATTTATTCTGGCTTTGAAGGATTTATCTTGAGGAAACAGAAAACAAAAGCTGAAGTAAAACTGAGTGACAGATTAACTCTAACAGCCCTTCTTTCATAGAGATGACTAAATCTGAAGACACACCCCTGAATTCAACTAATTGTTCTCCTTTTATAAAACAGTCTGCTCAACGGTCATGTCGTATTTTCCAGAGACTTCATTTAGGTTTAGATTTATTCAAAATAATCTTTAGCCTTTGATATTCAAGAAAATGACACTGATACTAAATGTTCCACGTAAATTATTAGAGGCTCAGAGAATTGAGCTTCATGCTAACCTTCCTTATCCTTTAATCAAAAAATGTTCCAAATGTAAAACCTTTTTCACATTTAACCCATGAATTTAAGCAAGTGTGGAAAGTCAAGAGTAAATTAGCCGAATACTGTCAGGGCTCTATTGCTCATGCAACTTTGAACCCCAAATGCTAGCCTTGTGCAATGAATTTTACAGGGCCAGTTCTGACGGATATAAAACCTCCTTAATCAGCCAACAAATCTAAAAATTCTTTTATTTGAATGTGTGTATGAGTGTATTCGTGGTGTATAGAAGAGAAAGTGCTAAAATAGGTTGGGAAGGGTTAGTCTTATGAGTTTTTTTTTAACTACATGTTCTCTTTTAACTGTTTATAATTAACCAGCTCTGTGAGCAAATATGAATTAACAAATGCCATAGATTTTGCTATGACTCATTGTTCAAAAAGTAGTTACTGAGCTCCTCCTCTGTACCAGAACCAGAAGAAACAGCTACTTCAGATATGTCTGTGGCTTTAAGAAGCTCATGATCACAGTATACGATCAAATACTATAGCAAAAAAAAAACGTGGGGGTGGGGGGAGTTTTCTTTTTATTATAAAATTCTTCATAATAAAAATAAATAGAAAAGTATTTTCCCAAGACACCTCTATGCTCTCTTGTAGAACTAAAATTCTGTGGTTGTATGAATTTAGTATACTTTCCTCCATGTGTTAGACTTTTTGAAGTTGGAAGAAGAGTGAGAAACCCAGTTTAATATGGTTAAAGTTAGTTTCCTGTATGGATACACAGTGAATTGAAGAATAACAAAAAGTAATCTCAAAAGCTGTCTTCTAGCATCCTAGACCACTTTCAGTCCTGAATCGCTTTGAAGGATTTATCTTGAGGAAACAGAAAACAAAAGCTGAAGTAAAACTGAGTGACAGATTAACTCTAACAGCCCTTCTTTCATAGAGATGACTAAATCTGAAGACACACCCCTGAATTCAACTAATTGTTCTCCTTTTATAAAACAGTCTGCTCAACGGTCATGTCGTATTTTCCAGAGACTTCATTTAGGTTTAGATTTATTCAAAATAATCTTTAGCCTTTGATATTCAAGAAAATGACACTGATACTAAATGTTCCACGTAAATTATTAGAGGCTCAGAGAATTGAGCTTCATGCTAACCTTCCTTATCCTTTAATCAAAAAATGTTCCAAATGTAAAACCTTTTTCACATTTAACCCATGAATTTAAGCAAGTGTGGAAAGTCAAGAGTAAATTAGCCGAATACTGTCAGGGCTCTATTGCTCATGCAACTTTGAACCCCAAATGCTAGCCTTGTGCAATGAATTTTACAGGGCCAGTTCTGACGGATATAAAACCTCCTTAATCAGCCAACAAATCTAAAAATTCTTTTATTTGAATGTGTGTATGAGTGTATTCGTGGTGTATAGAAGAGAAAGTGCTAAAATAGATTGGGAAGGGTTAGTCTTATGAGTTTTTTAACTACATGTTCTCTTTTAACTGTTTATAATTAACCAGCTCTGTGAGCAAATAGGAATTAACAAATGCCATAGATTTTGCTATGACTCATTGTTCAAAAAGTAGTTACTGAGCTCCTCCTCTGTACCAGAACCAGAAGAAACAGCTACTTCAGATATGTCTGTGGCTTTAAGAAGCTCATGATCACAGTATACGATCAAATACTATAGCAAAAAAAAAACGTGGGGGTGGGGGGAGTTTTCTTTTTATTATAAAATTCTTCATAATAAAAATAAATAGAAAAGTATTTTCCCAAGACACCTCTATGCTCTCTTGTAGAACTAAAATTCTGTGGTTGTATGAATTTAGTATACTTTCCTCCATGTGTTAGACTTTTTGAAGTTGGAAGAAGAGTGAGAAACCCAGTTTAATATGGTTAAAGTTAGTTTCCTGTATGGATACACAGTGAATTGAAGAATAACAAAAAGTAATCTCAAAAGCTGTCTTCTAGCATCCTAGACCACTTTCAGTCCTGAATCACAAGCTTCCAGTTCCTCAGGGTTCCACGACTTTCTACTGAAGTTCATGGACATCTACTTCTCTCGCTGCTCCCTCAGTGACTCTGCTTTTCTTCTTTCACCCCCTGGCTCTCGTATGTGGGGGCCTTGGCAACTTTATGAAGTCCACTCACTGCTTTCCTTCTGTGAGCCTCTGTGCTTCAAGTTGCTTTACCATCGGTGTGTCTCACTCTAAATACCTTCAGATCTAACCAAGGCCAGCCTCCCACCTCCTATGGACATTATCCTGTTTCCCCGGGTTCTCATGCCAATGCCATGCCTTCCCACTGATCACCAGCCACTATAAGCTAATTGGGTGCTAATCCTTGATCCAGTCAACTGTGCTCCCAAGCAAGATCCCCCTATGCCCAGGATAAGGACCATCCTCTGCCTGTATCCTTCAGAAACAGACTATGGAGTTAAGTGACATTAAAATGGCTTCCTTGGTAGCTCAGCTGGTAAAGAATCCACCTGCAATGCTGGAGACCCTGGTTCGATTCCTGGGTCAAGAAGATCCCTTGGAGAATGGACAGGCTACTCACTCCAGTATTCCTGGACTTGCCTGGTGGCTCAGATAGTAAAGAATCCTCCTGCATTGTGGGGGACGTGGGTTTGATCCTGGGTCAGAAAGATCTTCTGGAGAAGGTGATGGCAACCCACTCCAGTATTCTTGCCTGGATAATTCTATAGATATTAGAATAAATACCTAATGTACTGGGACATCATACATTTTCTAGACCATCATCAACTCACATTCTGTTTTGTTATATATACAGGATGAAATTTAGAACATTTGGCTGGACTGCTGCTCATAGAACAAAGGCAAAATCAGAAAGTCCTAATTTCTGTATGAAGATGACTTACTGCAAAACATTCACTTAAAACCAGAAGCTAAAAGAAACAAAATTTTAAAACTCACTTACTGCCTTTTCAGATTGTCAGCTCAAAGTTATTAACTTAATAAAAATGTAGATGTAGTTTCTGATAAAAAAAAAATCTAGATGTTAAAAAAAAATAATCTAGCCACAAAGATCAGAAACATTTATCAGAGGGGCTTATGTTTCTGATAAATATTTAAGTGTGTGAGGCAGAAACACTGAAGACAATAAATACTTTATAGCTGGCACTTTGTCAAACCTATAAGTGGCTCAGCCTTAGGATTTTACATCATCACTGAATTTACAGTCATTTGATAAGTGGAACAGGACAAGAATTACTTCTTTCTAAATCTAAACCAGGTAATAAATCTAACATCAGGATTCTTCTTATTGTCTGTTATCATCTGATGACAATGCCTTTTACCTTCATTGTCTTGGCAGAAATATGTTATGTAAAATTATAATGTCATATCACTCAGAGTGATTTAACACTATCCAGCCCATACCATTTTAATCAATCAAAATTGTCACTTTTTAGTGTAATGATTTTGTGGTGAATTCCCTGTGTTTAATATGATAGATGGTCCTATCTACCCGTTGATTTACTGTTCTCTTCCAAAGTTGAACAGCCCGGGAGGCTGTTCTTGCTTTTGGAGATCTCTAGAATTAGCAAATAAGAATCATTTGCACTAATAAAAGTGCTAATTTCCATGGCATGCCAAAAGCTGAAAAATATCTTAAATGACAGTAGTTACAGCTACATTTAAGTGGAATTAAAAGATGTTTTTTGGATTGAAACCAAAGAAGACCCAGAGCTTTATCCTCTGTACCCACCTGTGATCAAGTAATACTATAACCAGGTAAGTCAGTACTCAATCTCTCCTTCAATACTATCAAGAAAAACCAGGAACACACAAAGTATGCCCCTTATTAAATTCAAATATAGATTATACACATTTTTTGCTCTTTAGAAAACCTTGCAAAGTAGTTTAACACAATTCCTTAAACATTTATAAGTCTTTCCTACTAGAGATAAACTAATAAAAAATCAACCTCTGTTCTCATTTCTCCACTATATTTTGCATTTATAACTGGCTACAGCACAATAATAATCAACCACAAAATCTCACAGTACTTTTTGGTTCATTCCATGTACCCCAAACAGGTCCACAGATAGTCATGTAGGGACTCGCTGTCACACTTCATACTCCACATAGGTCATCAGAGAGTCACTGAAGGAGGCCCTACCATCTCAGCGCTGTACCTTCTGGAGGACACAGTTTCCCGAGACACAGCAGAAGCAAAAAAACTGAGACAGTGATTGCAAGATCAAATTATAAGTCTCTTGTGCTTATAGCTGATTGGCCAGAACTAATTACATGGCTCTTCCCAACTGCAAGGTCAGGAGAAAACAATCCTCCTATGTGCCTGGAAGAAGAAAATAGGATGTGGTTGAACTTAAGAAGTGACAAACTTACATGTTTTTAAAGAATAAAGTTTTCCAGGGCTTCTCTCTTGGCTCAGTGGCAAAGAATCCACCTGCCAATGCAGGAGGCACGGGTTCAATCCCTGGTCTGGGCAGATCCGACTTGACACAGATCAACTAAGACTGTGAACCACAAACTACGGAGCCTGTCCTCTAGAGCCCAGGAAACACCACTACGAGTCCATGTGCTGCAGCTACGAAAGCCCGTGCATGCTACAGCCCATGCTCTACAACAAGAGAAGCCACAGCAATGAAAGGTCCCCACAGTGCAGGGAAGAGGAACCCATGCTCATTGCATGTAGATAAAAGCCTGTGCAGCAACAAAGACTCCTTGCAGCCAAAATTAAATAAATAATTTTTAGAAAAGATTTCCAAGCTTCTCACAGACAACTCTCCTTGTAGAATCTTGAGAAACATGTACTTTCTCTGGAATCTAAAGGGTTCCACACTGAGACAGAAAATTATGTCTATGACACCAGGTAATAGTAACAGGTGACTCTATTATTCAAACGGTCCCAGAAATATATATGAGGAAAGTGAATATTCTGCCCATAGTTTAAGCTAATAAAAACACTTATATTTAAATTTTTGGTTAACTTGTTCCAATTGGCAAAGAAGTAAAAATAATTTAAAACAAAATTTTTCATTTTGACACCTACTCATTCCAATCCTGGCTCATTAAAGCATAAACACAGATTTTTGAGCACAAAAAAATACTAACAAGAACTCTAGAGATTTTGCATTTATAACTGGCTAAAATTAAAAAAAACCCCGTACTTTTGGTTCATTCCATGTACCCCAAACAGGTCCACAGATAGTCATGTAGGGACTCGCTGTCACACTTCATACTCCACATAGGTCATCAGAGAGTCACTGAAGGAGGCCCTACCATCTCAGCGCTGTACCTTCTGGAGGACACAGTTTCCCGAGACACAGCAGAAGCAAAAAAACTGAGACAGTGATTGCAAGATCAAATTATAAGTCTCTTGTGCTTATAGCTGATTGGCCAGAACTAATTACATGGCTCTTCCCAACTGCAAGGTCAGGAGAAAACAATCCTCCTATGTGCCTGGAAGAAGAAAATAGGATGTGGTTGAACTTAAGAAGTGACAAACTTACATGTTTTTAAAGAATAAAGTTTTCCAGGGCTTCTCTCTTGGCTCAGTGGCAAAGAATCCACCTGCCAATGCAGGAGGCACGGGTTCAATCCCTGGTCTGGGCAGATCCGACTTGACACAGATCAACTAAGACTGTGAACCACAAACTACGGAGCCTGTCCTCTAGAGCCCAGGAAACACCACTACGAGTCCATGTGCTGCAGCTACGAAAGCCCGTGCATGCTACAGCCCATGCTCTACAACAAGAGAAGCCACAGCAATGAAAGGTCCCCACAGTGCAGGGAAGAGGAACCCATGCTCATTGCATGTAGATAAAAGCCTGTGCAGCAACAAAGACTCCTTGCAGCCAAAATTAAATAAATAATTTTTTAGAAAAAGATTTCCAAGCTTCTCACAGACAACTCTCCTTGTAGAATCTTGAGAAACATGTACTTTCTCTGGAATCTAAAGGGTTCCACACTGAGACAGAAAATTATGTCTATGACACCAGGTAATAGTAACAGGTGACTCTATTATTCAAACGGTCCCAGAAATATATATGAGGAAAGTGAATATTCTGCCCATAGTTTAAGCTAATAAAAACACTTATATTTAAATTTTTGGTTAACTTGTTCCAATTGGCAAAGAAGTAAAAATAATTTAAAACAAAATTTTTCATTTTGACACCTACTCATTCCAATCCTGGCTCATTAAAGCATAAACACAGATTTTTGAGCACAAAAAAATACTAACAAGAACTCTAAAACTCCAAGATTTTTTATTGAATCTTAGCAGAATGAGTTGAGCTTCCTTATATTCATTAAAGCAGTTGCCTTCACCACTGTCAGCCCTCCCAGTAGTCAACCCTGGTGCCCTCACTGCAGTTCCCAGTGGGCAGGCTCAGGAGGTCCTAGGCTGAGCTGGTTCCCCAAGGCTTACCCCGTGCTGATCGGGGGGAAGAATATGACTTTGTTTATTCATTCAACAAATATTTACTGAATTTCTGCTATGTACAAGGCAATCTTCCACACTCTAAGCATGCAGCAAAAACTGAAATAAACAACAATCAAAAACAGAACTCTTCTCTCTTGGACCTCACATACTAGTGAGAAAGGAGGGCGAATAAGATGGAAAGAAACCATAGAATAAACAAACAAATGAGGAGGATAATCCTTCTAATGATGAACACAGTGAATATAAACCAAATAAAAGGACAAAGACAGGAGTGGAGTTTGGAACTACTTTGGAGTGGATGGCCAGAGAAAAGATATCTGAGGATATGACATTTGATCTGGGAGCAAGGATATGAAGATGCCAAGGAAGAGAAGACACACAAAGACTGAAGGGTTGAAACCAGGGCTGAAGGAACTCCAAGGGCAAAGGTCTTATGATAGAAAAAGCTTGATGTGAGGCAGGAAAAAAATACCGAGGCCACAGGTAAGAAATGAGGAAAATGGGTAGCTGGATCAAGTCAAGACAGGATCAGGGGAAAACAACAACAAAAAAAAGATTAACAGCAACTCAAGGTAAGTCAGCAGCCAGCAGAATTCCAAGGCATTAATGTAGTACAGAATAGAAAATTTCATGTGATGATCAACAGTTGATACTAAACCCATTCAGTAGGGCTGAAAGAACAACAGAGGGTGCTGTCCATTCAGGTCTAAAAAGTAATCTAGAAGAGATATACATAGTTAAAATTACAGAGTGATCAGAATAAACGTGGAGACTGTGAAGAAGAGGGGGTGAGGAGGAAGAGGAGACTGAATCTGTTTTAAGAAATCTACAACTAACGACAAAAAGCAGAGGATACATCACAAGAATGAATCAAGAACTTTTGAAAACAAAATGCAACTAAGTGCAAATTAACATGAAACAAATTATATCTCAAATGCAGAAGAGAGAGTCAAAAACAAGTGACTTATTTATTCAGTAAAGGAGAGAGTAAATTTTATTGAAGTAGAATCCAGATGAAAAGTTTGCTTCGGGAATGCTGAAGAAGTGGCAAGCCAAGGTATCCCATGTGGCGGGAAAAGGTGTGAATGGTGTGCAAGGTGTAGAAAATGGTCATTGTTTTTATGCTGCTGTGTAACTGACCATCATAAAATCTGTTTTTTTCTAGTCTATCATAGTTCTATGGACTGTGTGAGCTCTGCTGGGTGGCATTTACCTGGGCTCTCTCGTGCAATAGGAGTAAGACAGTGGCTAAGGCTCAGAGGCTGGTCATCTAAGATGGCAGTGGATGCTGGCTCGTGGAGGGAGATTAGCTGGACCATGTGGCTGGAGAGGCTACAGTGGTTTCTCTGTGTCTCTTGGGCTTCTCACAACAGCAGCTAGTGTCTAAGAGGGACGTTTCATAAGCAAACATTACCATACAGCAAGGTAGATGCTGTAAAACTTCTTATCATTTAGCCTCAGAAGTCCCAGAACATCACTTCCACTGTATTCTACTGATTAAGCAAGTTACTAAGGTCACCACAGACTCAAGGAAAAAGAAATTAAAGTCAATCTCTTGGCATAAGAAGGATCATGTATCTACAAAGAGGAAGAGAATTCACAAGGGTAATAGTTTGTCTATCACAATCTACCCTTTGGTCACCAAAATCCATGCCCCCTTACTCACTTTCTTAAGACTCCCAACAGTCCCAACCCACTATGACATCAGACTCAGACTTGAGGGCCAAGATCAGCGATTTAAATCAGATAAGCTACTTTCTCAAGGTTCAGTTCTTACCCTGTAGCTCCCATCAATTCCGAAGGCCTGTTAACCAAAAAGGCAAACTGCCTGCCATATGCACACCCCCCACAATGGTGAGAAGGCATGGAAAAACTGAAAACATATTCTCTGTCACAAAGACACAAAAATGGGAAGAACACAGCAGGTCCGCAGTAGTTGTGAAATCCTTCTGGGCACAGGTCACCAGTTCCTTGATTATGGCACAATCCTGTTTCCCAAGATGGATTCACTGGAGCCGTAGGTTGCTCCTTTTGTGATCTTGGTTCTGGCTCTTTGGCTTATCCTCCTTTCCCCATGAGAATAATCATCCTTGCACCTAATTTTTTCAGCTGGCCTCCAGGAGGTTAAGAGAATGAAAACTTCATTTGTATTATCTCACTCCTTTCAAGTTTATACAATTCTTTCAAAGCTTATTTTCTTTTGTGTCAAATTAGAATCCACTTCATTCAGTGGAAGTCACACCTCAATTTCTTTCCAAAAAATCTTGGCCTATGATCCTCCCTTTGTTGTAAGTTAATCCCTCTTTCTCCACAAACACTGCACCAAGATCCCATGGGACAGTGAATACAAGAAGTCTTTCTGTCTAGGTGAAAATATCTAAGAGTCACATTCTTAAAATTCCTCTGTTTCCTAGCAGAAAAGATATTATATATTAGAGTATTCTTAGAAGTTCTATTAAGCACACCCTTAACCTACTATCCAGCACAGGGAACTCTGCTCAATATTCTGTAACAACCTAAATAAGAAAAGAACTTGAAAAAAATAGACACATGTATATGTATGACTGAATCACTTTGCTACATATACCTGAATCTAACACAATATTGCTAATAACTATATGCCAATATAAAATAAAATCTTAAAGAGTATCCTGGATGTAGATTAGACTTCTGTCATTTAACAAATAGCCACTCCACAAAAAGAACACATTTAATGTCAAACAAACAAACAAAAAATGCACACCCTTAAACTGTTTCCTGATCATAACAGAGTCCTTTTTTTTTTTAGGTCTTGCCTCCTTTATTTCAATCATCCCTCACCCTCTAAACAAAGTGGTGTCTCTGAATTTTAAATATGACTATCTTTCCTCTGTTTCTCAGAGCCTTTTTTAAAAAAATTTTTAAGATAATAGAATCTTATAGGCATATTCTTTGAGATCTTTATTTGTATCACCCTGGATTAGACGTTTCTCTGATGTCATAAATGATGTTAAGAATATCTGAAGACCTGGAAGATGAGAAACAATTTTATTTTTTTAACATAGAACATCTTGATTTCTTTATATTTCCTCTAATTCTGCATAAAAACTGTCCCTTAAATTTCTCTGGATTCCATTCAAAAAAGTTCCTTCTTGAGTTCATATCTCTCTTTTCATTTTGTTTTATTACAAGCACTAAAAAACTATATGGCAATGTCTAAATCTATTGAGCTACATTCTATTGCTAAGTTCATTACATATGTATATATATACATATATATATATTATCAGTGTCTTAGATGCTGCTTCACTTTTGTCCCCAAACTTCATTCATATTTCTTTTGTGGCAACTCTAACCCAGAACCAAAAGGGGAAAAGTACAATGGGAAACAAAGACCAAGCTTAGACGACACTACCTGACTACCATAGCTATAGAGGCGGCGAAAATTATGATCCTCCCTTTGTTATAAGTTAATCCCTCTTTCTCCACAAACACTGCAAAAATGGTTAAAGAAAACAAGGAAAAGCTTCATGTTCTATAATAAATCATGATTTTTTTCTCTTTGCATGTTGATTTTTAGGAAGGCAAAACTATTAACAGTGAATGAATTAGATAGTGACTTAGCCTCTGTGCACATGTAAAACCCTGCCCTTTCCTTCCTCTTACCCATCAGGTCTCATTGTCACCCAATCAGAAAAACTTCATCAGTCATTTTTCTGCTTATATAATTTTAAATGTTGTTTACAAATAAAATTTAATCAATAAAGAAAAGCATAACGAAGAAGGCAAAAATCATTACAAATTCCCTAACACTGCAACAACCACTACTAATACGTTACTGATCATTGCCTCATGGGTCTCTTTATGCATCTGTATACACATTTTGGGGTTTCCCTGGTGGTTCAGATGGTAAAGAATCTGCCTGCAATACAAGAGACCAGTACTTCGACATTTTAAATATGACTATCTTTCCTCTGTTTCTCAGAGCCTTTTTTAAAAAAATTTTTAAGATAATAGAATCTTATAGGCATATTCTTTGAGATCTTTATTTGTATCACCCTGGATTAGACGTTTCTCTGATGTCATAAATGATGTTAAGAATATCTGAAGACCTGGAAGATGAGAAACAATTTTATTTTTTTAACATAGAACATCTTGATTTCTTTATATTTCCTCTAATTCTGCATAAAAACTGTCCCTTAAATTTCTCTGGATTCCATTCAAAAAAGTTCCTTCTTGAGTTCATATCTCTCTTTTCATTTTGTTTTATTACAAGCACTAAAAAACTATATGGCAATGTCTAAATCTATTGAGCTACATTCTATTGCTAAGTTCATTACATATGTATATATATACATATATATATATTATCAGTGTCTTAGATGCTGCTTCACTTTTGTCCCCAAACTTCATTCATATTTCTTTTGTGGCAACTCTAACCCAGAACCAAAAGGGGAAAAGTACAATGGGAAACAAAGACCAAGCTTAGACGACACTACCTGACTACCATAGCTATAGAGGCGGCGAAAATTATGATCCTCCCTTTGTTATAAGTTAATCCCTCTTTCTCCACAAACACTGCAAAAATGGTTAAAGAAAACAAGGAAAAGCTTCATGTTCTATAATAAATCATGATTTTTTTCTCTTTGCATGTTGATTTTTAGGAAGGCAAAACTATTAACAGTGAATGAATTAGATAGTGACTTAGCCTCTGCGCACATGTAAAACCCTGCCCTTTCCTTCCTCTTACCCATCAGGTCTCATTGTCACCCAATCAGAAAAACTTCATCAGTCATTTTTCTGCTTATATAATTTTAAATGTTGTTTACAAATAAAATTTAATCAATAAAGAAAAGCATAACGAAGAAGGCAAAAATCATTACAAATTCCCTAACACTGCAACAACCACTACTAATACGTTACTGATCATTGCTTCATGGGTCTCTTTATGCATCTGTATACACATTTTGGGGTTTCCCTGGTGGTTCAGATGGTAAAGAATCTGCCTGCAATACAAGAGACCCAGATTCAATTCCTGAGTCCAGAAGATCCCCTGGAGAAGGAAATGGCAACACACTCTACCATTCTTGCTTGGAGAATTCCATCAACTGAGGAGCCTGGTGGGCTACAGATCATGAGGTTGCAGAGTCGGACAGAACTGAGCAATTAATTCCCATATACCTTATATCATCTAAGGGTTTATTATTATAATTATGAACAACTTTTATTTGTTTGCTTACATGTTTTGTTTTCCTCATCTTCCCTCAACCCTTCTATGAGTTATCACATCTTCATCGAGATAACCAATGTTAGAAACCTAGAATAGTTTTCTGTGGTTTTCACTGTGTGTATGTGCTGGTGGAGGGTGTAGATTGGCATGGTTTATTTCTATTTTTTGAAAATTTCTCCAACTCAACGGGTAGAGGGTAGATTTAATAACTTATTTCAATGAATTCATAATATATAAATCCTTATTCCAGTTGGAATTTGCATCTCATATATGATGAAAGGAATGAAGAGCCCATTTCACTTTCTTCAAAATGAATAACTAGTTGTATTAACACTATTTATTAAACAGAACATTAAATCCCTTGTGTATGGCCTCGATCTCTTGATTTTATGTGTGTGTGTGTGTGTGTGTGTGTGTATATATGCATGTATATATACACATACCTACATATACTATATATAAAAATTCTGGGGATTCCCTAGTGGTCCAGTGGGTAAGGACACCGCCTTGCAGTGCAAGGGACACCGGTTCGATCCCTGGCCTGGGAAGATCCCATGTGCTGCAGAGCGGCTAGACCGATGTGTCCAATTACTGAGCCGGAGCTCTGGAGCACATGTGCCCAGAGCCGGAGCTCTGTGACAATGGAGGCCACTGCGATGAGAGGCCCACACGGGCCAAAGAACAAAGATAGATGAAAACAGATAAATGAAAGACCAATAGAAGTGGCCCCCGCCCTCTCCTCCTTCTCCAACCCGTCCCCCCAACCAAAAAAATAAGTAAATAAATTCTGATACTGTATCAATCCATATTATGTTAATAATGGATTAATGTCTTGATACAAACCAAGTCAAATTTATTCTCACTTTTCATCTTTTCTTAACATGTTTGGTTACCTTTTATGGTTTATTCTTTTACCATGAAATATTTAGTACCATTTTATACAATGCATTTTTAAAATACTGAGATTCTAGCTGAAGTTACATTTAATATATGTATGTGTTTGGTATTCTGTGATATTTTATGTTTGTGAATCTTCCCAATCAACAGCATGGTATCTTTCAGGTTGGTTAATGGACTTCAATAGATGTTATAGTTTTCTTTATATGTATATATTTTCCTTCTTATATGTTTATCTCTAATATTTCATAGTTTTCCTACTTAATGTGGTAGTGAAGAGCAAATAAGCCTAATTCAGTTGTAAACATCCTTTATGGTTCCTGGGTAATTAGTATGGGTCATGACTAAGTTCTCAATCAGAATTATACTAGGGGGCTGAGCTAATGAGATTCTTGCATTAACAAAGTCAAGATCACAGGGCAATCCCAGTTGAAGACCAGTTACAAAGCCCAGCAGACAAAAAGTAGGAGTGAATCACAGCAAATCCATGGTCACTAACAGCAAAAAGAAAAGCATTCTATTTATCCCCTGATGAATGTTTGACTGGAATATTTTATAACAAGTAACTTAAAATATATTCACACATACACACATGCGTGCGCGCACACACACATTGCTTTCATGGTTAAATGATTTAAAATAAAACGCTGACTAGAGGCAAGAACAGGAAAACCCCATCTGCAAATTACAAGCCGCCCTCTATTTACGCTTCACACCAACTGTCTCTTCAGCAAACTGCCTCTATCTTAATTAGAAGTCACAAGTAGCATTAGCAATGAAGCAAAGTGCTTGTTCTCCACTCTGGATATCAATTTCGTAGTCTTTTAAAATTTTATTCTGAAAGGTTATAAATGCAATCATTTTCACTTGAAAGATTCTATAATCAAAAACTAACACAAATCTTTCAAGAGACAGTACAAACAGGAAAGAGAACTGAGCATGAATTTTACTGACTCCTCTCTGGTAACTGGTCTGCTGCTCTAACCATTTTGTTCTAATTTCAAGACTCGTAAGACAGATCAATTTGTAAATTGAATGGTTAAGATACTTCTGTGTATCCTTGAACACCAAATTATCCTCTAATTTTCTACTATAGTATTTAAGGGTTGGGATGAACTTAAGAGTCCTGTAAGCCAGACATTTAAACTCCACTTAATCTTACTATGTATTTTTCCAACAATCACATCATCTAATCAAAGTTGAATTAAGATATGGGTAGGCGGGCTTCCCCTGGTGCTCCAGTGGGTAAGGACACCGCCTTGCAGTGCAAGGGGTGCTGGTTCGAGCCTTGGCCTGGGAAGATCCCACGTGCCGCAGAGCAGCTGGACTGATGTGTCCAATTACCGAGCTGGAGCTCTGGAGCACATGCGCCCAGAGCCGGTGCTCTGCGACAACAGACACCACTGCGATGGGAGGCCCACAGGAGCCAAAGAACAAAGACGGATGAAAATAGAGAAATGAAAGACCAATAGAAGTGACCTGCCGGCTCCCCTCCCTCCCCAACCCAACCCCTGCCCAAAATAAATAAATAAATAAGTCTTTAAAAAAAAAAAAAAAAAAAGATATGGGTAGGCTAGACAGTTGCCAGGGTGCCAGACCATAATAGACACCAAAATCCCTGAAATAAACTGAGGACATAGCACCAGGCAACTAACATTTAATATATGATTCCTCATATAACTTTCAAATTGTAAGTGAATCCTGTCCTCACAAAGCTCCTGGTTTTGATGTCCAGGAATAAAAGAAATATATAATGTGTGTGTGTGTGTGTGTGTGTGTGTGTGTGTGTGTGTGTGTGTACTTAGTTGTTCAGTCGTGTCCCACTCTTTGCAAGCCCATGGACTGTAGTCCACCAGACTCCTCTGTACGTGGAATTCTCCAACCAAGGATACTGAAGTGGGTTACCATTCCGTTCTTCAGGGTATCTTTGCAACCCAAGGACTGAACCTGGGTCTACTGGATTGCAAGCAGATCATTTAACACCTGAGCCTCCAGAGAAGCTCTGTGTGTGTGTGTGTGTGTGTGTGTGTGTAGTTCATAATACCTATTACCTTTTATGAAAAATGGATTCTTTCAAATGAAGGATCTTTTGGTTGCTCTATTAAAAAAAAATCTTGTGCTCACTTAGGCAGCACATATACTAAAATTGAAATGATACAGAGAAGATTAGTATGGCCCCTGTGCAAGGATGACACGCAAATTCGTGAAGCATTCCATACTTTTCTGTAGGGGCGCTGTGCGATGGCCTGGAGAGGTGGGATGAGGGGGATATACATATGACTAATCTGGGAACATACATTTCTGTAAACAACAAAACTCTGTAAAAGTAAAAAGCAAAATAAAAAAATTTTAAAAATCTCATAGTTTGATGGTTGCCAAAGGTGGGGCATGGAGGTTGGCAAAATGGGTGAAAAAAATCAAAAAGTAAAAACATCCATTTTAGATAAAGAAACTCTGGTACATATATACAATGGAGTACTTCTCAGCCTCAAAAAGAAATGCAGATGATTCAGTCCTAATGAGATGGATGAATCTAGAACCTGTTATACTAAGTGAAGTAAGTCAAAAAGAGAAGGACTACTATACTAACACACATATATGGAATCTAATACGATCGTACTGATAAATACACATGCAGAGCATCGATGGAAAAACAGTCATAGAGAAAAGACTTATGGATATTGGGGAGAGGGAAGAGTGGGTGTGAGATATGGAGAGAGTAACATGGAGTCCTATACTATTATATGTAAAAGAGATAACTATTGTCAATGTGCTGTGGGTTAAGGGATCTTACGTGGGGACTATGCAATGGCCTGGAGGGGTGGGATGAGATACACATATGACTAATCTGGGATTATACATATCTGTAAACAACAAAACTCTGTAAAAGCAAAAAAGCAAAAAAAAAAAAAATGGCAAGAAAGAAACACATCTATTTTAAAATGATTAAGTCCCAGGGATATAATGTACAGCATCATGACTATAGTTAGTAATACTATATTGCATATTTGAAAGAGAATCTTAATGCAGTAGATCTTAAAAGTTCTCATTCAAAGAAAAAAAGGTTTTGTAACTATGTATGGTGATGGATGTTAGCTAGATTTACGCAGTGATCATTTTGCAACATACACAAACACTGAATCTTATGTTATACACCTGAACCTAACATATGCTATTTGTCAATTATACCTCAATAAAAATGAGAAGAAAAGGACGGTCTGGTCATGAAATTTTTTGGCACTCATTGTAATGGACCAACATACTTCAGGAAAATGTAAATGTTTAGTAGCCATTATAACATGGACACCAATTTATTAATGTTCCTTTCTCAGAATAAATGGAAGGAAGAAGAAAGGAAGGAGAAAGAAAAAGAGAGAAAGAAAAGACATTCCTGTTTTTCTCTCTCTAAACATTCCCATAACTTTCAAAACTGGCTTTATTATGGTTTCCAATCCTCTCCCAGTGCTGGTCATCCTCCTTGCTTCCAAGTCAAGCCCTTGCTAGTGGAAACAACAGCCCACGTCTAACCCACCAACAGGAAGCACAGAAACAACACCGCTTCTCTTTTCTGTACACCACAGCTTTAACACAGTTAAAAACTGTACTAGCTTTCTTGGCAGCCTCATCATCCTGTTGCTTTATGAGGTATATTTCTATAAATCATCTGTTAATAGTTCAAAGTTTGTGTAAAATACTTCATTAGAAAAACATACGCCTATTAGACGACTGTAAGAAGGAAACTGCCAAAGTCATTTTACCCCAAAAATACATGAATCGGGCTTTCCTAGCATATAACATACTTATTCTGATTGCTTATATTAAAAATTCCTCCGAAGAAATGTTTTTTATACTTACCACTTTAATTAACATTTCTGTGACTGTGAGAAGCATCTTTTATCTCAATGTTTAATTCACACATCAGTAAGCACTAATGATAACTGTATCATTGCCTCAACTTCTAGCAGTTAGTATGTCAGTGATAGGCATCATAAAGTTAAACAGATAACTGATATTCAAAGGAATGAAATAAAAAATTATTGTGGTAATCACCAATGTCAAAAGTAAAGAGTTTAATAAAATCACTTTCTTGAGCTCCTGCATTTTTATTTAAAAATGAATTAGAGAAATCACAGAGAAAGTTGCTGCTTTCAACATCAAATGTAAGTCTAATTAGTGCCTTTTTACTGCAATTAATAACTGTGATACTCAGCATGTTTTGAATCTGCCTAAATAAATTTTCCTGTGCTTTTCTCACTTCACCTCACTCTTTGCCTTCTATGTTTCTTATTCATGTTTGGCAACAAAGAGGAGTGTTTATTTTGTTTGGGAAATATAATTGTCATTCCTACCATCTTGGAGATTTCCTCATGATTAAACAGAGAAGATATGTGAAGAGATTTCCATTTCCCTCTACTGCTTATGTTGTGGCTTTTAACAGATTCTGAAAGATGTCATTGGTTTCCTACGATCGTATCTCATAAGAGAAAATTTATACAAATTTGCTTTTCATCAGTGCTCTATCTATTTGATAATATAAATTTCCATTTGCCCTCCTGTTGAAATTGGATTTTCAGAAACAAATAATTTTCTTTGAATGGTACTTCATAATTTTCTGGCTACATACATATCCTCTGGTATTTGCTAAAGGTGATAATTATTATATGAGTATTAAATCAACATATAGTCATTCATTTATTTAACAAGGAAGATAAAGAAGAATCCTACTCATGCCCTGACACCTCAAAATAATAGAATACAAGTAAAATGGAAAGATCCCTGAACTATAAATCAGAAGACTCGAGCTGGAATCCCAAAGTTCCCACTTACCTTACTAACTGTGGGATCACTTACATATTATTTAAACTCTCTAAGCCTTTATTTAGTTATAAAATCATAATGAATGTGTCAGCTAAATTGGACATAGCACATGATAGAATGAACAGGGTCAAAAAGGGTATTAAAATTCCTCCGAAGAAATGTTTTTTATACTTACCACTTTAATTAACATTTCTGTGACTGTGAGAAGCATCTTTTATCTCAATGTTTAATTCACACATCAGTAAGCACTAATGATAACTGTATCATTGCCTCAACTTCTAGCAGTTAGTATGTCAGTGATAGGCATCATAAAGTTAAACAGATAACTGATATTCAAAGGAATGAAATAAAAAATTATTGTGGTAATCACCAATGTCAAAAGTAAAGAGTTTAATAAAATCACTTTCTTGAGCTCCTGCATTTTTATTTAAAAATGAATTAGAGAAATCACAGAGAAAGTTGCTGCTTTCAACATCAAATGTAAGTCTAATTAGTGCCTTTTTACTGCAATTAATAACTGTGATACTCAGCATGTTTTGAATCTGCCTAAATAAATTTTCCTGTGCTTTTCTCACTTCACCTCACTCTTTGCCTTCTATGTTTCTTATTCATGTTTGGCAACAAAGAGGAGTGTTTATTTTGTTTGGGAAATATAATTGTCATTCCTACCATCTTGGAGATTTCCTCATGATTAAACAGAGAAGATATGTGAAGAGATTTCCATTTCCCTCTACTGCTTATGTTGTGGCTTTTAACAGATTCTGAAAGATGTCATTGGTTTCCTACGATCGTATCTCATAAGAGAAAATTTATACAAATTTGCTTTTCATCAGTGCTCTATCTATTTGATAATATAAATTTCCATTTGCCCTCCTGTTGAAATTGGATTTTCAGAAACAAATAATTTTCTTTGAATGGTACTTCATAATTTTCTGGCTACATACATATCCTCTGGTATTTGCTAAAGGTGATAATTATTATATGAGTATTAAATCAACATATAGTCATTCATTTATTTAACAAGGAAGATAAAGAAGAATCCCTACTCATGCCCTGACACCTCAAAATAATAGAATACAAGTAAAATGGAAAGATCCCTGAACTATAAATCAGAAGACTCGAGCTGGAATCCCAAAGTTCCCACTTACCTTACTAACTGTGGGATCACTTACATATTATTTAAACTCTCTAAGCCTTTATTTAGTTATAAAATCATAATGAATGTGTCAGCTAAATTGGACATAGCACATGATAGAATGCACAGGGTCAAGGATAATTAAGAGATACAAGGACTAAGCAAAATAATGGATGATTTTGTTATTTACCAAGATAAGAAAGGTGCCAAGAAAATATGAAGGAAAAAATTGAGGGCTTGTTTTGGGGACATGTGAAATCTGAAAGATCTATAAAACACCCACCTAAGTAGAGATAAGACACCAATGAGATATACATGTCTGGAGTTTAATAAAAATATCAGAACTGACCATATAAACATTACTCATGTAATATGTTAATAAAAGTTATTTCTACCACTACATACCAAACAATGTCCCAGATGCTGTAAGCAATGTATTTATTTTTCTAGACAAAGTTTTGAGCTAATAATGAGTATAATTACCATTATTATTGTTATTTTCTTATGCCTATCTGATTATGTAAGTACCAAATTTTTGAATGAATTTTCAGTTAACAAGTGAAGACTCAGAAAAGAAACCTAACCACAACTAATAAGTAGAACCAGGACTCAAAATTAAACCTCTCTCTCATCCTTCTTACCTTTACTACAGAGATAATATCAACTACAAAACAACTTCACACTAATCAGTTTATTTAATCTTCACAATAACCATTTCAGACAGGAAAAGAAGACAAACTGAGGCCCAAAACCACTGAAGTGGCTTGACAATATTATCCATCTTGTCACTGTGCCAGGACTTTCTATCTCCATAGCTTAGTATAAACCTTCTAACCTAAAGATAATGACCACAGAAAACCTTCTGCTGTGTGCCAAGTCACTTCAGTTGTATTTGACTCTTTGTGACCCCGTGGACTGTCAGGTTATCTCTGTCCATGGGCTTCTACAGGCAAGAATACTGAGTGGGCTGTCATGCCCTCCTCCAGGGGACCTTCCAACCCAGGAACTGAACCTAAGGTTCTACATCTCCTGCATTGCCAAGTGGGTTCTTTACGACTAGCTCCACCTAGAATGATCAGAAAAGCTCCTACTCCTGGTCTTTTTGAAGACTGGTTCTTGGTCTTTAGCAGACATCACATAATCAACCAGACTTCAAAACATTTCATCAAATAAATAAATAGTTTTTTTGAAAAAAAGAAAAAATAAACAAGCAAAAATTTCATCACGCATAATGTGGCAAGAAATTCTATTGCATCTGTGTTTTCTTCTTGCTTCTTTCAAGACTCAAAAGAATGAGAGATGTTGCCCTCTTCCCCCTACCAGACAGGAAATAAACCCTGGACTCCTTGAGGGCTGGGACTCTCTCATCAAAAGGAAAGTTAATAAGGCTCCATTTTGAAAGTCTTCTGCTTATAGGAGTACATAGAGTCCAGAGAGAATGGGAAGTGACCTTATGGAGGACAAGAGGCTCAATGCCCAAGGCTAGAAACACAGAAGGTATTTGGAGTGTAGAGGTGGTGACCTCTGCTTTTTGCACACAATGTCCTGGATGAAGGGGAAGGTTTCAGAGTGGGCCTTGGGCAAAGAGATAGCGTACTCCTCACTCTGCCTCGAATGCTCTTCCCCGAAATATTCACATGTCAGGTTCCATACTTCCTGCAGGCCTCTATCACATGCCATGAGCTTCTGGAGGCCTTTCCTAACCACTCAGAAATATCCAGCTCCAGCAGCCCACCATTATCTTCCCTCTCCTTATTTGCTGTATATTTTTCAACTTGTTTCTTTTGCACAATATTATTTGAGAGGTGAACTCACATGTTGCCTTTAGTCATGGTCCTTTTATTTTCACTTCTTCATAGTGTTTTATTGTATTTAAATCTAACTGTAGTCATCCACGGTGTTATTGCAGGACGTTCAAATTGTTTCCAATTTTTCTCATTACTACAGATGACAGTACTACAAAATTCTTATACCCCATCATCTCCACAGTAAAATTTCATGTTCAGGTTCTCTGTCCATGGGCTTCTACAGGCAAGAATACTGAGTGGGCTGTCATGCCCTCCTCCAGGGGACCTTCCAACCCAGGAACTGAACCTAAGGTTCTACATCTCCTGCATTGCCAAGTGGGTTCTTTACGACTAGCTCCACCTAGAATGATCAGAAAAGCTCCTACTCCTGGTCTTTTTGAAGACTGGTTCTTGGTCTTTAGCAGACATCACATAATCAACCAGACTTCAAAACATTTCATCAAATAAATAAATAGTTTTTTTGAAAAAAAGAAAAAATAAACAAGCAAAAATTTCATCACGCATAATGTGGCAAGAAATTCTATTGCATCTGTGTTTTCTTCTTGCTTCTTTCAAGACTCAAAAGAATGAGAGATGTTGCCCTCTTCCCCCTACCAGACAGGAAATAAACCCTGGACTCCTTGAGGGCTGGGACTCTCTCATCAAAAGGGAAAGTTAATAAGGCTCCATTTTGAAAGTCTTCTGCTTATAGGAGTACATAGAGTCCAGAGAGAATGGGAAGTGACCTTATGGAGGACAAGAGGCTCAATGCCCAAGGCTAGAAACACAGAAGGTATTTGGAGTGTAGAGGTGGTGACCTCTGCTTTTTGCACACAATGTCCTGGATGAAGGGGAAGGTTTCAGAGTGGGCCTTGGGCAAAGAGATAGCGTACTCCTCACTCTGCCTCGAATGCTCTTCCCCGAAATATTCACATGTCAGGTTCCATACTTCCTGCAGGCCTCTATCACATGCCATGAGCTTCTGGAGGCCTTTCCTAACCACTCAGAAATATCCAGCTCCAGCAGCCCACCATTATCTTCCCTCTCCTTATTTGCTGTATATTTTTCAACTTGTTTCTTTTGCACAATATTATTTGAGAGGTGAACTCACATGTTGCCTTTAGTCATGGTCCTTTTATTTTCACTTCTTCATAGTGTTTTATTGTATTTAAATCTAACTGTAGTCATCCACGGTGTTATTGCAGGACGTTCAAATTGTTTCCAATTTTTCTCATTACTACAGATGACAGTACTACAAAATTCTTATACATATCTCCCAGTATACATGTGCAAGAGGTGCCCTGATACATTTGCCATAGAAAGGAAATGTGTAGTCATAGGATATGTGTATATTGAATTTCAAACGATAATGTCACATCATCTTCCAATGCAGCTGTATCCAGAGCTAGTGTTCAGCAGGTGCTCACTAGTATGGTTTAACCAGTTTTTTAAACACTAAAATGATTCCACAGTTAAGAAACAGCCACCACCCTGAGTCTCTTGAGGGCGCCACCCTGCAGTTAATGTGGCCATGGGTTGACCATAACTATTCAGGTTTACCTGACACTGAGTGGGTTTGGGGAACATAGGGTCTTTGGTTTTGAACCAAAGAAGTTCCCAGCAAACTGTGGCAAACTGGTCATACTAATTGGCCAACTTCCCACAGTTCAGTAACTAAAGGGTCAGCGTCTGGCCCAGTGGTTAAACATTGTGACTATCAACTGTGGTTACACCTGTTAATCCTCTCACCAGCTGCTTAAAAGTGTTTGACATCTCCCTGTCTTCACCATCACTTGTTATAGAACTCACTTTTAATTTTTTGCTATCCAGAAGTGTAAAATGACTTCTCCTTCTAATACTAACTTTTATTTTCCTAATGTGACTGATCATGTTTCACAGGATAACTAGCTGTTCATGTAGCTCTATGGAAAAAATCACTGTCCCAGAGACAGGCTGATATGAGCAAACTAGGTAAAATGGCTCCAGGTTATTCAAAAATTTCATTTTCCAATAGTCTTTAAAGAGCAGCACTCTGGAATGATTCTGTCTCCTAGCTTTGCTTAGAAAGGGAGCCCTGCACTACCAAGCTGGCCATCATAATACTGAGAGCGTCTATCACAATGGCAAAATCAAAAAAAGTAAAAGTGTGAAAGCCAAAGTATTAGTCTTTCAGTCACAATTGTGATTCCATGAACTAGAGTCTTCCAGGCTCCTCTGTCCATGAAATTCTCCAGACAAGAATACTGAAGTGTGGGATGGGAGGGATACACATATGACTAATCTGGGATCATACATATCTGTAAACAACAAAACTCTGTAAAAGTAAAAAGTAAAATAAAAATTAAAACAACAAAAAAAGAATACTGAAGTGGGTGGCCATTCCCTTCTCCAGGGGATCTTCCTGACCCAGGGATTGAACCCACATCTCCCAGACGTCAGGCAGATTTTTACCATCTGAGTCACCAGGGAAGCCCCCAAAACAAGTTAAATGGTACCCCAAAGCACTTCCCTGGTGTTTTCAGTTTGGACTATTGAATTTCAAACGATAATGTCACATCATCTTCCAATGCAGCTGTATCCAGAGCTAGTGTTCAGCAGGTGCTCACTAGTATGGTTTAACCAGTTTTTTAAACACTAAAATGATTCCACAGTTAAGAAACAGCCACCACCCTGAGTCTCTTGAGGGCGCCACCCTGCAGTTAATGTGGCCATGGGTTGACCATAACTATTCAGGTTTACCTGACACTGAGTGGGTTTGGGGAACATAGGGTCTTTGGTTTTGAACCAAAGAAGTTCCCAGCAAACTGTGGCAAACTGGTCATACTAATTGGCCAACTTCCCACAGTTCAGTAACTAAAGGGTCAGCGTCTGGCCCAGTGGTTAAACATTGTGACTATCAACTGTGGTTACACCTGTTAATCCTCTCACCAGCTGCTTAAAAGTGTTTGACATCTCCCTGTCTTCACCATCACTTGTTATAGAACTCACTTTTAATTTTTTGCTATCCAGAAGTGTAAAATGACTTCTCCTTCTAATACTAACTTTTATTTTCCTAATGTGACTGATCATGTTTCACAGGATAACTAGCTGTTCATGTAGCTCTATGGAAAAAATCACTGTCCCAGAGACAGGCTGATATGAGCAAACTAGGTAAAATGGCTCCAGGTTATTCAAAAATTTCATTTTCCAATAGTCTTTTAAAGAGCAGCACTCTGGAATGATTCTGTCTCCTAGCTTTGCTTAGAAAGGGAGCCCTGCACTACCAAGCTGGCCATCATAATACTGAGAGCGTCTATCACAATGGCAAAATCAAAAAAAGTAAAAGTGTGAAAGCCAAAGTATTAGTCTTTCAGTCACAATTGTGATTCCATGAACTAGAGTCTTCCAGGCTCCTCTGTCCATGAAATTCTCCAGACAAGAATACTGAAGTGTGGGATGGGAGGGATACACATATGACTAATCTGGGATCATACATATCTGTAAACAACAAAACTCTGTAAAAGTAAAAAGTAAAATAAAAATTAAAACAACAAAAAAAGAATACTGAAGTGGGTGGCCATTCCCTTCTCCAGGGGATCTTCCTGACCCAGGGATTGAACCCACATCTCCCAGACGTCAGGCAGATTTTTACCATCTGAGTCACCAGGGAAGCCCCCAAAACAAGTTAAATGGTACCCCAAAGCACTTCCCTGGTGTTTTCAGTTTGGACTGGACACATGAGCATCCCTATTTCATACCAAAAAAGAAGAAAGCAGCAAACTATGATTAATACTGATTGTCTAGTCACACTAAGATGGATAATGAATGTATGGACTTTATTTGACCCAGAAATACACATCAATATGATACTGCTTATATTAAAACCTTCATCTTTCAGGCCCTATTTATACTCCTGACACTACTTTCCCCTGATCACCAAAACAAGCACAGTAACATCTGATCTAAAAGTACAATTCATACAAATTATTACACTTCTAAAATCTGGATAATAATTAGCAGAGTCTTGAAAGGTAAAGCAAATCTAAAAGACTAACAATGGGGTGTCATCGCTGGCCATCTCATCTTTTAAAATGTTTGAATTATGTCTTAGGGAAAGCGTTGAGCTCAGTGAAGTGAGAAATGGAGCATTTCCTGCCATATGAGTAACAAGAATGTCACAGCCTTCTGTGATTCCAGCCCTCCAAAGGGAATTCCTGAGCCTTAAGGACACTCAGGAAGGAGAAGAACACCTGCGATATGGCAACCATCAGGTTGCAGCCACTTCTTAAGGAGAGCCCGGAGGAACTCAGGATGGAAAAACCCCAGGAAACTGGCCCCAGATTGCTGCAATGCATATGAAAGGAATGATTTCAGTTAGCCTTCACTCGTGAATCTTCCCATATATAGTGTTAGTTGCTCAGTCATGTCGAACGCTTTGTGACCCCATGGACTGTAGCCCACCAAGACTCCTCTGTCCATGGAAGTCTCCAGGTAAGAATACTGCAGTGGGTTGCCATTTCCTTCTCCAGGGTACCTTCCCAACTCAGGGATCAAACCCAGGTCTCCTGCACTGCAGGCAGATTGTTTAACTTGAGATATCTAGTTTTCTCTAATTCACAAAAATATATATATATTTTTTTTTTTACAAACCTTACTTTTTTTTTTAAACCTTTATTTTACTTTTAACTTTTACAGAGTTTTGTTGTTTACAGATATGTATGTTCTCAGATTAGTCATATGTATATCCCCCCCTTCCCACCCCTCCCGACCATCACACAGCACCCCTGAAGGATCTCCTTTTCTCATAGAGCAATGACTAGAGCTATTTTCTTCACTTATGATAGTACAGGCCTTCATGCTACTTCCTTTACGCCTCTCACCCACTGTTCCTTCCCCACAATGTCTATAAGTCCACTGTCCATGTCTGTCTTTCTGTCACTTCACTGCATGTGCCATCATCATCATCTTACTAGATTCCATATATATGTGTTAATATCCTGTACTTGTCCTTCTCTTTCTGACTGACTTCACTTTTGATGATACGTTCTAGATCCAGCCACCTCATTAGGGTTGATTCTTCTGCATTTCTCTTTACAGCTGTGTAGTATTCCATTGTATATATGTACCAGAGCTTTTGGATCCATTCGTTCGTCGATGGGCATCTAGGTTCCTTCCATGTTTTAGCTATTGTATAGAGAGCTACAATGATTACTTTTTTTTATCTTTTTTTTTTTTTTGGAGGGTGGGGTGGGGAGGGAAGGGAGCAGGCAGGCCACTTCCATTGGTCTTTCATTTCTCTATTTTCATCCGTCTTTGTTCTTTGGCTCCTGTGGGCCTCCCATCGCAGTGGCCACTGTCGTTGCAGAGCACCGGTTCTGGGCGCACACGCGCCAGAGCTCCAGCTCAGTAATTGGACACATCGGTCCAGCCACTCCGCGGCACGTGGGATCTTCCCAGGCCAGGGATCGAACCGGCGCCCCTTGCACTGCAAGGCGGTGTCTTTACCCACTGGACCACCATGGGAAGCCCCCCAAAATATTTTTGATGTTCAGACTACCTGCCCTTTTTTGCAAACTTCCATACAACCAGACTATATGCCCCCATACCATGCCTCCTTAAAACACTTCTCTAAGGGTCACTTGAGATGCTGTCTCCCAGACTAGAAGTCCTAAAAATTCCCACTGCATAAAACAATTCTCAATTTTCAGGTTGTAACTCTTTTTTAAGTCAAAAAAAAGTAACTGAGAAAAGTCTCCATGTAATACCTGCATTGGATGTGTGATCACTTAAATCAGTGACATTTTCCCAGTTCAAAAAGCTTTTGCCCAAGTTCCAAGGCTGAGAGGAATAAAACAGGAGTTTTAACCTTGAACAACAGTATTTCTGTGACTTTTACATTCTATCAAATCATACATTCATGATCTTTTTACAAGTTTAGTGTATAATAAATTTTTTCTTTGCTTTCATGATGGCTGGTTTAAAATAAAGATTTCTCTAACAATATTTCTGGTGCATTACTCCTAAACATTTTGTCAAAAGGCAGTGAGAACAGAGGCCAGAGTAGAGCTGGAGCATAAAGAGTGGCTCCGTTTAGAAGAAGCTTCCTCTTAGGTAACATATCTTAAGAACTTCCGAAAAGAACCTTCTAATCTTCAAATAGTTCCTAACTCCCTGTTTCAAAGCCTAGATTTTGATCATTAGGCCCTAGAATTTCTCAATGAGATCACCCTACATATTTCTTTTTAAAAGCAACAATTTTTAGAATATGTGACTCAAAAATAGCATAGTATTAATAGATGAAAAGGGAATAGAGGAGGAGGTGCATCATCTAACAGAGGAGTAAACGCTTATAATTCTTGCCTGTGTCCCTTATGTCCCTACTCACTTGGCTGAAGAAATAACAAAGAGTCAAAGGCAAGACTTATCTTCTTTAGAGCCCACCCTGATGAACAGTAATGAGTCATTTCCCCACCAGCCACTTTGCCCCTTGTCATAGTCTACAGCTCAGTAATTGGACACATCGGTCCAGCCACTCCGCGGCACGTGGGATCTTCCCAGGCCAGGGATCGAACCGGCGCCCCTTGCACTGCAAGGCGGTGTCTTTACCCACTGGACCACCATGGGAAGCCCCCCAAAATATTTTTGATGTTCAGACTACCTGCCCTTTTTTGCAAACTTCCATACAACCAGACTATATGCCCCCATACCATGCCTCCTTAAAACACTTCTCTAAGGGTCACTTGAGATGCTGTCTCCCAGACTAGAAGTCCTAAAAATTCCCACTGCATAAAACAATTCTCAATTTTCAGGTTGTAACTTTTTTTAAGTCAAAAAAAAGTAACTGAGAAAAGTCTCCATGTAATACCTGCATTGGATGTGTGATCACTTAAATCAGTGACATTTTCCCAGTTCAAAAAGCTTTTGCCCAAGTTCCAAGGCTGAGAGGAATAAAACAGGAGTTTTAACCTTGAACAACAGTATTTCTGTGACTTTTACATTCTATCAAATCATACATTCATGATCTTTTTACAAGTTTAGTGTATAATAAATTTTTTCTTTGCTTTCATGATGGCTGGTTTAAAATAAAGATTTCTCTAACAATATTTCTGGTGCATTACTCCTAAACATTTTGTCAAAAGGCAGTGAGAACAGAGGCCAGAGTAGAGCTGGAGCATAAAGAGTGGCTCCGTTTAGAAGAAGCTTCCTCTTAGGTAACATATCTTAAGAACTTCCGAAAAGAACCTTCTAATCTTCAAATAGTTCCTAACTCCCTGTTTCAAAGCCTAGATTTTGATCATTAGGCCCTAGAATTTCTCAATGAGATCACCCTACATATTTCTTTTTAAAAGCAACAATTTTTAGAATATGTGACTCAAAAATAGCATAGTATTAATAGATGAAAAGGGAATAGAGGAGGAGGTGCATCATCTAACAGAGGAGTAAACGCTTATAATTCTTGCCTGTGTCCCTTATGTCCCTACTCACTTGGCTGAAGAAATAACAAAGAGTCAAAGGCAAGACTTATCTTCTTTAGAGCCCACCCTGATGAACAGTAATGAGTCATTTCCCCACCAGCCACTTTGCCCCTTGTCATAGTCTACTGATGGTCTTTCCTCCACTACTGCATCTTCAGAATCCCACTGGAGCCCAACCAGCTTCTGACCATTCATTCCGCAAGCCATAGAGATGGAGCAGCTGGCCTGCATGTTTTCAGTTTGTAGGAAACCTTATGCTGCTTCATTTACAAAATACAACAAATGTTTTATTGTCTAGTGTTGTTATTTTTTAATGTAAATAATATATCAACAGAAAATGAAACTAAAAACCTCATTAAGAATTAGAAAACTACTCTTGCATTATAACCTCAATCACTATCCATGCTGAACATTTGGGTAATTTTTTTTAACTTTTTATTTTATATTGGAGTAGAGCTGGTTAACAACGCGGTAATTGTTTCAGGGGCACAGCAAAGGGACTCAACCATACATATACATGTATCCATTCACCCCTAGACTCCCTTCCCATCCAGGCTGCCACATAACACTGAGCAGCTGAACATTCGGGTTTAATGGCTAGCATGTAGATCATGTATTATTCTTTAGATTTTATATGTCTTATCATTTCATTTTAAGAGCCAAATTCAAAGTCTCATAGAGCAGTAGGAAACAGGGATGAATGGCAAGTCTCTACAAACGTGTAAGCAAATAAATCCATGTCTGGAAAAGAAACTCCTCTTCTTTTTAAATGGACTTCATAAAAAATTATGCCTGATTTATGGAGGTGAAGCCTTTCAGAGGTAATTAGGTTATAATGCAGATGGAGCCATGAGAGTGGTCCCCTCACAGCAGAATTATGTTCTTGAAAGAAAAGTAGGAACCTTCTCTCTCTCTTTCTCTGTATCTCCAAGCATACACACCAGAGAAAGACCACATGAGGACATAACCAGAGGATGGCCATTTGTAGGCAGGAAGAGGGTTCCACACAGCCCTGAATGTGCTGGCACTCTGACTTTGCATAGCCCAGCTTCCAGAATTGGAGGAAATAAATGTTTATTGCTTAATCCACCCAGTCTACTGTATTCTGCTATGGCAGCCTGAGTTGACTAAGACAACATGTTACACAAAGGCAGGAGAATTATGAAGTTGTTCATCCCTATGGTTATACGCACAGAGGTCTTACAAATAGACAAACAGGAAAATAAATGTCTCTCTAAGAAGGGAGGAGATAAATAAAGCAATGTGTATTTTTTAAAGCTGAAAGAATCCACAAAAGAACACACACAGGATAAACACTGAGGGAGAAAGTAAAGGATATGGCATAAATCTAATTAGTCATGTCATCAGAGAGAAGGAGGTTCAGGCTGGTTTTGGTAAACATGGGGTGGTTTTTGTGGAAAGTAAATAAGGGCACTGAGGTACTATACTAATCATATTCGTTCTAACATTGACCTTATAATAATTAAAAATTGATGCTTTCAACATAATACAGCTGTGCAATCATATTTAAACCTAATCATTTCATAGAGAGAGAAAAGTTGTACAAAAAGGTCAAAAACACTTTAATTTCATGACAGTAAATTTACTCTTTATTCCCAAAGTGAAAATGCCTAATTTCTAAAAGAGCAAACCAATAATTACTTATTATAAAGCTATTTTAGTCAATACTTAATTTCTCTATATTGATTAGTGTTTAGACATTTAAAATGTACCCTACAGCAAGAATATGTGTTTACAATGCTATTCTCTCTACCGATGTTTGTAAGTATTACAGGTATCGATTAAAGACATGTCTCAAAAATGCCAAACCTCATAGTAATCATATAAAAAAAGAAAAAAGAGCTTGGCTCTTTTAAAACTGGAACTCAATTTTTAAATATTTGAATACTAGTGTCCTTAAAGGCCCCTATTATGATCACTATTTCAGCCATTATATACTGTAATGATGAGCACTTGATTAAACTGTGCATTATAAATTCCTCCCCTTCTCAAAATAATAGAGATAATATAAAAATCATAAACTCTTCCACTCAAAAGTAAAACACAATGTTTCCTTTTTATTTTATGTACTTCTGACTGTAAAATAAAAACTGGGATATTATTTCCCCTTAATTTTCATTCTGTGTAACTTTGAGCTCCTTGCAATAAAGCAAAATGATGCTTCATCAGGATGTTACTGGGAGTACCAAGGCAATTTACAAACTTTCTATCATTAAGTCTGAGAACATCATTGTGAGGCAGGTATTAATATAACACTTCTCTCCTGAGAAGTTCAATGCACTTTACATAACTTCACTTTATTAATGCTTCCTTGGGCTGGGCAAAGGGCTAAGACGTCTGACTATGCACTTCACTCACAAAGCATGCACAAAAATAGAAAAGAGGCTAGTCATAGAGTTTTAATTCACTTTTGCTTCTACTCTCAAGTGATGACTAAAGATAAGACCACTTAATATATGTGGATTTGTTGATACTGATTTTAAACAGGTTTCAGTTTCATAAACTTAATATATGTGGCTTTTGTTACTACTGATTTTAAAGAGGTTTCAGTTTCATAAATTTAAAGTCAGAAATAAACACATAAAGGATTATGAATCACATTCATTCTGAAGCAATAACAGTGAAAATATGTAAGAGTAACCATCAAATTTTTATATACTAATAGCTACAAAAGTAGTTTATGATCATAGGGACAGGCATTACAATGTTTTTCAGTAAATCCATGCCTTCCTTAGCAAGAGTGCAACTATGCTCTCAGACAGGCCGCCAGAAGGGAGCTAGAAAGTGAAGGACATAGAAATACTAATAATACCTACTAGTATTCACCAAGTATCAGCCACTGTTTTAAGGAAACTACATGTATTAACTCAGTGAATTCTTAAAACAACTCTGTGAGGTAACATTATCCCCATTTTACACCTAAGAAAACTGAGGCTCAGAAACCTGAACTTTCCCTAGGTCACAAAGCTACTAAGTAGCAGAGCTGGGATACAACCCAGGTTATATGATTCTAGAGTCAGGTCTTGACTCAACACTCTAGAAAGAGAGAGATGTTATCCCCAGCTGACCCAATCCATGGCATACCCCATCAGAGAGTTCCAAGTCCACCACGTTTTTCCACTTTAATTGCAACATTTTCTTACTTGAGCCAACCTCATAATCATTACAGAAGAACACCCGCTCAAGTTTGTATATTGTTCTTCCTAAATATGACACCAATATTCAGAAGATAGTCACAAAGGGGGCAGTATAATAGAGCTAGGGGTACAGACCTAGGTGTCAGACTTTAAAAGATTGCTCACTAGGCAAGCCACTTCTATGCAAGCTTTGCAAAACAGAGATAATGGAACTTACTTACTTCCTGGTACTGTAGGACTTGCCACTCAGTAATTGGTTGCTACTATAATAAGTCAATACAAAATTATTTGAGCCATTCTCAAACCTGTGAAGTTCAGAATTTCAGTGGTTTCTTCACATCACAATACTGGTAGTAAATTGAATTGAAATGATTCTTTTATCAAATACATGTTCTGCACATTATGCATGATTTCGTTTCATCTTCAAAACAAACCTAGAATTGTGGTTATGTCAATTTCTGGATAATAAATAAGCTTAGAAATTTTACTTCTCTACTATCCTGCCAATTATAATTGGATGACTAATCAATTAACTAGATTTATCCCACGGAGCAGAATGAAAACTATTAAGTGAAGAAATCATTTGAAAACCTTTTCTCTCTCAAATTGTGAAACTGAAATTTTCCTGGACTAAAGTTCACTAGTCACAAAGAGTCGGACACGATTGAGTGACCGAACTGAAGAAATTTCACTATGTCAGCTTCTGCTGTAATTAGAGTGAAGTTACACCCAAAGAGAGTAGTTAGAATAGAGATGCTAAAGAATAAAAATACTGCTTCCAAATAATTCGCACCCCCCCCACACCCCGTCCAGCACATACCTAGTCCTATTAATCTACTTCCATCAGAGTCACCAAGGAAAACTGCAAGACCTGGGACAGGAGCTTTTGGAGGGGACAGTACTAGAGAAGCAGGCAATCACTCTGCACTCAGGGTCAGGGGCTCCAGAGGGAGGCAAGACTGTGGTACTTAAATAGCAGATCTGCCTCAAATTAGCCTTGTGCAGGTGCTTAGTCACTCAGTTGTGTCCAACTCTTTGTGACCCCATGGACTGCACTTCACCAGGCTCCTCTGTCCATGGAATTGTCCAGGCAAAAAATATTGGAGTAGGTTCCCATACCCTCCCCCAGGGGATCTTCCCTACCCAGGGATCAAATCCAAGTCTCCTGCACTTTAGGAGGACTCTTTACCATCTGACCCACCGTCACAAAGGGGGCAGTATAATAGAGCTAGGGGTACAGACCTAGGTGTCAGACTTTAAAAGATTGCTCACTAGGCAAGCCACTTCTATGCAAGCTTTGCAAAACAGAGATAATGGAACTTACTTACTTCCTGGTACTGTAGGACTTGCCACTCAGTAATTGGTTGCTACTATAATAAGTCAATACAAAATTATTTGAGCCATTCTCAAACCTGTGAAGTTCAGAATTTCAGTGGTTTCTTCACATCACAATACTGGTAGTAAATTGAATTGAAATGATTCTTTTATCAAATACATGTTCTGCACATTATGCATGATTTCGTTTCATCTTCAAAACAAACCTAGAATTGTGGTTATGTCAATTTCTGGATAATAAATAAGCTTAGAAATTTTACTTCTCTACTATCCTGCCAATTATAATTGGATGACTAATCAATTAACTAGATTTATCCCACGGAGCAGAATGAAAACTATTAAGTGAAGAAATCATTTGAAAACCTTTTCTCTCTCAAATTGTGAAACTGAAATTTTCCTGGACTAAAGTTCACTAGTCACAAAGAGTCGGACACGATTGAGTGACCGAACTGAAGAAATTTCACTATGTCAGCTTCTGCTGTAATTAGAGTGAAGTTACACCCAAAGAGAGTAGTTAGAATAGAGATGCTAAAGAATAAAAATACTGCTTCCAAATAATTCGCACCCCCCCCACACCCCGTCCAGCACATACCTAGTCCTATTAATCTACTTCCATCAGAGTCACCAAGGAAAACTGCAAGACCTGGGACAGGAGCTTTTGGAGGGGACAGTACTAGAGAAGCAGGCAATCACTCTGCACTCAGGGTCAGGGGCTCCAGAGGGAGGCAAGACTGTGGTACTTAAATAGCAGATCTGCCTCAAATTAGCCTTGTGCAGGTGCTTAGTCACTCAGTTGTGTCCAACTCTTTGTGACCCCATGGACTGCACTTCACCAGGCTCCTCTGTCCATGGAATTGTCCAGGCAAAAAATATTGGAGTAGGTTCCCATACCCTCCCCCAGGGGATCTTCCCTACCCAGGGATCAAATCCAAGTCTCCTGCACTTTAGGAGGACTCTTTACCATCTGACCCACCAGAGATGCCCAACCTCGTGCCGCCCAACATGGAGTTCGAACTCATGACCCTGAGACTAAACATCTGATGTTCTACCCACTGAGCTAGTTAGGTTTACCTTCACCCAAATATCCTGTAGGGGTCAGTTTCTGTTCTACTCAGAGAAATCTACAGAAAATACACTATAGTCTTTCACTGACCTCCTCCCTGAATATTGACCTACAGCTATTTCCTAAACTGGGAATGCTTTAGTTAAACAAAACAACATACTGCCTGCTTAAAGTAGGATACTATTTCTTCTTTCTTTTTCTGTTTTATTTTATTTATTTATTTATTTTTACTTTTACTTTTTTTTTTTACAGAGTTTTGTTGTTTACTGCCACACATCAGCCTGAATCCTCAATAGGTATACATATGTCCCCTCCCATCTCCCTTCCCACCCCACCCCTCTTGGTTGTTACAGAGCCTCTGTTTGAATTCCCTCAGTCTTACAGCAGGTTCCCATTGGTTGTCTATTTTGCATATAGTAATGTAAGTTTCCATGCTACTCTTTCCATACATCTTGCCCATTCCTCCCTCCCACAATGTCTGTAAGTCTGTTCTCTATGTCTGTTTCTCCATTGCTGCTGTGCATATACATTTATCAGTACCATATTTCTGGATCCCATATATATGCATTAGTATACAATATTTGTCTTTCTCTTTCTGACTTATTTCACTCTGTATAATAGGTTCTAGGTTCATCCACCTCATTAGACTCACTGAAATGCATTTCTTTTTATGGCTGACTAAATATATTCCATTGTGTAATGTACCATAGCTTCTTTATCCATTCATCTGTTGATGGACATCTCAGTTGTTGCCATGTTCTAGCTATTGTAAACTGTGCTGTAATGAACAATGAGGTACATGTGTCTTTTTCAATTTTGATTTCCTCAGGGTACATGCCTAGTACTGGGACTGCTGATTCATATGGTGGTTCTAGTCCTAGTTTTTTAAGAAATCTCCATACTCTCTTCCATAGCAGTTGTATCAATTTACATTTCCACCAACAGTGTAAGAGGGTTACCTTTTCTCCACACCCTCTGCAGCATTTATTGTTTGCAGACTTTTTGATGATGGACATTCTGACTGGTGTGAGGTGATATCTCACTGTAGTTTTGATTTGCATTTCTCTAATAATAAACAACATTAAGCATCTTTTCATGTATTTGTTGGACATCTGCATGTCTTCTTTGGAGAGATGTCTGTTTAGGTCTTTTTCCGATTTTTTGATTGGGTTGTTTGGTTTTTTTGGTGTTGAATTGTATGAACTGCTTGTATATTTTGGAAATTAATTCTTTGTCAGTTGTTTCATTTGCTATTATTTTCTTCCATTCTGAGGGTTGTCTTTACACCTTGTTTATATTTTGCTTTGCCATGCAAAAGCTTTTAAGTTTAATTAGGTCCCCCTTGTTTATTTTTGTTTTTATTTCCATTACTCTAGGAGGTGGGCCATAGAAGATCTTCCTTCTTAATGTAAGTGAAAAGGTTGTATTATTTGTATAATATCTATTATGTATAGGAAGAAAATTATTTATCATTCTCATTTAAAGAACATGATTCAAAACTGATTATTTTCACAATGGGAAAAAAAGCTTTAAGTGAAAGAATAGAATCTCCTTTTGCATTGGTCAACATACAAGCCAATTTGGAAGATGTGGCAGATATAAAATTATGCTGCATTAGTATACAATATTTGTCTTTCTCGTTCTGACTTATTTCACTCTGTATAATAGGTTCTAGGTTCATCCACCTCATTAGACTCACTGAAATGCATTTCTTTTATGGCTGACTAAATATATTCCATTGTGTAATGTACCATAGCTTCTTTATCCATTCATCTGTTGATGGACATCTCAGTTGTTGCCATGTTCTAGCTATTGTAAACTGTGCTGTAATGAACAATGAGGTACATGTGTCTTTTTCAATTTTGATTTCCTCAGGGTACATGCCTAGTACTGGGACTGCTGATTCATATGGTGGTTCTAGTCCTAGTTTTTTAAGAAATCTCCATACTCTCTTCCATAGCAGTTGTATCAATTTACATTTCCACCAACAGTGTAAGAGGGTTACCTTTTCTCCACACCCTCTGCAGCATTTATTGTTTGCAGACTTTTTGATGATGGACATTCTGACTGGTGTGAGGTGATATCTCACTGTAGTTTTGATTTGCATTTCTCTAATAATAAACAACATTAAGCATCTTTTCATGTATTTGTTGGACATCTGCATGTCTTCTTTGGAGAGATGTCTGTTTAGGTCTTTTTCCGATTTTTTGATTGGGTTGTTTGGTTTTTTTGGTGTTGAATTGTATGAACTGCTTGTATATTTTGGAAATTAATTCTTTGTCAGTTGTTTCATTTGCTATTATTTTCTTCCATTCTGAGGGTTGTCTTTACACCTTGTTTATATTTTGCTTTGCCATGCAAAAGCTTTTAAGTTTAATTAGGTCCCCCTTGTTTATTTTTGTTTTTATTTCCATTACTCTAGGAGGTGGGCCATAGAAGATCTTCCTTCTTAATGTAAGTGAAAAGGTTGTATTATTTGTATAATATCTATTATGTATAGGAAGAAAATTATTTATCATTCTCATTTAAAGAACATGATTCAAAACTGATTATTTTCACAATGGGAAAAAAAGCTTTAAGTGAAAGAATAGAATCTCCTTTTGCATTGGTCAACATACAAGCCAATTTGGAAGATGTGGCAGATATAAAATTATTGCTGCATTAGTCATTGAGTCCTAACTGACTCTTTTGCAACCCCATGGACTGTAGCCTCCCTGCCTCCTAGGCTCCTCTGTCTATGGGATTTCCTAGGTAGGTGAGTTGCCACGTAAAGAAATCATGTATAAAAAGAGACACAAGCTCAGTGATAAGGGTTCCGTTTACACACATGTGGAAAGAAGTGGAAAACAACTGACCCACGTGTCAGCAAGAAAGAATTGAAAACATATTTATTATTATCTCAAAAACACTTAAGAACGTGTGTTTCATTTCAATTACCATGCAGCACCCCATTCTAAACATTTCTTTTCTGTGTACAATAGGCGATCTCTCTAGATAACTTGTTTCAACTTTTAACAATTGCCATCTAAATGTAAGCCTTTTTAATCTAACTTCAATCACTCATATGACAGGACTGAAGCACCCAGACTGAGGCAAAATGCACACAAGGTACTCTTTAAACCTTGTTGATGGGATGCTGATTCAGTCTCTTTTCCTCTTCTCAGACCCTAGTGGAGACAGAAGAAAGGCTTAGATAAAAACATGGCAAAAAAGGTTGGAGATGAGAGCAAGCTGATAAGGAACAAAGGCAGAGTAGCACTGAGGAGGAAAACAATGTGAAATGACTCACTGTGCCCAAGGATCTATTTTAGAAGCAGCCAGCCACCAAAAAATGTGAATTGTAAAATAGAACTTGCTAAAGCATACACTCAAGAAAATCCATTGATTCTCTGCTTTCCTACTCGATCTCATTCAGAAAACCTCTCAAATCAACCTGTTTTTAATCCTGCCCAAAATTCCAGTTCCACTTGCATCTATATAATTGTATTGGGTATGGAAAATACTTTGCCATGCAAAAGCTTTTAAGTTTAATTAGGTCCCCTTGTTTATTTTTGTTTTATTTCCATTACTCTAGGAGGTGGGCCATAGAGATCTTCCTTCTTAATGTAAGTGAAAAGGTTGTATTATTTGTATAATATCTATTATGTATAGGAAGAAAATTATTTATCATTCTCATTTAAAGAACATGATTCAAAACTGATTATTTTCACAATGGGAAAAAAAGCTTTAAGTGAAAGAATAGAATCTCCTTTTGCATTGGTCAACATACAAGCCAATTTGGAAGATGTGGCAGATATAAAATTATTGCTGCATTAGTCATTGAGTCCTAACTGACTCTTTTGCAACCCCATGGACTGTAGCCTCCCTGCCTCCTAGGCTCCTCTGTCTATGGGATTTCCTAGGTAGGTGAGTTGCCACGTAAAGAAATCATGTATAAAAAGAGACACAAGCTCAGTGATAAGGGTTCCGTTTACACACATGTGGAAAGAAGTGGAAAACAACTGACCCACGTGTCAGCAAGAAAGAATTGAAAACATATTTATTATTATCTAAAAAACACTTAAGAACGTGTGTTTCATTTCAATTACCATGCAGCACCCCATTCTAAACATTTCTTTTCTGTGTACAATAGGCGATCTCTCTAGATAACTTGTTTCAACTTTTAACAATTGCCATCTAAATGTAAGCCTTTTTAATCTAACTTCAATCACTCATATGACAGGACTGAAGCACCCAGACTGAGGCAAAATGCACACAAGGTACTCTTTAAACCTTGTTGATGGGATGCTGATTCAGTCTCTTTTCCTCTTCTCAGACCCTAGTGGAGACAGAAGAAAGGCTTAGATAAAAACATGGCAAAAAAGGTTGGAGATGAGAGCAAGCTGATAAGGAACAAAGGCAGAGTAGCACTGAGGAGGAAAACAATGTGAAATGACTCACTGTGCCCAAGGATCTATTTTAGAAGCAGCCAGCCACCAAAAAATGTGAATTGTAAAATAGAACTTGCTAAAGCATACACTCAAGAAAATCCATTGATTCTCTGCTTTCCTACTCGATCTCATTCAGAAAACCTCTCAAATCAACCTGTTTTTAATCCTGACCTCTCCAAGAGTTCCAGTTCCACTTGCATTACTATATAATTGTATTGGGTATGGAATAATGTATTAGGTAGTAAGATGGAATATTCTTTCTCCATGATTCACTCTGTCCTTTCTTCATGACCTTCCTGCTAATATGGAAAGCATCTTTAGTAAGAATTAGTGAAAAGAACCATCCTGGGCTACCTAGTGACCCTCAAACATTTTAATATGGGAAGTAATTGATACTAACAAGAAAAAAACATTTACGAGTCTTGCAGATTCTCCAGTGGCTTGAGTCCAAGGATGTGCAGAACAGATCTGACACTGTCCATGCAAGAAGGATCTAAATAACCCTGGAGAAGAGGGTAAGGTACTCAGTGAAGAAAGCAAGGTAGGTGATTGGTTGACAGCAGGGCCCTCTGGTAATGGAATAGATTTGACTGTTAGTCCTGGCAAGAGAAGACCCAATAAAAGGGTTAAATTTGGATATGAAGAAGCACCACAAACTTACAATTTCTAAAATTAAACCTCCCCAAGAACCAGTTTCTGCTGACTTCCTTGTTTGTTAAGGGTACACTTGTTCTCTCAGGCTCCAAACATGAGTCATCTTGCCTCATTCCTCACCCACCCCCATCATATCTAATTAAACACCAAGTCAGAACAGTTTTTTTGTTCAGCACTTATCTGAAGCTCTATGCTGCTTTCTTTTCCCACGGTTTCATCTCTAATTTGGTTTTGACCCCCTACTTGGCTCCCTGACTATCTAGCCACTTGACTCTTCCAACCAATACATCTGGCAGGTAGACCTCCTTCAGCCCATGGGCTTTTCCTGAGCTATTGTCCTCTTCTCAGACCCTAGTGGAGACAGAAGAAAGGCTTAGATAAAAACATGGCAAAAAAGGTTGGAGATGAGAGCAAGCTGATAAGGAACAAAGGCAGAGTAGCACTGAGGAGGAAAACAATGTGAAATGACTCACTGTGCCCAAGGATCTATTTTAGAAGCAGCCAGCCACCAAAAAATGTGAATTGTAAAATAGAACTTGCTAAAGCATACACTCAAGAAAATCCATTGATTCTCTGCTTTCCTACTCGATCTCATTCAGAAAACCTCTCAAATCAACCTGTTTTTAATCCTGACCTCTCCAAGAGTTCCAGTTCCACTTGCATTACTATATAATTGTATTGGGTATGGAATAATGTATTAGGTAGTAAGATGGAATATTCTTTCTCCATGATTCACTCTGTCCTTTCTTCATGACCTTCCTGCTAATATGGAAAGCATCTTTAGTAAGAATTAGTGAAAAGAACCATCCTGGGCTACCTAGTGACCCTCAAACATTTTAATATGGGAAGTAATTGATACTAACAAGAAAAAAACATTTACGAGTCTTGCAGATTCTCCAGTGGCTTGAGTCCAAGGATGTGCAGAACAGATCTGACACTGTCCATGCAAGAAGGATCTAAATAACCCTGGAGAAGAGGGTAAGGTACTCAGTGAAGAAAGCAAGGTAGGTGATTGGTTGACAGCAGGGCCCTCTGGTAATGGAATAGATTTGACTGTTAGTCCTGGCAAGAGAAGACCCAATAAAAGGGTTAAATTTGGATATGAAGAAGCACCACAAACTTACAATTTCTAAAATTAAACCTCCCCAAGAACCAGTTTCTGCTGACTTCCTTGTTTGTTAAGGGTACACTTGTTCTCTCAGGCTCCAAACATGAGTCATCTTGCCTCATTCCTCACCCACCCCCATCATATCTAATTAAACACCAAGTCAGAACAGTTTTTTTGTTCAGCACTTATCTGAAGCTCTATGCTGCTTTCTTTTCCCACGGTTTCATCTCTAATTTGGTTTTGACCCCCTACTTGGCTCCCTGACTATCTAGCCACTTGACTCTTCCAACCAATACATCTGGCAGGTAGACTCAGCTCTGAGCTTCAGCATCTGCCCTGACTGGGTCACTATTTCCATCAGAAGTATTGTGTGATCCTCTCTCATCTTCTGTGCAATGGTATTTCAAGCTTTACTTCCAAAGGCACCCCAAACTGCCCTGTGGCTTTACCTTCTATCTTTCTGGGCACCAGCCACACTGAGTATAATCCTCCTCACATTACCAAAGTCCACCACCCTAACTCCTGTCATTTCCTTTTCCTGTACAATAGTCTCCCCAGGTCCAGCACATTCTAGCCACACATACACGTTTTGGCATCAGCTCAGATGTCTCACTTCGCTTCTCCACAGATTTCCCCATCAGAAGTTTTTCCTGTTATCTTAGAGCTTTCATTTGCCTTAATTTGATAGGAAAACATATTGCTTTGAATTGTAGTTGTTGTCTGTATTCAAGGATCTTCTTTCCCCAATAAGCTCTCTGCTCTTGCAAGGAAGAACTATTTCTAATTGGTCTAATTTTTCTTCTCCATGCCTGGTATGGTCCCTCTCATAGACCTAGTGTTCAGAACTATTTTATGTGAGTAAATACAAAATCAAAATGATTGTTTCATTTTTTCTTTCAAAAACAGAGCTTCTCAAGCTTTAGGATGCCACAGAATTACCTGTGATGCTTGTTCAGATATTCTGATTCAAAAGATATGGTCTTTTATAGAGAATAAACTAGTGCTTAACAGTAGGCAGAGGGTAGTGGGAAGGGGCAATATAAAGCTAGCATATCAAAACGTTCAAACTACTAAATATAAAATAAGCTATAAAGATATATTGTACAATACAGAGAATACAGCCCATATTTTGTAACTACAAATGGATTATAAACTTTGTGAACCACTATAATGTACACCTATAACTTACAGAATACTGCACAACAACTATAGTTCACAATTTTGAAAAATGATGTCTGAGACCCAAAAAAATGCATTTTAAATGCTTCTGAAAGTAAAACTCCCATCTTCTCAAATAATGAAAAGAAAAACAAAAATAAGTAAATGGGACTTAATTAAACACTTTGCACAGCAAAGGAAGCTATAAACAAAATGAAAAAACAACCCACAGAACAGGAGCAAATATTTGCAAATAAAGCAATCAATGAAGAATTAATCTCCAAAACTTGCATGCAGCTCAATATCAAAAAAAAAAACAACCCAGTCAAAAAATGGGTGGATGATATAAAAAGACCTAAAGAAGACACACAGCTGACCAAAACGCACATGAAAAGATGTTTATCATCACTTATTGTGAGAGAAAAGCAAATAAAACCTACAATGATATATTACCTCATACCAGTCAGAATGGCCATCATTAAGAAGTCAATGAACAATAAATGCTGGAAAGGGTGTGGAGAAAGGGGAAGCCTCTACACTGTAGGTGGAAATGTAAATTGATACAAGGAACTATCGAAAACAGTATGGAGAAAACTTTAAAAACTGAAAATAGAGTTACTACACAATTCAGCAATCCCGCTCCTGAGTACATATCTGGAGAAAGTCATAATTTGAGAAGATACATACACCACAGTGTCTGTTGCAGCACTATGTACAAGAGCCAGGACATGGAAGCAACTTAAGTGTCCATCAACAGACAAATGAATACAGAAGATACGGTACATATGCACAATGGAATATTGTTCATCCATTAAAAAATAATAAAATAATGCCATTTGCAGCAACATGAGTGGACCTGGAGATTACTGTATTAAAAGTGAAATAATTCAAATAGAGAAAGACACATATCACACAATATCACTTACCTGTGGAATCTAAAAAGATGTCACAAACGAACCTATTCACAAAACAGAAACAGACTCACAGACTTTGAAAACAAACTAATGATAACCAAAGGAAAAGATGGTGACAAGCAGAGAATACAGTCCATATTTTGTAACTACAAATGGATTATAAACTTTGTGAACCACTATAATGTACACCTATAACTTACAGAATACTGCACAACAACTATAGTTCACAATTTTGAAAAATGATGTCTGAGACCCAAAAATATGCATTTTAAATGCTTCTGAAAGTAAAACTCCCATCTTCTCAAATAATGAAAAGAAAAACAAAAATAAGTAAATGGGACTTAATTAAACACTTTGCACAGCAAAGGAAGCTATAAACAAAATGAAAAAACAACCCACAGAACAGGAGCAAATATTTGCAAATAAAGCAATCAATGAAGAATTAATCTCCAAAACTTGCATGCAGCTCAATATCAAAAAAAAAACAACCCAGTCAAAAAATGGGTGGATGATATAAAAAGACCTAAAGAAGACACACAGCTGACCAAAACGCACATGAAAAGATGTTTATCATCACTTATTGTGAGAGAAAAGCAAATAAAACCTACAATGATATATTACCTCATACCAGTCAGAATGGCCATCATTAAGAAGTCAATGAACAATAAATGCTGGAAAGGGTGTGGAGAAAGGGGAAGCCTCTACACTGTAGGTGGAAATGTAAATTGATACAAGGAACTATCGAAAACAGTATGGAGAAAACTTTAAAAACTGAAAATAGAGTTACTACACAATTCAGCAATCCCGCTCCTGAGTACATATCTGGAGAAAGTCATAATTTGAGAAGATACATACACCACAGTGTCTGTTGCAGCACTATGTACAAGAGCCAGGACATGGAAGCAACTTAAGTGTCCATCAACAGACAAATGAATACAGAAGATACGGTACATATGCACAATGGAATATTGTTCATCCATTAAAAAATAATAAAATAATGCCATTTGCAGCAACATGAGTGGACCTGGAGATTACTGTATTAAAAGTGAAATAATTCAAATAGAGAAAGACACATATCACACAATATCACTTACCTGTGGAATCTAAAAAGATGTCACAAACGAACCTATTCACAAAACAGAAACAGACTCACAGACTTTGAAAACAAACTAATGATAACCAAAGGAAAAAGATGGTGACAAGCAGAGATAAATTAGGAGTTTGGCCTTAAAATATACACACTACTATATATTAAAAGTATAATCAACAAGGACCTATTATATAGCACAGGGAACTCTACTCAATATTTTTTAATAATCTATGTGGGAAAGGAATCTGAAAAGAATGAATATATGTACATGTATACATGAAAAAAATTTAAAATAAAAGGATAAATGTTAAAATGAATGAATAAATAACTCTGTTAATTTCCATGGAAAAAGGTGTTACCTATGCAATTCATAGTCTGAAAGCTGAGACATGTTCCACACTAAGCTATCCATTCTTAAAAAAAATAAAAAATAAAAATAAAAAAACTGCACACCTCAACCTAGCAAAACAATTGAAAATAATAATAGCTGATGTTTAATAACAACAATAATAAACACAGATATCATTTGGAGTTAGATTTTGTATTTTAAAGGTTACTTACTTGGTCAAATAAATCAGATAGGATAATATTTCAGTTGATAGTTTCTATTGAAAATAGTTCGCTTTCCAAGGAAAACATAATTCTTGGATACTTACTATAATATGCTATCAAAAAGTGCACAAAAATAACAATCTGCTCCTTTATAGAAAAGTTTTGGTTTTTGTCCCATCTCCCCGCTCCAAAAAAAAAAAAAAAAGTACAACAGTAGATAGCAAAACAAAAAAGGCAAAATGATTCTCCCTAATATATAACAGAATTTAAACTCAGCTTTGCCTATTTGTACTCCAGCTTCATCCAGCTTTTCTGCAACCATTTGTCATCTATGTCAAGTTCACCTGCACCTTAGTCAGTCTTCTTTAGGGGAGATTTACCCACTCACTAATTCTTAGGGAAGATATTGTTCATGCAAGAAGATTACGTAAACAGAGAAAACTAGAACTTTTCCTTCTTTAAAACATCAATGAATTCAGAGAAAATTATTTTTTCTATAGAATTTAAAGACAATGTTAACTACATACATTTTAACAATTTATATTTTCTTATAAAGTGTTATTATAACTAATATGAAAAAAAAATATTCAACCTTTAAAGGATTTATTCTAGTTTTAGAAATATAGCCAAAATTAATAATCAAGGATGTAAAAGAAGTGTATAAAGATTTATTCACTATATTTTTAATATCAAAATAACTATAAACTAAATGTCCAAAAGTAAGATTCATGAGACAAGATTTAATTAGTTAATAAATCAGAATGGTACATAATCACTAAAAGTGATGTTGCAGAAATGTATTCAATGAAACCATATACAAAATTTTGAGAAGTACATTAAAAACTATTATCATAGAAAAACCCAAACGAACTTTTTGGAAAACCCAAAATAACATTTTTACAAAACACCCACTATCATGGAAAATAAACACTGGAAAGGCATTCATCAAAATGCAGTCACGGCTAATCTGGGATCATACATATCTGTAAACAACAAAACTCTGTAAAAGTAAAAAGTAAAATAAAAATTAAATTAAAAAGAGAAGATTGTATATGTGTATAAAAAATTTTCATATATGTATAAAACTGTAAAAGGCTATATTATCATAAAAATCATATCTGATATTAATTTGCATGTATTACATATATAATTACATATATCTTTACATATTATACATGTATTTGTTATTAATTTGCAATTCCTTTATGAATTAATAAAATAATCATTTTTTTCTAAAAAAAAATGCAGGCACGGTTATTTCCGACTTTGGGGTTATTGTTGTGGTTTTTTATTTTGCTCTTAATACTTTATATATCTTATACATCACCTATAATAAAGGCAATATTTTTAACTAGTACAAAAAATAAAAAGAAAATTCTTGATTCTAGGGATAGCTGGGTCACCTTGAGCAAGTTACTTTAGTCACCCAACTGCAGTTAATTACTTTCTAAAAAAGTGGGCCAATAATTGTATCAACTTTACAAGGTAGAGTAACAATTAAAATAAATGATATACGTAAAATTCTTAACACTGGTACACAAACAAATAGGAGTTGGAAAAGACCAGCTAAAGAGGCTCTAAAGGAATTTCAAGGGTTCCCCCTTACTATACTCATCATTTTAAGCATCAAGCCAGTCTACTCTTGATTTCGAACTTTTAAAAATCAAGTAATTATTTCAGTAACTTCTTGGGGGTTTCTGAGCCGAAGGAAGTACAGCTGTGGACCAAGCTGTGGACCAAGTTGGTATTTTCCACCAGTTGCATTACACATTGGTGGTTTCAATAAATGGCCTTAATGGCCAATAGGGAAAAGAAAAGAATTATCTTCTGAATCCACACTCCCACACTCTTTGGGAATTCTACAAGGGAAACACATAATCATTAGAATTTGGCTGGCATATTGAACCTGGCACATTAAGAAAAGTCATGGGACTTCTCATGATAGAAAATGGTCCAGATCTCACGCTTAAGCAAAAGTACTCCAATGAAGTCATGTTGTACTTCTCGTCATGCTTTAGTCATCTTAATTGGAAAAAAAACATATTATTATTCTGTATATTACATGTTCACTTTTCTCGAATATTTGTATTCCTGTTAATGAGGTAACAATCTGATTGAAAACATTCACAGATTCAGAGATACACTCCTTCCTTTATTGTTTCATTCAGCACGTATATACTGATGACCTAGGATAAGCCATTCCCTATGTAGGTCTAAGGACACAAAGGAGGTCTCGTTTCATGAAGCATAAAGCACAGTGGGGGAAATTACTCAAACAAGCTCACAAATAAATATATAATTGTAACTGATGCTACAAAAGAGATGTAACACAGTATGAAGGGAAGAATTAGAAACATCAGACTTTTAAGCTCCTATAGCTTCTCTACCTCAGAAAGGAAGATGTCTCTTTCCCTTCTCCTCATTTCTCTCTCTCAATTTCCATCATAGCATCTCCATTTCCATGCTTTAACCTACTTGGTTGAAAATGTTACAGAAACATACTATTTTTGTGGAGCTTCCATAACAAAACATTTCAGGCTGGTGTCAAATAAGAGAATTTCTTTTCCGCACAGTTTCAGAGGCTAGAAGTCCAAGCTCAAATGCCAGCAGGATTGGTTTCCTTTGACGCCTCCCTTCTCGACTTGCTGATGGTCACCTTCCTACTGCCTCTTAGCATGGTTTTCCCCTGTGCCTGTCACCCCTGGGATCAACTCTTCTTAGGAGGATACCAGGTATGTTGGATTAGGACCACAGCCTACAGGCCTCATTTTAATGCAATCATCTCTTTTACAAAGCTTACTTTCCAATACAGTTGGTCTTCTGAGGAATGTGGGGATGAGATTTCAAAACAAATATTTTGGAGGGATACAATTCAGTCCACAAGAGTCTGTTAGGGGCAGGGTCACCACATACAGCTGTTTCAGTTACACATTACACAGTTCCACAATATGTCCCCCACATCACAGTGATCGTAAATTTGTGTAATTTTTCATAGAACCATTTCCTGCAGAAAGCTTCTTAACTGAAATCTTCCAGGAGGAACGTTTATCAATTTCTGACTTTCACAAAGGACCTTTGGGTTAGTCTTACTGCTCTGCAGTAGGAAATTCTTCCACATGGAGAGAGACCTCCTTTCTCCTGTCCTCTGCTTGTCCCTCCTTCCACACTCCTCCCTTCAAAAGTGGTTTATTTTGACGATTAACTTAGAAGGTGCTCCATGAAGGTCACATAATAGAGGCTGTGTGGGATATGGTTAAACACCAAGCTTCTAGAATAAGATGACCTGGACTTACACCTCAATCCTACCACTGTGTGACTATAGGCCTTATTTAACATGGGTATGTTTAGAATCCCTCATCTCTAAAGTAAAAATGATAAATGTACCTACTTTATAGGATCATCATTAAACTTCAATAAGATTATAGCTATCAATAAAGTGCTTGTATAAGCCACCCTACAACAAAAGCCTGCTGTTGTTACTTCTGCACGGTTTGGAAATGACCCTTCCAACTCCCTTCATGCAAGCTGAGGAGGAACAGATGAGGGCCACGCTGACAATGCTTTGGATGTAGTTCCAAGGGGGCTGCAACTATGCTACACTACATGTCAGTGTCAAGCATAGCTCCCTGTATGGAGAAAATAGTCTAGACTTGTCAAATGAATAGCTCCATAAAGGAATCAAGGTCAGACTACAGAAGTCCAGTCTACACTGGAGAATGGAGCCTTCACCTCATTACTCTAGGTAATATTTCCTCAAGAGATGAAGAGCTCCTTGATTGTGGAGATGGAAGGGGATGATGGCTTTACAGCAGTGGGCCTGCAGTTAACGCTCCTGGACTAACTGAGCTGGACTCTTAAATGATTAAAACTGTAAACTTCTTGTTATGTAGATTTTGCCCCAACTTAAAAAAATGTCCCCTATGGATCTATAGTAAGAAGAAAAGGAAGTTGTGCTACTGAAACTCGAGGTTGTTTTGAGAATGCAGGGGGATACCAGAGTGCCGGGCACATAGCAAAAGCTTGATAAACTCAGTTCCCTTTTCCAATAGTGCTAGATCATAGCTGCCCCTGACCGTGACAAGTCACCCAGAATGCCTATGGTTCCTATTATCAGATAAAAAGGTTCCGCTAGGGCTCAGATGGTAAAGACTCTGCCTGCAGTGTGGGAGAGTTGGTTTGATTCCTGAGTCAGGAAGATCCCTTCAAGAAGGAAATGGCAACCTACTCCAGTATTCTTGCCTGGATAATTCCATGGACAGAGGAGCTTGGTGCAGAGAGTCAACATGACTGAGCAACTAGACGATGTGACGTGACTAGGGAGAAAAAGAGTTCTAACTCACGTAGTGCTTCATATCCTGATACTGAAGATGGTAGAGATAACTCCTCTGGAAGGGGATTATAATCAATTCTAATCATAAACTACAAAGTATCAAAGGAAATATCTGAGACTATTATAAGAAGACAGGCCATTTCCTACCCATTTTGAATAGGCATCTGTAACATTTGTTTCAAAATCACATAGATTTTCTCTTCTTTTCAATTACAGCCATAGTGAATTTATGTGGCTCATTATAAAGTAATTCTGTAAGAGTTGAGGAATTAGAGTAGAGTCACTAACTTTTTCCTACCTGAGGAGGAACAGATGAGGGCCACGCTGACAATGCTTTGGATGTAGTTCAAGGGGCATATGCTACACTACATGTCAGTGTCAAGCATAGCTCCCTGTATGGAGAAAATAGTCTAGACTTGTCAAATGAATAGCTCCATAAAGGAATCAAGGTCAGACTACAGAAGTCCAGTCTACACTGGAGAATGGAGCCTTCACCTCATTACTCTAGGTAATATTTCCTCAAGAGATGAAGAGCTCCTTGATTGTGGAGATGGAAGGGGATGATGGCTTTACAGCAGTGGGCCTGCAGTTAACGCTCCTGGACTAACTGAGCTGGACTCTTAAATGATTAAAACTGTAAACTTCTTGTTATGTAGATTTTGCCCCAACTTAAAAAAATGTCCCCTATGGATCTATAGTAAGAAGAAAAGGAAGTTGTGCTACTGAAACTCGAGGTTGTTTTGAGAATGCAGGGGGATACCAGAGTGCCGGGCACATAGCAAAAGCTTGATAAACTCAGTTCCCTTTTCCAATAGTGCTAGATCATAGCTGCCCCTGACCGTGACAAGTCACCCAGAATGCCTATGGTTCCTATTATCAGATAAAAAGGTTCCGCTAGGGCTCAGATGGTAAAGACTCTGCCTGCAGTGTGGGAGAGTTGGTTTGATTCCTGAGTCAGGAAGATCCCTTCAAGAAGGAAATGGCAACCTACTCCAGTATTCTTGCCTGGATAATTCCATGGACAGAGGAGCTTGGTGCAGAGAGTCAACATGACTGAGCAACTAGACGATGTGACGTGACTAGGGAGAAAAAGAGTTCTAACTCACGTAGTGCTTCATATCCTGATACTGAAGATGGTAGAGATAACTCCTCTGGAAGGGGATTATAATCAATTCTAATCATAAACTACAAAGTATCAAAGGAAATATCTGAGACTATTATAAGAAGACAGGCCATTTCCTACCCATTTTGAATAGGCATCTGTAACATTTGTTTCAAAATCACATAGATTTTCTCTTCTTTTCAATTACAGCCATAGTGAATTTATGTGGCTCATTATAAAGTAATTCTGTAAGAGTTGAGGAATTAGAGAGTAGAGTCACTAACTCTTCTTCAGAGAAAAAAACACAATAACCAACAAAGAATGAAAGATGCAAATAAAAATCTTGTATTTAATAGACAGCCAATATTTTAAAAGATATATTTCTATTCACCTACTAATCAGTCTCCTTGAATGTGATTATTTTTTTCAATCAACGCCTTCTTGCCTGTCTAAGTTTCAATAAATCACGACATGATCCTGAGAACTTGGCAAGAGCATCAGTGATTTTACATCTGGCATCACACACCAGCTGCCTGTTGAGGGAACGAAAGCTTTTCTATTTCTTTACCTTGCTTCATTAGTGAGTATGTGGTGATGCATTTATTACCACGTGTGTGCAGGCTCAGCCTCCCATATGGAGAGACATTCAGCAATGTCACAAAACCCAGGCATCATTTGCAATGATGCTGAAATTTCAAAAGTAATAAGATGATATTTAGGGGAAATATTTTTACCTATAAATGGACATGTGTCTTACCAATAGAGCTATATGCTTAACATATATTGATAGAACCTGTTGCAAAAGTCTAATGAAGAAATAACTTTAGCTGTCACTGCTGAACATATGTACAGTATGGTACCCATCTTCAAGTCATCATACAGAAAAAAAACAATAATTTCCTTGCCAAATCTATGTCCAACACATTTTCTACTTAGTTCTTGACAACTATACTACTTATGGGGAAAATATCTGCACTGTGTGCTGTATGGTTAACTAATTAAAGAAATTTTTACAATGTCCTCAATCTCTATTTATTTGCCTTCTATTTGCATACTGTAAACTGAAAAAACATGGCTTTGTGTCAATTACATGCTGTGTAACAAGTTACTCCCAAAATGGCTTAAACCACAAATAATATTAATACCTTCCTATCTCAAGGGTCCAGTGGGTCAGGAAATCAGAAGCATCTTGGCTGGGCAGTTACGGCTCAGGATCTCTCAGAAGGTTGAAGTTCAGGTGCCTGTGCTGTAGACACTGCATTTTGACTGTGACTGGACAATCTGCTTCCAAACACATGTGACTAGCAAGTTAGTGATAACTCTTTTGGCAAGACGTATCAGTCCCCTTGATGTGAAACTCTAGAAAGCTCTTTGAATGTCCTCTTGACATGAGAGCTGGAAACCCCTATATTGGACCCAAGAGCATAGGACAGAAGAGGCACTGTCTTTTACAGCTACACTTGGGAGCCACAGGCCATCACTGCTACCATATTCTAATGTCACACAAACCAAACCTGACAGAATATGAGGGAAGACCACGCAAGGGCTTCAGTACCAGAGATGAGGATCTTTGAGGGCTGTCTGGAAGGATGGCTACCGCACTCAAATCTTATTTTCAGATTTTTAAGCTTCATTAGTGAGTATGTGGTGATGCATTTATTACCACGTGTGTGCAGGCTCAGCCTCCCATATGGAGAGACATTCAGCAATGTCACAAAACCCAGGCATCATTTGCAATGATGCTGAAATTTCAAAAGTAATAAGATGATATTTAGGGGAAATATTTTTACCTATAAATGGACATGTGTCTTACCAATAGAGCTATATGCTTAACATATATTGATAGAACCTGTTGCAAAAGTCTAATGAAGAAATAACTTTAGCTGTCACTGCTGAACATATGTACAGTATGGTACCCATCTTCAAGTCATCATACAGAAAAAACAATAATTTCCTTGCCAAATCTATGTCCAACACATTTTCTACTTAGTTCTTGACAACTATACTACTTATGGGGAAAATATCTGCACTGTGTGCTGTATGGTTAACTAATTAAAGAAATTTTTACAATGTCCTCAATCTCTATTTATTTGCCTTCTATTTGCATACTGTAAACTGAAAAAACATGGCTTTGTGTCAATTACATGCTGTGTAACAAGTTACTCCCAAAATGGCTTAAACCACAAATAATATTAATACCTTCCTATCTCAAGGGTCCAGTGGGTCAGGAAATCAGAAGCATCTTGGCTGGGCAGTTACGGCTCAGGATCTCTCAGAAGGTTGAAGTTCAGGTGCCTGTGCTGTAGACACTGCATTTTGACTGTGACTGGACAATCTGCTTCCAAACACATGTGACTAGCAAGTTAGTGATAACTCTTTTGGCAAGACGTATCAGTCCCCTTGATGTGAAACTCTAGAAAGCTCTTTGAATGTCCTCTTGACATGAGAGCTGGAAACCCCTATATTGGACCCAAGAGCATAGGACAGAAGAGGCACTGTCTTTTACAGCTACACTTGGGAGCCACAGGCCATCACTGCTACCATATTCTAATGTCACACAAACCAAACCTGACAGAATATGAGGGAAGACCACGCAAGGGCTTCAGTACCAGAGATGAGGATCTTTGAGGGCTGTCTGGAAGGATGGCTACCGCACTCAAATCTTATTTTCAGATTTTTAAGCTTCCACTGTACATGCACTTTCATTTGGTTGAAATCTGATTTTGCACATGTTCACTTTTCTGTCTTGGCTGAGCATTAATATAGCAGCATAAATGTAAAAATAGAGGCTCTCAATCATAATAATTTAATCAATCTAAAAATTACAAGCATATCCACATTTAACTGATGAAAAAAAATGTATCAGATCTAACAGCAAAACTATTTGCAAAAAAAAAAAAAAAAAAAACTATTTATAATCCAGTGAAAGCACTTACCTAACAATAATAACAAAACCCACTTTCTTTGAGTCACTGGTTAAAATTACAGATAAGGAAACTAATTATTTGGAGAGATTTTGCTGTTTCATCCTTTTCAATATTCTAATGTAATATCAATCATTAATCTCAAAGTAATTTTAAATTTTAAAAAAAGTCTCTGCTATGTCTGAGATCCCAAAAGCTTTTAATTAAGAACACAGTAAGGAAAAAGAATCATCTTTATGGCTTTGTTAATCAATAAAAGGGAAATATTCATGCAGATCTCATTGCTAAGCTATTTATAAAACCTCTACTTTGGTATCCAGTCTCATTCATTCAACTAATATGTCTGAGTATCTGTTGCTTTGAGATACTCCAGGAGATAAAGGAAAAAAAAGAAAACTAAGCCAAGGCCTTTCCCCTCAAGGTACTTATATCTGGCTAGGGTGATAAGGCAGTTTAATACATACTTTAAACATTCTGCAATTAGTTGCATAAGATAAAGGAAATGTGCACTACAAATCACAATAGAGAGAAATCAGTTGTGCTTGGCAAATTCAACAAAGCATTAGGGAATATTGACATTTGAGCTGACTTTTTAAGAATGAATGGAAAAGGCAGAGAAACCAGAGATCAAATCACCAACATTCACCGGATCATAGAGAAAGCAAGGGAATTCCAGAAAAACATCTACCTCTGTTTCATTGACTACACTAAAGCCTTTGACTGTGCGGATTTCAAAAAACTGTAGAAAATTCTTAATGAGATGGGATAAATCATCTTACCTGCTCTCACCACTCAAATCTTATTTTCAGATTTTTAAGCTTCCACTGTACATGCACTTTCATTTGGTTGAAATCTGATTTTGCACATGTTCACTTTTCTGTCTTGGCTGAGCATTAATATAGCAGCATAAATGTAAAAATAGAGGCTCTCAATCATAATAATTTAATCAATCTAAAAATTACAAGCATATCCACATTTAACTGATGAAAAAAAATGTATCAGATCTAACAGCAAAACTATTTGCAAAAAAAAAAAAAAAAAAACTATTTATAATCCAGTGAAAGCACTTACCTAACAATAATAACAAAACCCACTTTCTTTGAGTCACTGGTTAAAATTACAGATAAGGAAACTAATTATTTGGAGAGATTTTGCTGTTTCATCCTTTTCAATATTCTAATGTAATATCAATCATTAATCTCAAAGTAATTTTAAATTTTAAAAAAAGTCTCTGCTATGTCTGAGATCCCAAAAGCTTTTAATTAAGAACACAGTAAGGAAAAAGAATCATCTTTATGGCTTTGTTAATCAATAAAAGGGAAATATTCATGCAGATCTCATTGCTAAGCTATTTATAAAACCTCTACTTTGGTATCCAGTCTCATTCATTCAACTAATATGTCTGAGTATCTGTTGCTTTGAGATACTCCAGGAGATAAAGGAAAAAAAAGAAAACTAAGCCAAGGCCTTTCCCCTCAAGGTACTTATATCTGGCTAGGGTGATAAGGCAGTTTAATACATACTTTAAACATTCTGCAATTAGTTGCATAAGATAAAGGAAATGTGCACTACAAATCACAATAGAGAGAAATCAGTTGTGCTTGGCAAATTCAACAAAGCATTAGGGAATATTGACATTTGAGCTGACTTTTTAAGAATGAATGGAAAAGGCAGAGAAACCAGAGATCAAATCACCAACATTCACCGGATCATAGAGAAAGCAAGGGAATTCCAGAAAAACATCTACCTCTGTTTCATTGACTACACTAAAGCCTTTGACTGTGCGGATTTCAAAAAACTGTAGAAAATTCTTAATGAGATGGGAATACCAGATCATCTTACCTGTCTCCTGCAAAACCTGTATTCAGGTCAAGAAGCAACAGTTATAACCCTGTATGCAACAATTGACCGGTTCAGGATTGAGAAAGGACTATGACAAAGTTGTTTATTGTCACCCTGTTTGTTCAACTTATACACAGAGCCCATCATGCAAAATGCTGGGTTGGATGAGTTACAAGCTAGAATCAAGATTGCTGGGAGAAAAAGCAAGAACCTCAAATATGCAGATGATACCACTGTAATGGTAAAAGGCAAAGAGAAACTAAAGAACTTCTTGATGAGGGTGAAGGAGAAGAGTGAAACAGCCAGTTTAAAATTCAATATTAAAAAAAAAGAAAAAAACTAAAATTAGGTAGCTGGTCCCATCACTTCATGCCAAATATAAGGGGAAAAAGTGAAAGCAGTGACAGATTTCACCTTCTTGGGTTCTAACATCACTGTGGGTGGTAATTGGAGCCATGAAATTAGAAGATTGCTTCTTGGAAGAAAGCTATGACAAACTTAGACAGTGTGTTAAAAAGCAGAGATCACTTTGTCAACAAAGGTCTGCATATTCAAGGCTATGATCTTTCCAGTAGTCACTTACAGATGTGAGAGCTTCTTTACAATAAAGAAGACACAACACCGAAGGATTGACGCTTTTGAACTGTGGTGTTGGAGAAGACTCTTGAGATTCCCTTGGAAAGAAAGGAGATCAAATCAATCCTGAGAGAAATCAACCCTGAAAACTCTTTAAAGGACTGATGATGAAGTTGAAACTCTAATACTTAGGCCAATACTCTCATCTCCACTGATGAGAACAGCTGACTCACTGTAAAAGACACAATGCTGAGAAAGATTGAAGGCAGAAGGAGAAGAGGGGGACAGAGAATGAGATAGTTGAATGTCATCACCAATTCATTGGACATGAATTTGAGCAAACTCCAGGAGATGGTGAGGGATAGAGAAACCTGGCGTGCTACAGTCCATCGCTAAATGTCAGACACTGAACAAGATTTTAACAGTGGGAGATTATACGGTAATTATAATCAAAGGAGAATAAAATCAAAACGTAAATATAAGGAAATCATAACACTACTAACACACAACAAGCCTCGTTCAATGTAGACTTATCTTTCCATCACCTCCATACTTCAAGGTAGGAGACCAGGTAGACTCTGCTTCTTAAATGATTATGTCCTTCTCCCTTTCCACCCCTCACCCAGTGCAAACTTGTCATTACCTTCTGCTGGCTCTTTGGTTCGAATTTTCTGAGGCTGATTTTTCTTGCAACCCATCAGTACTATAATTTACATAATATACTCTCACCGAGTTCTTTTTTGCTTTCTTGCCTGTTTTAATTAATCAGTGAGGGCTTCTGTATAGGATTTACATTGCAAACTCTTCTATAGAGCTATTGTGTCAGCTTGTATCTTTCAACATGGCCACAAAAATAGTCTGAGCTGAAGTCCCAGGCCCAGCCACCATCTGACTGTCACTGCACGATTGATCTCAAGTGAGAAATGCCTAACGGAGCCCAGTCCACCCCACCACCATGGGAGGTAATAATGAACAGACTGTTGTTGTTTAAAGCCATTATGCCTTGAAATGATTTGTTTCCTAACAGTGGATAATTAAGAAGGATTCTGGCTCCTGAAACTGGAATGCTATCATAACAAAAGCCTAAGACATGTAGCATTTTGTGGGACCAGGTTGTGAGCAGAAAATGGAAGAACACTGAGGAGACTGAGTTAGTGGAAAACTAAAAAGCCTCCATGAGAATGTTCACCCTTGGAAAGAAAGGAGATCAAATCAATCCTGAGAGAAATCAACCCTGAAAACTCTTTAAAGGACTGATGATGAAGTTGAAACTCTAATACTTAGGCCAATACTCTCATCTCCACTGATGAGAACAGCTGACTCACTGTAAAAGACACAATGCTGAGAAAGATTGAAGGCAGAAGGAGAAGAGGGGGACAGAGAATGAGATAGTTGAATGTCATCACCAATTCATTGGACATGAATTTGAGCAAACTCCAGGAGATGGTGAGGGATAGAGAAACCTGGCGTGCTACAGTCCATCGCTAAATGTCAGACACTGAACAAGATTTTAACAGTGGGAGATTATACGGTAATTATAATCAAAGGAGAATAAAATCAAAACGTAAATATAAGGAAATCATAACACTACTAACACACAACAAGCCTCGTTCAATGTAGACTTATCTTTCCATCACCTCCATACTTCAAGGTAGGAGACCAGGTAGACTCTGCTTCTTAAATGATTATGTCCTTCTCCCTTTCCACCCCTCACCCAGTGCAAACTTGTCATTACCTTCTGCTGGCTCTTTGGTTCGAATTTTCTGAGGCTGATTTTTCTTGCAACCCATCAGTACTATAATTTACATAATATACTCTCACCGAGTTCTTTTTTGCTTTCTTGCCTGTTTTAATTAATCAGTGAGGGCTTCTGTATAGGATTTACATTGCAAACTCTTCTATAGAGCTATTGTGTCAGCTTGTATCTTTCAACATGGCCACAAAAATAGTCTGAGCTGAAGTCCCAGGCCCAGCCACCATCTGACTGTCACTGCACGATTGATCTCAAGTGAGAAATGCCTAACGGAGCCCAGTCCACCCCACCACCATGGGAGGTAATAATGAACAGACTGTTGTTGTTTAAAGCCATTATGCCTTGAAATGATTTGTTTCCTAACAGTGGATAATTAAGAAGGATTCTGGCTCCTGAAACTGGAATGCTATCATAACAAAAGCCTAAGACATGTAGCATTTTGTGGGACCAGGTTGTGAGCAGAAAATGGAAGAACACTGAGGAGACTGAGTTAGTGGAAAACTAAAAAGCCTCCATGAGAATGTTCATGGAACCTGAGGGCCTCAAGGAGGCTGCCAGCAAGGACTCAAACAAAGTAAGGCCAATGCCACCCAAAGCAGGAGGATAGGGTGCACTTGCCATTAAGAAGCACAAAGCTTGGCAATTCTGTGGCCTATCATAAAGTGGAAAATAGGAAGTTTACCTAACAAACTTGAAGATCTAGCTAAGGAGCTTTCCAGGCAGGATATTGAAATTGCCACCTGGCTTCTTCTCACTGCCAGTGATAAAATGCAAAAGGAAAGAGCTAAAGAATGAACTGTTAATATAGAGGTGCCAAGACTTGCTGGGTTGGAAAATAAAACAATTTCTTATTCCCAGCTTCTCTAGACAGCAAAGAATTCTAAAATTAAAGTAGCTTCTGGGCAAAGATGAAATCCAGTGCACTATCAGGAAAGCATGGTCTAAAAATGAAACTGAGGGCACAACTAAAATTCTTTGTTAAGAATTTAGAATGACCTAAAATAGTACCTCACAGGGCTTTCAATCAGCCCCAAAGCTTTTCAAGGCTCTTGAGAGCATGTCTTTCAGATCCTCTTAGTTGAATAATTGGGCCTTTCAGAATCTTAAGGATGTCACATGAGCTCTGGTAAGGAAGAATTTAGTTTGAAGAAAAAGGATTATAAACCAATACATTTAAAGACACACAAATTCACAGTGGTTAAATACTGAAGAATCAAATAAAAAGGACAGATAAACACTAAATAAAAAGGACTTTGAACCTCTATTTTAAAGGGGAAAGCTATTGTGTCAGCTTGTATCTTTCAACATGGCCACAAAAATAGTCTGAGCTGAAGTCCCAGGCCCAGCCACCATCTGACTGTCACTGCACGATTGATCTCAAGTGAGAAATGCCTAACGGAGCCCAGTCCACCCCACCACCATGGGAGGTAATAATGAACAGACTGTTGTTGTTTAAAGCCATTATGCCTTGAAATGATTTGTTTCCTAACAGTGGATAATTAAGAAGGATTCTGGCTCCTGAAACTGGAATGCTATCATAACAAAAGCCTAAGACATGTAGCATTTTGTGGGACCAGGTTGTGAGCAGAAAATGGAAGAACACTGAGGAGACTGAGTTAGTGGAAAACTAAAAAGCCTCCATGAGAATGTTCATGGAACCTGAGGGCCTCAAGGAGGCTGCCAGCAAGGACTCAAACAAAGTAAGGCCAATGCCACCCAAAGCAGGAGGATAGGGTGCACTTGCCATTAAGAAGCACAAAGCTTGGCAATTCTGTGGCCTATCATAAAGTGGAAAATAGGAAGTTTACCTAACAAACTTGAAGATCTAGCTAAGGAGCTTTCCAGGCAGGATATTGAAATTGCCACCTGGCTTCTTCTCACTGCCAGTGATAAAATGCAAAAGGAAAGAGCTAAAGAATGAACTGTTAATATAGAGGTGCCAAGACTTGCTGGGTTGGAAAATAAAACAATTTCTTATTCCCAGCTTCTCTAGACAGCAAAGAATTCTAAAATTAAAGTAGCTTCTGGGCAAAGATGAAATCCAGTGCACTATCAGGAAAGCATGGTCTAAAAATGAAACTGAGGGCACAACTAAAATTCTTTGTTAAGAATTTAGAATGACCTAAAATAGTACCTCACAGGGCTTTCAATCAGCCCCAAAGCTTTTCAAGGCTCTTGAGAGCATGTCTTTCAGATCCTCTTAGTTGAATAATTGGGCCTTTCAGAATCTTAAGGATGTCACATGAGCTCTGGTAAGGAAGAATTTAGTTTGAAGAAAAAGGATTATAAACCAATACATTTAAAGACACACAAATTCACAGTGGTTATACGAGAATCATTCTGGTGAAATGACTGCCATCTCAGACTAAAAAGGACAGATAAACACTAAATAAAAAAGGACTTTGAACCTCTATTTTAAAGGCAGGAAGCAGGCTGAGAAGGCTTCTCAATTGCAAGCTCAAGTTTTCCTATTGGACAAAAAAATTGCTTTTTAAAGGATGACTCAGGGAAGACTCAAGAGCCCAGGAGGTGGGTGGAGGCAAGAGCCAAGCAGGTGCACTGACACAGGCAATAGGCTATAAACGGGTGGCTCTTGTTCTACCCTTGGGGCACTATCCCACAGCTGCATACTAGGGTGTGAGAGGAAGACAGTCTGCCCCTTTAGTTTACAGGTCTTCAAACTAGGAGGAATGTAACTAACAGAGATGTATCCAAGGAAACACATTCAAGAAGCTTCACCTGCACCTGATTTCCATGACAAGATTTCAGCCTTTGAGCAAATGCCATCATAAAATAATACCTAGTGGAAGAGAATGGAATAAGTGTATTCAGCACAAAGGAGGGATTTAGACTGTTATGGCCAAAGGGCTGACTGCAACTGATAGTACTCTCCTGCATGACCACAGTTGAGACCTTCAGCTCTCGACGCCCTTGCAATGTAACCTTGAGAGCTCACTCCTCCCAGTGAGCAGGTACCCTCCTCCTTAAATTTGGGCAAGTCGAGGATTATGGCAGAAGTGTTTCAGAGCACAGGTTATAAAAGGGGAAACTGTTTCCACCTGGGTCCCTTGGAACACTGTCTCTTGGCATCAGTCAGTACATCAAGAAGAAGAGGAAAGACCAAGAAACACATGAAGGTATTCTAGTCATCAGCCCCAGAGGAGATCACAGCCAAGAGCCAGCATCAACCTCCAGACACAACCTCTGAGAGAGTGAGCTTGCAGAGTCAAGGCACAGACATTACCTGACTGCTCACCACTGGATGGACATCCCAACTAAGAACTGTTGAGCTGAGCCCAATTACCTCCAGAATCATGAGAGGAAAAAATCTCCAAGGTTAGTTGAATAATTGGGCCTTTCAGAATCTTAAGGATGTCACATGAGCTCTGGTAAGGAAGAATTTAGTTTGAAGAAAAAGGATTATAAACCAATACATTTAAAGACACACAAATTCACAGTGGTTATACGAGAATCATTCTGGTGAAATGACTGCCATCTCAGACTAAAAAGGACAGATAAACACTAAATAAAAAAGGACTTTGAACCTCTATTTTAAAGGCAGGAAGCAGGCTGAGAAGGCTTCTCAATTGCAAGCTCAAGTTTTCCTATTGGACAAAAAAATTGCTTTTTAAAGGATGACTCAGGGAAGACTCAAGAGCCCAGGAGGTGGGTGGAGGCAAGAGCCAAGCAGGTGCACTGACACAGGCAATAGGCTATAAACGGGTGGCTCTTGTTCTACCCTTGGGGCACTATCCCACAGCTGCATACTAGGGTGTGAGAGGAAGACAGTCTGCCCCTTTAGTTTACAGGTCTTCAAACTAGGAGGAATGTAACTAACAGAGATGTATCCAAGGAAACACATTCAAGAAGCTTCACCTGCACCTGATTTCCATGACAAGATTTCAGCCTTTGAGCAAATGCCATCATAAAATAATACCTAGTGGAAGAGAATGGAATAAGTGTATTCAGCACAAAGGAGGGATTTAGACTGTTATGGCCAAAGGGCTGACTGCAACTGATAGTACTCTCCTGCATGACCACAGTTGAGACCTTCAGCTCTCGACGCCCTTGCAATGTAACCTTGAGAGCTCACTCCTCCCAGTGAGCAGGTACCCTCCTCCTTAAATTTGGGCAAGTCGAGGATTATGGCAGAAGTGTTTCAGAGCACAGGTTATAAAAGGGGAAACTGTTTCCACCTGGGTCCCTTGGAACACTGTCTCTTGGCATCAGTCAGTACATCAAGAAGAAGAGGAAAGACCAAGAAACACATGAAGGTATTCTAGTCATCAGCCCCAGAGGAGATCACAGCCAAGAGCCAGCATCAACCTCCAGACACAACCTCTGAGAGAGTGAGCTTGCAGAGTCAAGGCACAGACATTACCTGACTGCTCACCACTGGATGGACATCCCAACTAAGAACTGTTGAGCTGAGCCCAATTACCTCCAGAATCATGAGAGGAAAAAATTAAGTCATTCCTATTGTTTGAAGTCACTGAATTTGAGAGCCACTTATTACAAAGCAAGAAATAACTAGAACAGCAACTTATTAAAGTCATGCTTTAATGTCAGAAAGGATTAAGTTAACATTAGAAACTAATTTTTTCCCTAAAAACATGTTTTTAAGGTAATGTCTCTTTTACATAAAAGTTTGCTTTTAATGTAATGTATTTCTCATATAAAATTACAGTTTACGAGGTCTGCTGTACTGAAGTGATTCTATTTGTCTGGCGACATTCCCATGATTCAGAGAATGCCAAGTAGCTGACCCACCATGTTGAGATACTCTATCTTTAGAATGAATGCTATGAATTAGGTATAGTTATGTTGCTATAACAAAGAGGCTCCAAAAGAAAAAGACAAAGAGCATTCTTTTGCTCTCATATAACAGTTCAGAAATGAAAATTGCAGGGCTGGCAAAGTGGCTGTGTTATGTGAGTTCTTCCAAGAAAGCAGTCATTTCAGGCTCTTCCTGTCACCGCCTAAGGTTATCTTCATCTGCCATGGTCAACACAACTCACTAGTACCACATTCACACTGTTAGTGTAGAAAGAATTGCTGGTAAGAAACTTCTTTATTAAAACAGATTCCAAAACTTCTACCTATTAATTTTTCTATCTTCCCAATGGTCAAAATTTAGAGCAACCCCTAGCTACAGGGAAGGCTAGGAAATGTAGACTCTAGTTGAGCAGGTGTATACTCAGTTCTGGCACATGGAGTCTATGATCCTTTTTCCCTGGTTATTCACACCCACGTATTATGCCCTCTCCTTAAGGGTGGGCAGGACTGTGACTTGTTTCTAGCCAATATAATATGGTAACAGTCATAGGAAGCATATTATTACCTATGTGTGGTTACATTACTTAAGATGATAATGTCCATGATACTATGAGACTCTCCCCTGCTGGTTTCAAAGAAGCAAGCCTCCATACTGTGAGTTACTGTGGAGAGAGGGCCAACACAAGGAAGTGAGGGCAGTCTCTGTCCAACAGCCAGCAAGGAAATGAATGCTGCCAACAGCCAAACTTCTGATGTGTCAGAACAGAGCGAATGGCGCCATCCTTCAGCAAGAGAGCAACAACATTGATACCAGAAGGCAAATTTAAGCTGGTGAAAGAATAGTCATAGGGAACCAGTCACTCAATCTGCCAGCCCAGCTCAAGCAATGGCGATCAAATCAAAACTAGCAGTAAGCATACAATGTAAAAAACTGATAGTAGGATGTAGATGCTGAACAGCTCCAGGGTAACTGAGTGTGCATTACCATTGCACAGTAGGAACAGACCTGCAAATCTGACTCCCCAGAACAATGACTGGATTAGCAATGTTAATGTTGCCCCAGGGACTCTCTTGTTTCCTAGGTAAGCAGACCAATCCTTCCGATTGAAACAGTCTTTTCTGGATAGTCTTGCCATGAATGCTATGAATCTCTATCTTTAGAATGAATGCTATGAATTAGGTATAGTTATGTTGCTATAACAAAGAGGCTCCAAAAGAAAAAGACAAAGAGCATTCTTTTGCTCTCATATAACAGTTCAGAAATGAAAATTGCAGGGCTGGCAAAGTGGCTGTGTTATGTGAGTTCTTCCAAGAAAGCAGTCATTTCAGGCTCTTCCTGTCACCGCCTAAGGTTATCTTCATCTGCCATGGTCAACACAACTCACTAGTACCACATTCACACTGTTAGTGTAGAAAGAATTGCTGGTAAGAAACTTCTTTATTAAAACAGATTCCAAAACTTCTACCTATTAATTTTTCTATCTTCCCAATGGTCAAAATTTAGAGCAACCCCTAGCTACAGGGAAGGCTAGGAAATGTAGACTCTAGTTGAGCAGGTGTATACTCAGTTCTGGCACATGGAGTCTATGATCCTTTTCCTGGTTATTCACCCCCACGTATTATGCCCTCTCCTTAAGGGTGGGCAGGACTGTGACTTGTTTCTAGCCAATATAATATGGTAACAGTCATAGGAAGCATATTATTACCTATGTGTGGTTACATTACTTAAGATGATAATGTCCATGATACTATGAGACTCTCCCTTGCTGGTTTCAAAGAAGCAAGCCTCCATACTGTGAGTTACTGTGGAGAGAGGGCCAACACAAGGAAGTGAGGGCAGTCTCTGTCCAACAGCCAGCAAGGAAATGAATGCTGCCAACAGCCAAACTTCTGATGTGTCAGAACAGAGCGAATGGCGCCATCCTTCAGCAAGAGAGCAACAACATTGATACCAGAAGGCAAATTTAAGCTGGTGAAAGAATAGTCATAGGGAACCAGTCACTCAATCTGCCAGCCCAGCTCAAGCAATGGCGATCAAATCAAAACTAGCAGTAAGCATACAATGTAAAAAACTGATAGTAGGATGTAGATGCTGAACAGCTCCAGGGTAACTGAGTGTGCATTACCATTGCACAGTAGGAACAGACCTGCAAATCTGACTCCCCAGAACAATGACTGGATTAGCAATGTTAATGTTGCCCCAGGGACTCTCTTGTTTCCTAGGTAAGCAGACCAATCCTTCCGATTGAAACAGTCTTTTCTGGATAGTCTTGCCATCCAAAGCCAGGAAAAGCCTTTATGGATAATTATACAGATTGTATGGATTATACAGGGTACAGTGAGCACATATGACCTGACATCATCAACACTCATGTGGATTTCATATATTTGCGTACTTATTATTACACTGTAGTAAATTATATAAAATTCTGTATGGACTACTGGCATTCCCTGGTTTGTATATGTGCTTCCATAGCCACGCGACATTGCCTGTGCCTGTGTCTGTGTCCTGCTTTTCCAATTCTTATAAGGATACCAGTCATCTAATCAGGGCCCAGCCTACGCCAGTGCTGCCTCATCTTAACTTCACAGTCATCTGCAGTGACCCTACTTCCAAATAAGGCCACATTCATAGAGAGCAGGGGTAAGGATTTGAACATCTTTTTAGGGACACAATTCAACCCATAATAATATCAAATTTTAATTTTCCTCCATGAACGATATAATCTAGTTTACCTGAGGAGAGTATATTCCTGTTATCAATGTGACTTTCACTCAATGCTCAGCAAAGTAATACCCCTGATGGTACTAAAACAATGTACACATTTCATAGGCCTTGAATAATTTTCTGTTTTTAATGGTCTGGTTCTCTGAAACTTCTAAGCTTGCAAACCTTTAGAGAGAGGCCGTTTATTGTAGGCCTGGAATCACTCATATAGTTAAGGTGGCTATGTATTAATGTGTATGTCCTCTTTTGTACTGTTCTTTAACACTTAACGAGTCCCTGGTGGAGCAGTGGGGAAGGAATCTGCCTGTCAATGCAGGGGACTTCGGTTGAATCCCTGGCCTGGGAAGATTTCACATGCCACAGAGTAACTAAGCCAGTGCCCCACACTACTAAGTCAACAAGCTGCAACCACCTGCAGCCCACGCACCTAGAGCCTGTGCTCCACAACAAAACACAGTGAAGTTCGGTGCAGTGAAGAGTAGCCCTTGCTTACCACAACTAAAGAAAGCCAAACACAGCAACAAAACCCTCCGAGAAGGAATTTCCCTGGTGGCACAGTGGTTAAGAGTCTGCCTGCCAATGCAGGGGACACAGGTTCAACATATGCAATGAAGCCTGTGCAAATGAGAAGCCTGGGCACCAAGGCACTCGTCACAACTAGAGAAAGTCCATGCAAAGAAACAAAGAGCCAGCACAGCCAAAAATAAATAAAAGTAAAAAAAACCAGTACAGCCAAAAACTTAATTTTTTAAAAATTTAACACTCAACGAATAAATTTTATTTCAAACTTCTTAAAGGAAGTTACTGGATAATAACTTCTACATACAGTAATCCCTACATACAGACTTTCAAGTTGTGAACCTTCAAGAATGCAAACGTGCGTTCATATGTCCAAACACATAAGCTAGTTCACGCGTCTGGCATAGAATGTCATAAGCATGCATCCTCTGCAAGTGGTTGTGCTTTCGTGTACTTTTCTGTACAGTACTACAGAGAGTACCATACAATAGTCCAGTATCTGTACATCAAGCCCAAGATGTCTGGAAGCAAGTGTAAAAGTAGCAGTGATGTAGCTGGTACTCCTGTACTTTTCGAGGTACTGTAAAATTAAAATATTTTTATTTTTGTTTGTTTTCATGTATTCTTTGTGTGAAAAATCTTACCAACTTCCATAGTACAGTACCATACAGCTGATTATGTTAGTTGGATGCCTAGATTAATTTTGCTGGACTTAGTATGAAGGGAAGAATCCAACGTACCTTATGAACCAATTGGGCTTACAAACATGCTCTCAGAATGGAATTCCTTTGTACGTCAGGGACTTACTATTCTGACAACAGGAGCTTCTTGTCTCTTTTAGACTATATATATCAGTGAATGAAAGTTAACAGAGATGCAGATTTGACTACATTACGGAATAAGTTTCTAACCATTAAAGCAAGCTGAGTATGGAATGGTGGCTGGTCTAAAGTAGTGAGTGGTTGGCCCCTGTAGCTGTTTATTCTGAGGACCAACAGTGTTGTATCAAAGACCATTTACTAGAGAGCACACAGTGGGTAGCACACAGTAAATGCTCAATAAATAATAGATGAAGCAATGATAGAGAAAAGTTTCCTCTGTGGGGTCTAATCCAAATCAAAGATTCTGTCATTTTACCAGAGGTTCATTCAGAAGAGTATCATTTAGTACTCTAACATTTGGGACACTTTGTACTTTTATTAATAATATTATTACTACTAACAATATTAGCTGCCAACCACGAAAAACTCCTATTTCTAAGGCTGTCTGCTAAGTGCCCTAAGTTGTCTCATATAAACACTTACGTGAGAGAAAGATCATCAATCTACTTTACAGGTGAGAAAACTGAGGTTCTCTGTCTTTATAAAAGGCATATGCAAGAACTGGATAATAACTTCTACATACAGTAACCCTACATACAGACTTTCAAGTTGTGAACCTTCAAGAATGCAAACGTGCTCATATGTCCAAACACATAAGCTAGTTCACGTCTGGCATAGAATGTCATAAGCATGCATCCTCTGCAAGGGGTTGTGCTTTCGTGTACTTTTCTGTACAGTACTACAGAGAGTACCATACAATAGGCCAGTATCTGTACATCAAGCCCAAGATGTCTGGAAGCAAGTGTAAAAGTAGCAGTGATGTAGCTGGTACTCCTGTACTTTTCGAGGTACTGTAAAATTAAAATATTTTTATTTTTGTTTGTTTTCATGTATTCTTTGTGTGAAAAATCTTACCAACTTCCATAGTACAGTACCATACAGCTGATTATGTTAGTTGGATGCCTAGATTAATTTTGCTGGACTTAGTATGAAGGGAAGAATCCAACGTACCTTATGAACCAATTGGGCTTACAAACATGCTCTCAGAATGGAATTCCTTTGTACGTCAGGGACTTACTATTCTGACAACAGGAGCTTCTTGTCTCTTTTAGACTATATATATCAGTGAATGAAAGTTAACAGAGATGCAGATTTGACTACATTACGGAATAAGTTTCTAACCATTAAAGCAAGCTGAGTATGGAATGGTGGCTGGTCTAAAGTAGTGAGTGGTTGGCCCCTGTAGCTGTTTATTCTGAGGACCAACAGTGTTGTATCAAAGACCATTTACTAGAGAGCACACAGTGGGTAGCACACAGTAAATGCTCAATAAATAATAGATGAAGCAATGATAGAGAAAAGTTTCCTCTGTGGGGTCTAATCCAAATCAAAGATTCTGTCATTTTACCAGAGGTTCATTCAGAAGAGTATCATTTAGTACTCTAACATTTGGGACACTTTGTACTTTTATTAATAATATTATTACTACTAACAATATTAGCTGCCAACCACGAAAAACTCCTATTTCTAAGGCTGTCTGCTAAGTGCCCTAAGTTGTCTCATATAAACACTTACGTGAGAGAAAGATCATCAATCTACTTTACAGGTGAGAAAACTGAGGTTCTCTGTCTTTATATGGCATATGCAAGACCATGCAGTTAACAGGATACAAACTCAAGATTCAATATGAATCTGCCTAGCTCTAAAATCATACTTGCCACTCATTATACCAATGCAAAGAACAAAATGGCTGATTATCTTTCAGAAAGTATCATATGGATAATAATCTTCAAGTAAGGCAGAGACACAAATGTCCTCAAAGATACATGCATTCCCTTGAATCATGGAGGTACCATTACTCTTCCTTGAAAAGATCTCAGGAAGAAAAGAGACCATGAGGCTGGATTAGAGGGAATTTTACCTTTGTTCAACTCCATTATGGGAACAAAATCCAAGGGAGAAGCTCACTGAGGCTTCCAGCTACCATTTTAAAGGGAGCTGAGGCCTACAAACCAGAACTACTACTAGGAACATGTGTAAACTTTGGAAGTTTCTTAAGTATGTTTATCTTGCTAATTTTTTTTTTTTTTTTTCAAAATGATTTGCTGAAAACCCATAAAGAGAAGAGGATCCGTGTGCTTCTTTGCAACCCCATGGACTACAGTCCTCTAGGCTTCTCTGACCATGGGATTCTCCAGGTAAGACTACCGGAGTGATCTTCCTTCTCCAGAGAATCTTCCTGACCCAAGGATCGAACCCACATCTCTTAAGTCTCCTGCATGGATAAGTGGACACTTCATCACTAATGCCACCTGAGACTAGGGCAGAGATAAAAAGAAGCTTCTTTTTTTAATAACCAGGCTGCATAGGGAGAATAAAGAACTTTAGTGACAGAATTTGCAGCAAAAGTGCCCCAGAGAGAAAAACCTAAGTGAAGCAGCTAAGCTCTGTGGGGTCTAATCCAAATCAAAGATTCTGTCATTTTACCAGAGGTTCATTCAGAAGAGTATCATTTAGTACTCTAACATTTGGGACACTTTGTACTTTTATTAATAATATTATTACTACTAACAATATTAGCTGCCAACCACGAAAAACTCCTATTTCTAAGGCTGTCTGCTAAGTGCCCTAAGTTGTCTCATATAAACACTTACGTGAGAGAAAGATCATCAATCTACTTTACAGGTGAGAAAACTGAGGTTCTCTGTCTTTATATGGCATATGCAAGACCATGCAGTTAACAGGATACAAACTCAAGATTCAATATGAATCTGCCTAGCTCTAAAATCATACTTGCCACTCATTATACCAATGCAAAGAACAAAATGGCTGATTATCTTTCAGAAAGTATCATATGGATAATAATCTTCAAGTAAGGCAGAGACACAAATGTCCTCAAAGATACATGCATTCCCTTGAATCATGGAGGTACCATTACTCTTCCTTGAAAAGATCTCAGGAAGAAAAGAGACCATGAGGCTGGATTAGAGGGAATTTTACCTTTGTTCAACTCCATTATGGGAACAAAATCCAAGGGAGAAGCTCACTGAGGCTTCCAGCTACCATTTTAAAGGGAGCTGAGGCCTACAAACCAGAACTACTACTAGGAACATGTGTAAACTTTGGAAGTTTCTTAAGTATGTTTATCTTGCTAATTTTTTTTTTTTTTTTCAAAATGATTTGCTGAAAACCCATAAAGAGAAGAGGATCCGTGTGCTTCTTTGCAACCCCATGGACTACAGTCCTCTAGGCTTCTCTGACCATGGGATTCTCCAGGTAAGACTACCGGAGTGATCTTCCTTCTCCAGAGAATCTTCCTGACCCAAGGATCGAACCCACATCTCTTAAGTCTCCTGCATGGATAAGTGGACACTTCATCACTAATGCCACCTGAGACTAGGGCAGAGATAAAAAGAAGCTTCTTTTTTTAATAACCAGGCTGCATAGGGAGAATAAAGAACTTTAGTGACAGAATTTGCAGCAAAAGTGCCCCAGAGAGAAAAACCTAAGTGAAGCAGCTAAGCTCTGTGGTCCAAAAAAGAAAAAGAAGGAAATTAAACTGGACTGTCTAGGGGCTGGTTGGGGTCCATCTCAGTAAGCAGCAGGACACGTCACCATCTTCACCAATGGTTCCACAGTAAAGAATCTGCCTGCAATGCAGGTGACACAGGAGATGCAGGTCCATGGGGTCACAAAGAGTCAGCTACTATTGAGAGACTGAGGACACCACACATCTGGGACACAGATGACTGGCCAGTGACAGATATTTGGAGCTGTACTACAGAAGTGGTTCTCAAAATGTGGTTTCCAGGCCAGTGTGTCATCTTTACCTGGGAACTTACTTGATATGCAAACACTGCAGCCCCATCGCTGACCTACTGAATCGAAACCCCTGGGGCGAGGCCCTGGAGCCAGTATTTTAATAAGCCTCTAGATGGCTCTGACATATACACAAGTTTGCAAACGACTGCACTAGGGAAGAGGATTTGGCTCATAATAGCATTTCACCTCAGGAGGTACTGGTCCCCTGATAAAAGGTGAAAACAAAAACAAGTTGATTACAAAGTCACTGTGCTAGGAGATCTAAAGAAAACTCTTCGTTTTTTAAATATCTACCTAAATGACACAAAAGAAGCAAGGCAACTAATCCATTAAGTGATCACAAGTCATCACTCACAGTAGCATCTATCTTCTATGTATATAGCTGTACAATTCACATTTGTTTGCTTACAGTTTCACTTGTTAACCAAAACCAAGAATACTCACTATAAATAATATAAAAATAGGACCTAAAATTAGTGAAACTTTCCATATCAGTTAGCAATGAATTTGGCCGAAAACAACATATGCCTAAAATAAACATATATTATTCATTCCAGTCAGACACTTTAAAGAAAAATATTACAACTAAAAAAAAAAAAAATCCATACTCTAGTTATCAATGGAATATTAGACACTGATGCCTTAAAATAACCTCAGGTATGCAGATGACACCATCCTATGGCAGAAAGCTAAGAGAAACTAAAGAGCCTCTTGAAGGTGAAAGAGGAGAGTGAAAAAGCTAGCTTAAAACTCAACATTCAAAAAACAAAGATCATGGCATCTGGTCCCGTTACTTCATGGCAAATAGATGGGGGGGAAATAGAAACCATGACAGACTTGGGCTCCAAAATTACTGTGGATGGTGACTGCAGACATGAAATTAATAGATGCTTGCTCCTTCGAAGAAAAGCTAGACAGTGGATTAAAAAGCAGAGACATCACTTTGCTGACAAGTCTGTCTAGTCAAAGGTATGGTTTTACCAGTAGTTGTATGGAAGTGAGAGTTGGACCATAAAGAAGGGTGAGCACCAAAAAAGTGCTACCTTTGAACTGTGGTGCTGGAGAACTCTTGAGAGTGCCTGCACTTCAAGGAGATCAAACTAGTCAATCCTAAAGGAAATCAGCCCTGAGTATTCATTAAAACAAATGATGCTGAAGCTGAAGCTCCAACTCTTTTGCTACCCGATGCAAAGAGATGATTCATTGGAAAAGACCCTGATGTTGGGAAAAATACAAGGCAAAAGAAGAAGAGGACGACAGAGGATGAGATGGTTTGATGGCATCACTGAGTCAATGGACATGAGTTTGAGCAAGCTCCAAAAAATGGTGAAGTTCAGGGAAGTCTGGTATGCTGCAGTCCATGGGGTCACAAAGAGTCAGACGCAATCGATTAACTGAACTGAATTGTACTAAAATGAAAGGCACATTACTCAAATATACTCAAGAACTTGTTTACAAATGTGACAAATCTGGGACCTCCCTAGTAGTCCAGTGCCTAAGACTCCATACTTCCAGTGCAGCAGGCCTGGGTTCAACCTATGGTCAGGAAACTAGATGCCACAAGTCACAGCTAAGAGTTTGCATGCCACGACTAAAAGAACCTCCATACTGCAATAAAGATCAAAGATGCCACATGCCACAAATAAGGCCTGGTGCAGTCAACTAAATAAATTTAAAAATGACATCTGCCACTATCCTTATTGTACAGGTAAATGATGCTAAGGAGTTGGAAACACTAAGGAAAAAAAAGTATACAAATCACACCCAAATCCATCTGAAGTCAGGATACTCTGCTTCCCAGATTTCAAAACATGAATCTTTACATTTCTCCTAACAAATAACCAATGTCATTAGCAGACATATATAACCTACTTCCAAACTTTTTTATTCAGAGATTGAATACAGCAAAAAAGGAAGAAATATTTTAAAACAAACCCTTTTATTGAAGTAAAAGAAACTCAAGGCCTCTCAGCATGAGAAGAAGATCATCCCATGAGGTGGCTGAAGAAAGGGAGGTGAAGCCATAGATACAAACAGACTCCCAGTTGCAGAACTTCACATTGATGTCAACCACGCTGGAGAAATGCCAGCACGCCTCAGCCATGGAAGGAACATGATCACACAGGTTTACACAGGGGAAAGGCAAGGGGAGCAGGCTGGGATTCCATTGGCCATACCTATGGGAGGTGACAGCTTTCTTTCCTCATCTTCAAGTGCTTAAGACAGTATTCCTTTATTAACATGATGTTAACCCAGAGAAGATACTGTGATGGTGCAGGTGAGGGCAGGGTTGGGGGAACACCAGAAGAGCAAATTATTTTGATTTAGTTCATACAGTTCTCTTTCCAACCTTGCTGTATTCAGAGACACCTAATTATATCACCATATGCTTTGAAAAGAACATTTTTTCACTGCATCTAAAATAAGCATATGGTGAAATATTTTTTCAGTTATCTTTTAAATGAAGTGAAGAAAAATTGATTAACTGAACTGAATTGTACAAATGGCACATTACTCAAATATACTCAAGAACTTGTTTACAAATGTGACAAATCTGGGACCTCCCTAGTAGTCCAGTGCCTAAGACTCCATACTTCCAGTGCAGCAGGCCTGGGTTCAACCTATGGTCAGGAAACTAGATGCCACAAGTCACAGCTAAGAGTTTGCATGCCACGACTAAAAGAACCTCCATACTGCAATAAAGATCAAAGATGCCACATGCCACAAATAAGGCCTGGTGCAGTCAACTAAATAAATTTAAAAATGACATCTGCCACTATCCTTATTGTACAGGTAAATGATGCTAAGGAGTTGGAAACACTAAGGAAAAAAAAGTATACAAATCACACCCAAATCCATCTGAAGTCAGGATACTCTGCTTCCCAGATTTCAAAACATGAATCTTTACATTTCTCCTAACAAATAACCAATGTCATTAGCAGACATATATAACCTACTTCCAAACTTTTTTATTCAGAGATTGAATACAGCAAAAAAGGAAGAAATATTTTAAAACAAACCCTTTTATTGAAGTAAAAGAAACTCAAGGCCTCTCAGCATGAGAAGAAGATCATCCCATGAGGTGGTTGAAGAAAGGGAGGTGAAGCCATAGATACAAACAGACTCCCAGTTGCAGAACTTCACATTGATGTCAACCACGCTGGAGAAATGCCAGCACGCCTCAGCCATGGAAGGAACATGATCACACAGGTTTACACAGGGAAAGGCAAGGGGAGCAGGCTGGGATTCCATTGGCCATACCTATGGGAGGTGACAGCTTTCTTTCCTCATCTTCAAGTGCTTAAGACAGTATTCCTTTATTAACATGATGTTAACCCAGAGAAGATACTGTGATGGTGCAGGTGAGGGCAGGGTTGGGGGAACACCAGAAGAGCAAATTATTTTGATTTAGTTCATACAGTTCTCTTTCCAACCTTGCTGTATTCAGAGACACCTAATTATATCACCATATGCTTTGAAAAGAACATTTTTTCACTGCATCTAAAATAAGCATATGGTGAAATATTTTTTCAGTTATCTTTTAAATGAAGTGAAGAAAAATTGATGTAGTATATAATACTTCTAATATATAAAGAGCTTGAAGACCTTTGAGATATAACATCAGGATAGATGGATTAATAATTTTCTTGACATATTTTTGCCTGTTTGATTAATTAATTGGTGTCTTGAGACCATGTCATTTTATTTCAAGATCTGAATGTATATGGGTTCATCTAGTAATGGATATCACTTTAATTGGATTTGAAATTGGGGTTTATGTCTCTGAGGATCTTAACTGGCCAGAGTAGTCAAAAGTATTAATTAATGCACTTCATAATATTAACTTATTTTCTGATTGCCTCATGGTCGTCCTCAGTTCATAGATTTGTGAAAGTTTTCCTCCCAGCATGAACTCATGGCTGTACATTTGGGTGTTATAAAGGATTAGTCAAATGCAAAATTATGGGGAAAAACTCTTTTAAAAATTATCATAGGCCTTCTGTTACTGATTTTTAAATTATTTTACTGAAAATGCACTTGTTATATCTAGGAAAAATTCAACTATGTGTTTCATGAATGCCTGGATCTACTTTATCAAATACAAATGCATTAGCCAGCATCATCAAATTAAACCATTTAAACAATGATTTTCATTGATCTGTTCCAGAAACAATGTGTGTCAAAATATACGTCAAGTAGGTTGGAGGTCAAAATACATGGGAATTCGCTGTGATTCTTTCAGTCACTATCTTTGCAATCCTGGTCAAGTTAACCTATGTTTTTGTTTTGGATTAACCTGCCCTTATTTGTAAAATGAGGCTACATTCTAATATGGCCATGATTCACTGAAGGCAGGGTCTGGGAAGCCTACAGAGTGAAGAGCCTGTGTCTGTTCGCTGACTGTTTCCTGCTCATGGAGAGATCTACCAATCACTCAAAGACACCAATACATAGTCTACAGTGAGGTGTGGAGAAACTCTTCTAACAATTTCAAGCCTAACAATGAATAGAAATCAGCCTCACAGTGCTTCTATGCACATCAATAGGTCCCAATATATTCCCAGAAACCTCCTGAGGTAAGGCAAGTGGTCCAAGAACACCTCCCAGGAATTATCCAAGAGATTCCTGGCCCACTGCTTTCCCATCATAAGAGTCCTGTTCCATAAGAAAGCATGGTCCTTTGTTCACATTGCCCTCTGTTAGAGTCTCTTGGTATGGGTGATTAAAGAGTGTTATTTAGAATCAGAGGGAGATAAAACCTCACAGGTATTTGATGTGATCTACAAGGCCCTGTATGATTTGGCCACTTGTTTCTACCTCTAACTGCCCCCTGCCTTGATAGGACTCCCAAACCTCCATGTCTAACCCCCTAACTGCCCCTGGCCATCCTGCTCCATGGGTCCAAAAATGCACTTCATAATATTAACTTATTTTCTGATTGCCTCATGGTCGTCCTCAGTTCATAGATTTGTGAAAGTTTTCCTCCCAGCATGAACTCATGGCTGTACATTTGGGTGTTATAAAGGATTAGTCAAATGCAAAATTATGGGGAAAAACTCTTTTAAAAATTATCATAGGCCTTCTGTTACTGATTTTTAAATTATTTTACTGAAAATGCACTTGTTATATCTAGGAAAAATTCAACTATGTGTTTCATGAATGCCTGGATCTACTTTATCAAATACAAATGCATTAGCCAGCATCATCAAATTAAACCATTTAAACAATGATTTTCATTGATCTGTTCCAGAAACAATGTGTGTCAAAATATACGTCAAGTAGGTTGGAGGTCAAAATACATGGGAATTCGCTGTGATTCTTTCAGTCACTATCTTTGCAATCCTGGTCAAGTTAACCTATGTTTTTGTTTTGGATTAACCTGCCCTTATTTGTAAAATGAGGCTACATTCTAATATGGCCATGATTCACTGAAGGCAGGGTCTGGGAAGCCTACAGAGTGAAGAGCCTGTGTCTGTTCGCTGACTGTTTCCTGCTCATGGAGAGATCTACCAATCACTCAAAGACACCAATACATAGTCTACAGTGAGGTGTGGAGAAACTCTTCTAACAATTTCAAGCCTAACAATGAATAGAAATCAGCCTCACAGTGCTTCTATGCACATCAATAGGTCCCAATATATTCCCAGAAACCTCCTGAGGTAAGGCAAGTGGTCCAAGAACACCTCCCAGGAATTATCCAAGAGATTCCTGGCCCACTGCTTTCCCATCATAAGAGTCCTGTTCCATAAGAAAGCATGGTCCTTTGTTCACATTGCCCTCTGTTAGAGTCTCTTGGTATGGGTGATTAAAGAGTGTTATTTAGAATCAGAGGGAGATAAAACCTCACAGGTATTTGATGTGATCTACAAGGCCCTGTATGATTTGGCCACTTGTTTCTACCTCTAACTGCCCCCTGCCTTGATAGGACTCCCCCAAACCTCCATGCTCCAGATATAGCAGCCACCTTGCCTCCTGCCCCAGGCCCTGGCACCTTCAGCTCCCTCAGGAAGATTCCAGTCACATGCTCCATGGGTCCACAGACACAGTCTTGATGCAATTTCTGTTACAGTATCACTTTTTCAGGGAAATTTTCTATAACCCCCAATTTAGGCCAGGTTTGTTTAAGAGGAACTCTAAGGGGTCATGATACTTTCCTTTGCTTACCTACATTTGCAACTATGCATTCATGATGGAATATGGACATATTTTAGGCAATTTGCAGGAGAATACTCCAATAACATCTGTGTCCAAAACTCAGTGATAACATCCATGAGGGAATGTACTCTGAGTCTTTGGCTCACCAGTTCCATCATCCAAATTCAATGTGTGCAAGTAACCATTTATGACTGATTTACCACACATATTTGAATACTGACTCTGCCATTAATTACCTCTGTGGTCTTGGACAGGTTTCTTAATCTCTGTGTGCCTCAGCTTTTTCATATGTAAAATGGGGGTTATAAGAGGATATACTTATCAGAACTGTGGCAGGATTAAATGTGTTTATTCACCTGAAGCACATAGTAAGAACAGAATAAAGTAAATGTAAAGCATCCAGTAAATTTGACTATTATTATTTAGAGCAGTAAATAAATGCATTAATATTAATTTTAAGGTTATTCCTTCAGCTCATGCAGTTCAATATAAAAAACAAAACACATTAATCAAAAAGTAAATGGAAGATCTAAATATACATTTCTCCAAAGAAGACATACAGATAAAAAAGGGAAAGATCAACTCAAAATGGATTAAAGACTTAAATGTAAGGCCAGAAACCATCAAACTCTTAGAGGAGAATATAGGCAAAACCCTCAAGGACATCAATCAAAGCAAGATCTTCTCTGACCCACCTACTAGAATAGTGGAACTAAAAAGACAAATGAACATGTGGGACCTAATGAAACTTAAAAGCTTTTGCACAGCTAAAGAAATTACAAAAAAGCTGAACAGACAGCCCACAGAGTGGGAGAAAATCATAGCAAATGAAACAACAGACAAAGAATTAATCTCCAAAATCTACAAGCAATTCAGACAACTCAGCACTGGAAAAACGAACAACCCAATCAAAAAACGGGAAAAGGACCTAAACAGACACCTCTCCAACGATGACATACAGATGGCCCAAAAACACATGAAACGATGCTCAACTTCACTAATAATTAGAGAAATGCAAATCAAAACTACAATGAGATATCACCTCACACCCGTCAGAATGGCCATCATCCACAAATCAACAGACAATAAATGCTGGAGAGGCTGCGGAGAAAAGGGAACACTTCTGCATTGCTGGTGGGAGTGTAAATTGATACAGCCTCTATGGAAGACAGTCTGGAGATTTCTTAAAAAACTAAAAATAGAAGCACCATATGACCCAGCAATCCCACTCTTAGGCTTATACCCTGACGAAATCAAAACTGAAAGAAGCACCTGTACCCCAATGTTCATTGTAGCTCTCTATACAGTAGCTAGAACATGGAAGGAACCTAGATGCCCATCGACGAACGAATGGATCCAAAAGCTCTGGTACATATATACAATGGAATACTACACAGCTGTAAAGAGAAATGCAGAAGAATCAACCCTAATGAGGTGGCTGGATCTAGAACGTATCATCAAAAGTGAAGTCAGTCAGAAAGAGAAGGACAAATACAGTATATTAACACATATATATGGAATCTAGTAGGATGGCGATGATGGCACATGCAGTGAAGCGACAGAAAGACAGATATGGACAGTGGACATATGGACATTGTGGGGAAGGAACAGTGGGTGAGAGGCGTAAAGGAAGTAGCATGAAGGCCTGTACTATCATATGTGAAGAAAATACCTATAGTCTTTGCTCTGTGAGAAAAGGGGATCCTTCAGGGGTGCTGTGTGATGGTCGGGAGGGGAGGGAAGGGGGGGATATACATGTGACTAATCTGAGAGCATGCATGTCTGTGAACAACAAAACTCTGTAAAAGTTAAAAGTAAAATAAAGGTTTAAAAAAAAAAAAAAAAAAAGGGGCTTCCCTGGTGGTCCAGTGGATAAAGAGTCCGCCTTGCAGTACAAGGGGCACTGGCTAATCCCTGGCCAGAGAGGATCCTACCTGCCATGGAGCAGCTGGACCAATGTGTCCAATATGAGCCAGAGCTCTGGAGGGCATGTGCCCAGAGCTGGTGCTCTGCAACGGGAGAGGTCATTGCAATGGGAGGCCCACACAGGCCAAAGAACAAAGATGGATGGAAATAAATAAATAAATAAACAATACAAGAGGCTAAATTTTTTTTAAAAAAACAGCATATGACAAGTTCAGCAGCACTAATTATTAGAAAAATGCCAATCAAAACTGCAATGAGGGGCTTCCCTGGTGGTCCAGTGGGTAAGGACACCGCCTTGTAGTGCAAGGGGAGCCGGTTTTATCCCTGGCCTGGGAAGATCCCACATACCACAGAGCGGCTGGACTGATATGTCCAACGACTGAGATGGTGCTCTGCAGTGAGAGAGGCCACAGCAATGGGAGGCCCACACAGGCCAAAGAACAAAGATGGATGGAAATAAATAAATGAAAGATCAATAGAAAAAAAAAAAAATCAATAGAAGTGCCCCCCCCAAAAAAAAGTTTAAAAAAAAAAAAACTACAATGAAGTATCACCTCATACCAGTCAAAATGGTCCTCATCAAAGAATCTACAAACGGACTTCCCTGGTGGTCCAGTGGGCAAAGAGTCTGCCTTGCAGTGCAAGGGGCACTGGTTCAATCCCTGTCCTGGGAAGATTCCATGTGCCATGAAGCAGCTGGGCCAGTGTATCCAATTACGAGCCAGTGCTCTGGAGAGCATGCGCCAAGAGCCAGTGCTCTGCAACAAGAGAGGCCACTGCAACAGGAGGCCCACAAGCCAAAGAATAAAGAAGGATGAAAATAAATAAATAAATAAATAATAAAAGAGGCCAAACTTTTTTTTAAATGTCTACAAATAATAAAAGGTGGAGAGAATGTCAACAAGAGGGAACATTATAAGTTGTTGGTGGGAATGTAAACTGGCAGAGCCATTATGAAGAATAGTATGGCAGTTCCTTAAAAAATTAAAAGCAGAACTATCATCTCATCCAGCAATCCCACTTCTGGGCATATATCTGGAGAAAACCATAATTAAAAAATATATATGTGCCCCAGTATTCACTACAACACTGTTTACAATAACCAAGACATAGAAACAACCTAAGTATCTATCAACAGTGGAATGGATAAAGATGTGGTAAATACATACAATGGAATGTCACTCAGTCATAGAATGTAATAATGTCAATTGGCAACAACATAGATGGACCTAAGATTGCCATACTGAGTGAAATAAGTCGTAGAGAGAAAGACAAATACCACATGATATTGTTTATATGTGGAATCTAAAAAGACAGTACAAATGAACTTATCTACAAAACATTCACAAATATAGAAAACAAACCTATGGTTATCAAGGGGAAAGGTAGGCAAGGTACATATTGGGAGACTGGGACTGACACATATACACTCCTAAATATAGATACTAATAAAGACTTACTGTGACCTAAAGTGCTCAGAGCACTCTACTTAATACTGTATATGGGAAAAGAGTATAAAAAAAGAGATGATATTGGGATTCCCTGGTGGTTCAGTGTCTAAGATGCCGAGATCCCAATGCAGGGGGCCTGGGTTTAATCCCTGGTCAGGAAACTAGATCCCACATACTACAACTAAGACCTGGTACAGCCAAATAAATGAATATATTTTTTAAAAAGAGTGGATAAACTTATATGTATAACTGATTCACTCTGCTGTATACGAAACCAACACAACAATGTAAATTGAGCACACACCAATAAAAATTAAATATAAATATTATTGATATCATCATTAAATGTTATTAAAAAGTCATTGGATAATACTCAATGATTCTGAGAAAGGAAAAACTATAGAAATAGAAAACAGAAGGCCTGGAGGGGTGGGATGGGGGGATATACTTATGACTAATCTGCGGTCATACATATCTGTATACAACAAAACTCTGTAAAAGTAAAAAGTAAAATCAAAATTTAAAAAAAATAAAGAAAACAGACTAGGGTTTGTGGGCAGCTGAGGATGACTACAATGGTAGGTAAATAACTTTATGTTAATACTTTGTCAAAATCTATAGAACTATCTACCACAAAGAGTGAATTTACTGTATGCAAATTTGAAAAATGAAAGATTACTTGATAGCTTGTACAATTACTATATTTCTGGAGAACCAGATCTAGAACTGAGCAGAAATTTGTAAAAGGCCAATCAATAATCAGCTTAATGGGTGGGGGGAAAAAAGCATGGCTACTTCTGGAGACTGGAGGCCAGCATCCAGGGCATGGAGCATGCAAAGCTACATCAAGATTCACTGTCCCTGTTGGCTCCACAGATAAGTCGTAGAGAAGAAAAAAAACAAAAAATACCACATGATATTGTTTATATGTGGAATCTAAAAAGACAGTACAAATGAACTTATCTACAAAACATTCACAAATATAGAAAACAAACCTATGGTTATCAAGGGGAAAGGTAGGCAAGGTACATATTGGGAGACTGGGACTGACACATATACACTCCTAAATATAGATACTAATAAAGACTTACTGTGACCTAAAGTGCTCAGAGCACTCTACTTAATACTGTATATGGGAAAAGAGTATAAAAAAAGAGATGATATTGGGATTCCCTGGTGGTTCAGTGTCTAAGATGCCGAGATCCCAATGCAGGGGGCCTGGGTTTAATCCCTGGTCAGGAAACTAGATCCCACATACTACAACTAAGACCTGGTACAGCCAAATAAATGAATATATTTTTTAAAAAGAGTGGATAAACTTATATGTATAACTGATTCACTCTGCTGTATACCGAAACCAACACAACAATGTAAATTGAGCACACACCAATAAAAATTAAATATAAATATTATTGATATCATCATTAAATGTTATTAAAAAGTCATTGGATAATACTCAATGATTCTGAGAAAGGAAAAACTATAGAAATAGAAAACAGAAGGCCTGGAGGGGTGGGATGGGGGGATATACTTATGACTAATCTGCGGTCATACATATCTGTATACAACAAAACTCTGTAAAAGTAAAAAGTAAAATCAAAATTTAAAAAAAATAAAGAAAACAGACTAGGGTTTGTGGGCAGCTGAGGATGACTACAATGGTAGGTAAATAACTTTATGTTAATACTTTGTCAAAATCTATAGAACTATCTACCACAAAGAGTGAATTTACTGTATGCAAATTTGAAAAATGAAAGATTACTTGATAGCTTGTACAATTACTATATTTCTGGAGAACCAGATCTAGAACTGAGCAGAAATTTGTAAAAGGCCAATCAATAATCAGCTTAATGGGTGGGGGGAAAAAAGCATGGCTACTTCTGGAGACTGGAGGCCAGCATCCAGGGCATGGAGCATGCAAAGCTACATCAAGATTCACTGTCCCTGTTGGCTCCACAGCCCCTGGAAATGGGATATCAACCCTTCATGAGAAACACTTGCCAGCTGAGAGGATACTCTGTCATGACTTCTTAGGTTAGTCACTACCAATTCAGTCTATCTAACATGAGTGCAAAACTACTCAAGCCTAGATCATGAACATGGATCCTAGCTGCAAGGGAGGCTGGACACACAAATGTGTATTTATGCTTTATAATTATGAGCAAATGCTACCCCAACAACACTATAAGGTAGAAAATTATTCAGAATACAGGCATAGGTTCACATTGGTCATCAAAAATAAAAACTTCCATGAAATAAACATGTCAGTGACAGTTTTCAATAAATGAATCAGATTTACAACAAAGAGCTGAAATCAGGCCTTTCATAAAAATAGTTCTTATTAACAAACAATTGTAATGGCAGGCAATTACTCCTGCCCAGCTTGAATATAAACTAACATTTAACAAGAAGCAAGGGCTTCCCTAGTGGTCCAGTGAGTAAAGAGTCCACCTTGTAGTATAAGGGGCACTGGTTCTATTCCTGGTCTGGGAAGATCCCATGTGCCATGAAGTGGCTGGACCGGTTGCCCAATTACGAGCCAGCACTCTGGAGTGCATGCACCCAGAGAGCATGACAGTGCTATGCAGTGAGAGAGGCCACTGCAATGGAAGGCCCACACATGCCAAAGAATAAAAAGATGGATGAAAATGACAAGAAGCAATATGTCAGAGTGGAAAGGGAACTGAACCAGATGATCAGAGATCTTGAATTTGCAGAAAAATGCCTTGACCACCCTCACCCCTGGCCCTGCTTAAGGCTTTACTCCCATATCAAAGAAACCCCATACAGAACTGTAATGAAAGTGAAATTAGGGAAAAAGTACCCACGTTTTTAAAACTCTAAAGCACTATATAAATGCAAGTTAGGGCTTTCCTGGTGGTTCAGTGGGTAAAGAGTCTGCCTGGGGGCACCAGTTCAATCTCTGGCCTGAGAAGGTCCCACATGCAGCAGAACAGCTGGATCAGTGTGTCCAATTACAAGCCAGCACTCTGGAGTGCATGAGCCCTGAGCTGGACCTCTGCAGCAAGGGAGGCCACTGAGATGGGAGGCCCACATAGGCCAAAGGATAAAGATGGATGAAAATAAATGGGTAAAAAAAAATCAATAAATAGAGGATAAAGTTAAAAAAAAAAAAAAAAAAAGAATACTGGAGTAGGTAGCCCTTCCCTTCTCCAGGGTAGCTAAAAAAACCAAAAAGTTATAAAATAGTGTCACCCCTTTAAAATGACTTAAATCTCCTTGGGTTGAAATGCAATGGCTCCAAGATATACCTTCTGGAGAAGGTATTTTTATCCTTCGGCCTCACATCTCCCTGTCAGCCCATGAAAGACAGCATACTCTCACCTGTGCTCCCAGACCATCTCTCCACCCATTTCTCAGCTCCTCATCTGGCTCCTGTAAGAAGAAAAATTGTTAATGCCATTAGCCTCATGACTGGATCAAAGGTGACTAGTAGCAGAGCCACTATTCCAAAATCAAGAATAACTTCCACTAATTTTCTGTGGCTACCTGACCCTGTTCTGTTGGTTCACAGAGTAGAGCCCAGGGGCTGGTTAGCATCTTTACCCAGGGGCTGGTTAGGCAACTGGATTTAGGAAGCCAGGGGCAAGAAGCTCTGCCTAGAGGGCTAGTCCTCTTCCTCATGAACGACCACCATTTGACAGGGGAACCTGCCTTCTGAAGCTCCGGGCATTTACCCAGCTATTCGATCTCAGAAGTCATGACCCATACTTTGGTTCCCTCCTCCCTGCCTCAGACAGGTTGTTTACTAGTGAAGTGCCCTAGGCAGCAGGTGGGCCAGTGGTAGGATTTAGTACTTAAAACTCCACTGAAATTGCAGCAGAAATCTTTTAGGCTTAGAAGAAAAAGGAGCCTTAGAAAACTATCTGTATCATAATTCTGTCAAAATAAAAATGCCCCTGAATTCTGTGTATTCTCTTATACAACTTTGAGAATAATTTTTGAAAAGATCACAAAGAATGCAAACAAAATATTGACTACGCCAGCCATTTGAGAGGAGAATGAACTGAGGAAGATAGAGGGGGGAATGTAGAGAGAAGGGTTGACTTTTTCCCTGTGTAGTTATGAATCCTTTTTTTTTTTTTTTTGGCCACTTCTATTGATCTTTCATTTATTTATTTCCATCCATCTTCGTCCCCTAGCCTGTGCAGGCCTCCCATTGCAGCAGCCTCCCTCGCTGTACAGTGCCACTCTGGCGCGTGCACCCCAGAGCTCCGGCTCAGTAATTGGACACATCAGTCCAACTGCTCTGCAGCACGTGGGATCCTCCCAGGCCAGGGATCGAATCGTCGCCCCAAAAGTTATAAAATAGTGTCACCCCTTTAAAATGACTTAAATCTCCTTGGGTTGAAATGCAATGGCTCCAAGATATACCTTCTGGAGAAGGTATTTTTATCCTTCGGCCTCACATCTCCCTGTCAGCCCATGAAAGACAGCATACTCTCACCTGTGCTCCCAGACCATCTCTCCACCCATTTCTCAGCTCCTCATCTGGCTCCTGTAAGAAGAAAAATTGTTAATGCCATTAGCCTCATGACTGGATCAAAGGTGACTAGTAGCAGAGCCACTATTCCAAAATCAAGAATAACTTCCACTAATTTTCTGTGGCTACCTGACCCTGTTCTGTTGGTTCACAGAGTAGAGCCCAGGGGCTGGTTAGCATCTTTACCCAGGGGCTGGTTAGGCAACTGGATTTAGGAAGCCAGGGGCAAGAAGCTCTGCCTAGAGGGCTAGTCCTCTTCCTCATGAACGACCACCATTTGACAGGGGAACCTGCCTTCTGAAGCTCCGGGCATTTACCCAGCTATTCGATCTCAGAAGTCATGACCCATACTTTGGTTCCCTCCTCCCTGCCTCAGACAGGTTGTTTACTAGTGAAGTGCCCTAGGCAGCAGGTGGGCCAGTGGTAGGATTTAGTACTTAAAACTCCACTGAAATTGCAGCAGAAATCTTTTAGGCTTAGAAGAAAAAGGAGCCTTAGAAAACTATCTGTATCATAATTCTGTCAAAATAAAAATGCCCCTGAATTCTGTGTATTCTCTTATACAACTTTGAGAATAATTTTTGAAAAGATCACAAAGAATGCAAACAAAATATTGACTACGCCAGCCATTTGAGAGGAGAATGAACTGAGGAAGATAGAGGGGGGAATGTAGAGAGAAGGGTTGACTTTTTCCCTGTGTAGTTATGAATCCTTTTTTTTTTTTTTTTTGGCCACTTCTATTGATCTTTCATTTATTTATTTCCATCCATCTTCGTCCCCTAGCCTGTGCAGGCCTCCCATTGCAGCAGCCTCCCTCGCTGTACAGTGCCACTCTGGGCGCGTGCACCCCAGAGCTCCGGCTCAGTAATTGGACACATCAGTCCAACTGCTCTGCAGCACGTGGGATCCTCCCAGGCCAGGGATCGAATCGTCGCCCCCTGAACTGCAAGGCAGTGTCTTTACCCACTGGACCACCAGGAAAGCCCTAGTTCTGAATCCTTTTTGGATTTTTTCAATGAGCATATAGATGCATACATTATGTGTTTCAAACAAAAAAGTTTTCCGTCTTTTCATACATACAAAAATGTCAGAAATATAAGGAACAACAAATCTCTTGCACAAAAGATTTGCTTAAGCAAATGTATGGCCTTACCTAAAACAAAGCCTTACCTTTCTCAAAGAAACTATAAGAACTATGTGAATTTGTGGAGCAAGGCACTTTTTAAAAGCTAATAAAAGAAAGAATACAAACTAGTTCCTATTTTAAGTTTTATTCTTGGTTTTCTTGACTTGCTGTCACCTCTGGGCCTTTCTGAGAACTAAACAACTAAACAATAGGCATTTTGAGGGATGGATGAAGGATTATGAATTCTCACAGAACAGAAGAGAGGATGTAATTTGCCAAAGCAGAAATGTTTGTCTTCTAAAGTCAGGTGGTATGATAATGAAGTGCTATATATAATATTATACATATCATACATATAATTTTAGACACATAGCACTCATACATACATATGTGTATTAACACAATTCATGTAAAATATGAATTACTGGGTTACCCAAAAGAAAGAACCATAATTTAGCCATCTTTGTATCAGAGTACCAGTTAATAACCTGACGCCTTATTGTCAGTCAAAATCTCAACTGTGTAACTACATTTTAGTTACCACTGATTAAAGACTACAAAAACTGTTTTTTCTAATAACCTACGCCAGCCATTTGAGAGGAGAATGAACTGAGGAAGATAGAGGGGGGAATGTAGAGAGAAGGGTTGACTTTTTCCCTGTGTAGTTATGAATCCTTTTTTTTTTTTTTTTTGGCCACTTCTATTGATCTTTCATTTATTTATTTCCATCCATCTTCGTCCCCTAGCCTGTGCAGGCCTCCCATTGCAGCAGCCTCCCTCGCTGTACAGTGCCACTCTGGGCGCGTGCACCCCAGAGCTCCGGCTCAGTAATTGGACACATCAGTCCAACTGCTCTGCAGCACGTGGGATCCTCCCAGGCCAGGGATCGAATCGTCGCCCCCTGAACTGCAAGGCAGTGTCTTTACCCACTGGACCACCAGGAAAGCCCTAGTTCTGAATCCTTTTTGGATTTTTACAATGAGCATATAGATGCATACATTATGTGTTTCAAACAAAAAAGTTTTCCGTCTTTTCATACATACAAAAATGTCAGAAATATAAGGAACAACAAATCTCTTGCACAAAAGATTTGCTTAAGCAAATGTATGGCCTTACCTAAAACAAAGCCTTACCTTTCTCAAAGAAACTATAAGAACTATGTGAATTTGTGGAGCAAGGCACTTTTTAAAAGCTAATAAAAGAAAGAATACAAACTAGTTCCTATTTTAAGTTTTATTCTTGGTTTTCTTGACTTGCTGTCACCTCTGGGCCTTTCTGAGAACTAAACAACTAAACAATAGGCATTTTGAGGGATGGATGAAGGATTATGAATTCTCACAGAACAGAAGAGAGGATGTAATTTGCCAAAGCAGAAATGTTTGTCTTCTAAAGTCAGGTGGTATGATAATGAAGTGCTATATATAATATTATACATATCATACATATAATTTTAGACACATAGCACTCATACATACATATGTGTATTAACACAATTCATGTAAAATATGAATTACTGGGTTACCCAAAAGAAAGAACCATAATTTAGCCATCTTTGTATCAGAGTACACAGTTAATAAGCTGACGCCTTATTGTCAGTACAAATATTCTCAACTGTGTAACTACATTTTAGTTACCACTGATTAAAGACTATACTGGCCACTTAAATACACTGTCATTTAACCTACAACTTATTAACTAGGTAGGTATTATGGCCTGATTTATGTGCCCTTCAAATTCATATGTTGAAGTCCTAACCCCCAGTACTTCAGAATGTGATTCTATTGGAAGATAGGGTCTTTAAAGTGGTAATTCAGGTAAAAACTGAGGTCATGTGGTGAGTCATAATTCAATACAAGCAAGAAGATTAGGAAGCAGACACACACAGAAACAATATACCTTGCAAAAACACTGAACAATGACAGCCATCTACAAGCCAAAAAGAAGCCATCCTCATTACCAATGTGAATTCACATCATGACTTGGTACAAAATAATTTTAAATAATTTTCAGTGGCATTGTTTTCTAATATCCCCACACAAGGTGAGTTCTGTCAAATATGCCAAGTTCTATCTGCCAAAACAGAGATTTCCTACGAGGAAAATGACTTATTCCGCATTTATTATTCATATCATTTGTAATTTGTTGGCATAAAGTTTATAAAAAATATATTCTTGGGCTTCCTTGGTGGTCCAGTGGGTAAAGAGTCCACCTTGCAGTGCCAGGGGCACTGGTTTGATCCCTGGCCTAGGAGAATCCAACATGCCGCGGAGCGATTGGACCAGTGTGCCCAATTATGAGAAAGCGCTCTGGAGCATGTGAGCCCAGAGCCAGTGCTCTGCAATGAGAGAGGTCACTGTGATGGGAGCCCACACAGGTCAAAGAATAAAGGTGGATGAAAATGAATAGATTAAGGACCAATAAAAGAGGCTAAAATTAAAATATATATATATATTCTCCCAGTCCCCATCAGTCACAATTTTAAATTCGTCTAGAGCCAGATCATACAATTAGATCTCAGAATTAGCATACTTTTTCTCTGCTTGAGTTCTACAACAAAGAGAGGATGTAATTTGCCAAAGCAGAAATGTTTGTCTTCTAAAGTCAGGTGGTATGATAATGAAGTGCTATATATAATATTATACATATCATACATATAATTTTAGACACATAGCACTCATACATACATATGTGTATTAACACAATTCATGTAAAATATGAATTACTGGGTTACCCAAAAGAAAGAACCATAATTTAGCCATCTTTGTATCAGAGTACACAGTTAATAACCTGACGCCTTATTGTCAGTACAAATATTCTCAACTGTGTAACTACATTTTAGTTACCACTGATTAAAGACTATACTGGCCACTTAAATACACTGTCATTTAACCTACAACTTATTAACTAGGTAGGTATTATGGCCTGATTTATGTGCCCTTCAAATTCATATGTTGAAGTCCTAACCCCCAGTACTTCAGAATGTGATTCTATTGGAAGATAGGGTCTTTAAAGTGGTAATTCAGGTAAAAACTGAGGTCATGTGGTAAGTCATAATTCAATACAAGCAAGAAGATTAGGAAGCAGACACACACAGAAACAATATACCTTGCAAAAACACTGAACAATGACAGCCATCTACAAGCCAAAAAGAAGCCATCCTCATTACCAATGTGAATTCACATCATGACTTGGTACAAAATAATTTTAAATAATTTTCAGTGGCATTGTTTTCTAATATCCCCACACAAGGTGAGTTCTGTCAAATATGCCAAGTTCTATCTGCCAAAACAGAGATTTCCTACGAGGAAAATGACTTATTCCGCATTTATTATTCATATCATTTGTAATTTGTTGGCATAAAGTTTATAAAAAATATATTCTTGGGCTTCCTTGGTGGTCCAGTGGGTAAAGAGTCCACCTTGCAGTGCAAGGGGCACTGGTTCGATCGCTGGCCTAGGAGAATCCAACATGCCGCTGGAGCGGTGGACCAGTGTGCCCAATTATGAGAAAGCGCTCTGGAGCATGTGAGCCCAGAGCCAGTGCTCTGCAATGAGAGAGGTCACTGTGATGGGAGCCCACACAGGTCAAAGAATAAAGGTGGATGAAAATGAATAGATTAAGGACCAATAAAAGAGGCTAAAATTAAAATATATATATATATTCTCCCAGTCCCCATCAGTCACAATTTTAAATTCGTCTAGAGCCAGATCATACAATTAGATCTCAGAATTAGCATACTTTTTCTCTGCTTAAATTCTACAACATCAATACAGCTTTCATTTACTTTTCTATGCTACTTTAATACTAGAAATTAAATTTCCTTAACTGTTTTCTAACACCTGGGAAATGTTTACTTGCAGTTTCTGCTTTTCTTTATCCATCAAGAAACAGCTATGGGCTTCCCTGGTTTCCCAGTGGGTAAGGACACCGCCTTGCAGTGCAAGGGGTGCCAGTTCGATCCCTAGCCTGGGAAGATCCCACCTGCCGCGGAGTGGCTGGACCGATGTGTCCAATTACCGAGCCAGAGCTCTGGAGCGCATACACCCAGAGCTGGTGCTCTGTGACAACAGAGGCCACTGCGATGGGAGGCCCACACGGGCCAAAGAACAAAACGGATGAAAATAGATAAATGAAAGACCAATAGAAGTGGCCCACCCGCCCCCCACCTTCTCCAACCGGCCCCCCTCGCCCCCCCCCCAGAAAAGAAACAGCTATGACAGTCTTCAAAAGCTTTACAAGCCACAATCTAAACCAATTTCCTCATTCATAAGACTGATATCATTCACTCTGCCACACTGCTACCTCAACTAGTAAGTATTAAGAATGGCCTTTTCTGGAGGGGTGGGATGGGGGGAATATACATATGACTAATCTGGGATCGTACATATCTGTAAACAACAAAGCTCTGTAAAAGTAAAAAGTAAAAAAAAAAAAAAAAAAAAAAAAATATATATATATATATATATATATATATATACACACATATATATATAAAAGAATGGCCTTTTATGTTCCTGTGAAGTAAATCATCTGCTAAGAGAGGTTTACTAATGTGATCAGTAGGAAGGCTTTATTCTCATGTCCTATACCTAAAGAAGTTTGCAGGTAACCCCATCAGATGTCCCTAAAACTAATTATTTTGCCCAACTACAAATCTACAAATCAAATCTCCCCTTTCCTCCCTCTCCCTAACTAACCCCACACATACACACTGCCCAGTTTCTGAGTGTTTCCATTTCACTGTTGTGGATCCATCAATCCCTGCTCAACCAACTAGCTTCCAGATAGACAAACACAGGAAGAGAAAATGTTATGACTTTTCTAAATGTTATGACTTTGCTAAAAAAGCCTCCACGGTGCTTTTTCCTTTATGTAACTGTTCACATTGCCCCCAAATTCCCACACTAATAACAACAGAAGTTTAAGGTCTGGTCTCTTCTGATCAATCCTGTTAAAATACCTAGAGCTGCCCTTGGTAAATTAGTGTATGAATAGCCACTACCAAGAAAGGAAGACTTGGGCTACAGAAATGAAAAGGGCAAGCAGTTAGGTAACCTAGACCCAAACCTTCAGCTCTCATGTGAGCCAGTCATTAGGAGAAACAGATTTAAAGGGAGAAGCAAGGCAATAGGAAGGTATAAGAAGTAAGTACACGTATGGCTGAGTCCCTTCACTGTTCACCTGAAACTACCACAATATTGCTAATTGGCTATATACATCAATACAAAATAAAAAGTTTATTTAAAAAAAAAAGAAAGAGAAGTAATTTATGATCCAGAAGGAGATAAAGAAAAGTCAGTGAGGTGAACTGCTTTCATCAGAATGGCAGGGGTAGATCCACATTTGTGTGCTATGCAGACTAACGAGCTTTTTTTCATTTTTTTAAATTGGCATAAAAGTATACTTTTACTCGTTTTTTAAAGCTAATACACTTTTTTCAGTCTTGCCAGTATTTTTATTTTGTTGTTCAGTCACCCAGTCATGTCCGACTCTTTGTGACCCCATGGACCCCATATAACTGCTTGCATTGTGGAGATTAAACCTATTGCATGAAATTACCTCACAGTTCCTGACGGGAATGTAACCCAATAAAAGCCCTACAAGGGAAGAAAACACTAGTGTTTTATAACCTTGACTCGTAGTTTAAGATTTTCTATCAAACAGTATTGCTCAAAGTGTCTGCCCAACACAGGAAAACATAGCCATTCATGTGTCAGTGCCCTCCATGTGTGCATGCATGTCTAGACTCCACATGTCAATGATTATTCACATAAATAAATTAAATTTTTTAACTGAGATTTCTGTTGTTGTTCAGTCGCTAAATTGTGTCTGACTCTTTGTGACTTATAGACTGCAGCACACCAGACTGCCCTGTCCTACACCATCTCCTGAAGTTTGCCCAAGTTTATGTCCATTGCATCAGTGATGCCATCCAACCATCTCATCCTCTGTCACCCTCTTCTCCTTCGGCCCTCAATCTTTCCCAGCATCAGGGTCTTTTCCAATGACTTGGCTGTTTGCATCAGGTGGCCAAAATACTGGGTTTTTATTTGGATCTCACTAAATTTACAGATTAATCTAAATGGAATTGACAGTTTTGCAAGTTCAAGCTTGTCATCTCATAGTAAATGTGATTTATTTAAGTCATTTACAAAAATTATTATGGACTACATAGAATATCGGGACAGTCATTAGGAGAAACAGATTTAAAGGGAGAAGCAAGGCAATAGGAAGGTATAAGAAGTAAGTACACGTATGGCTGAGTCCCTTCACTGTTCACCTGAAACTACCACAATATTGCTAATTGGCTATATACATCAATACAAAATAAAAAGTTTATTTAAAAAAAAAAAGAAAGAGAAGTAATTTATGATCCAGAAGGAGATAAAGAAAAGTCAGTGAGGTGAACTGCTTTCATCAGAATGGCAGGGGTAGATCCACATTTGTGTGCTATGCAGACTAACGAGCTTTTTTTCATTTTTTTAAATTGGCATAAAAGTATACTTTTACTCGTTTTTTAAAGCTAATACACTTTTTTCAGTCTTGCCAGTATTTTTATTTTGTTGTTCAGTCACCCAGTCATGTCCGACTCTTTGTGACCCCATGGACCCCATATAACTGCTTGCATTGTGGAGATTAAACCTATTGCATGAAATTACCTCACAGTTCCTGACGGGAATGTAACCCAATAAAAGCCCTACAAGGGAAGAAAACACTAGTGTTTTATAACCTTGACTCGTAGTTTAAGATTTTCTATCAAACAGTATTGCTCAAAGTGTCTGCCCAACACAGGAAAACATAGCCATTCATGTGTCAGTGCCCTCCATGTGTGCATGCATGTCTAGACTCCACATGTCAATGATTATTCACATAAATAAATTAAATTTTTTAACTGAGATTTCTGTTGTTGTTCAGTCGCTAAATTGTGTCTGACTCTTTGTGACTTATAGACTGCAGCACACCAGACTGCCCTGTCCTACACCATCTCCTGAAGTTTGCCCAAGTTTATGTCCATTGCATCAGTGATGCCATCCAACCATCTCATCCTCTGTCACCCTCTTCTCCTTCGGCCCTCAATCTTTCCCAGCATCAGGGTCTTTTCCAATGACTTGGCTGTTTGCATCAGGTGGCCAAAATACTGGGTTTTTATTTGGATCTCACTAAATTTACAGATTAATCTAAATGGAATTGACAGTTTTGCAAGTTCAAGCTTGTCATCTCATAGTAAATGTGATTTATTTAAGTCATCTTTTATGGACACAGAGGTAGAGATATAACATTTTCTTCAGAAAGATTCTGCTCATTTCTAGTTAAATGTATTTCTAGGTATTTAAAAAACTTTCTGTTGCTCCTGTTAATACATCCATACTATAGATATATGTATTGATATCTACTGATATGACATATCTGATAGATTTTTAAGGGTATTTTACAGATTTATTTAATCTGTATACTCATTGACCCTCTCTTTAAATGACAACAATTAGCTCATTTTTCTAAAGAGAGAATAGAAAAGTAATTTAGCCTTCCTTCTAGCACAGCTGGCAGATATAGGGTTTTTATTACAAACAGATTCTAAAACTTTCTTTCACAACACCTAATATGGTGTTAGCAAATTTTTAGGTTTTTTTTTTTCCAAAATTTTACAAGGCTTCTCATTAGGTTTCTTTCATATATGACTGGTTTCTGGTTCTCTGCATTTCAAACCTTGTTTCTCTCTGCTGCCTACACACATTTAGCGCCAAGAACACGTTCACATTGCAAATGCTCCTGGTCTTGCACCTTCCAATCCAGCAACCACTGTAGGCAACAGTTCTACACAAGGACCTTAGCTCCGGTTATGAAACCACGTGTTAAATGTAGAAGAGACATCGGGAGCTATTTCCTTCTTATCACATGTCTGTAACCAAGTCTCAAGATAAAGAAGTATTTAAGAGTATTAAGCAAATCTATACTAGCATTTAGTTGTTATGTTAAATGGACTAAATCACACGAATTTGCCAATAATTTCCTCCTCACCAGAGCTGTTGCCTCTAGTGATTTGGTTTCCTTCCAGGCCCTTTTACCTAGCAGTGCTGACCAAATTATCCCCTTATTCAGAAAGCTCAATGAAACAGTAGATCATATTTATTTTCAATAATTAAATTCATACCAGCTGCCGAACAAGAAAAGCATTCCTTCTCCTGAAGTTTGCCCAAGTTTATGTCCATTGCATCAGTGATGCCATCCAACCATCTCATCCTCTGTCACCCTCTTCTCCTTCGGCCCTCAATCTTTCCCAGCATCAGGGTCTTTTCCAATGACTTGGCTGTTTGCATCAGGTGGCCAAAATACTGGGTTTTATTTGGATCTCACTAAATTTACAGATTAATCTAAATGGAATTGACAGTTTTGCAAGTTCAAGCTTGTCATCTCATAGTAAATGTGATTTATTTAAGTCATCTTTTATGGACACAGAGGTAGAGATATAACATTTTCTTCAGAAAGATTCTGCTCATTTCTAGTTAAATGTATTTCTAGGTATTTAAAAAACTTTCTGTTGCTCCTGTTAATACATCCATACTATAGATATATGTATTGATATCTACTGATATGACATATCTGATAGATTTTTAAGGGTATTTTACAGATTTATTTAATCTGTATACTCATTGACCCTCTCTTTAAATGACAACAATTAGCTCATTTTTCTAAAGAGAGAATAGAAAAGTAATTTAGCCTTCCTTCTAGCACAGCTGGCAGATATAGGGTTTTTATTACAAACAGATTCTAAAACTTTCTTTCACAACACCTAATATGGTGTTAGCAAATTTTTAGGTTTTTTTTTTTCCAAATTTGACAAGGCTTCTCATTAGGTTTCTTTCATATATGACTGGTTTCTGGTTCTCTGCATTTCAAACCTTGTTTCTCTCTGCTGCCTACACACATTTAGCGCCAAGAACACGTTCACATTGCAAATGCTCCTGGTCTTGCACCTTCCAATCCAGCAACCACTGTAGGCAACAGTTCTACACAAGGACCTTAGCTCCGGTTATGAAACCACGTGTTAAATGTAGAAGAGACATCGGGAGCTATTTCCTTCTTATCACATGTCTGTAACCAAGTCTCAAGATAAAGAAGTATTTAAGAGTATTAAGCAAATCTATACTAGCATTTAGTTGTTATGTTAAATGGACTAAATCACACGAATTTGCCAATAATTTCCTCCTCACCAGAGCTGTTGCCTCTAGTGATTTGGTTTCCTTCCAGGCCCTTTTACCTAGCAGTGCTGACCAAATTATCCCCTTATTCAGAAAGCTCAATGAAACAGTAGATCATATTTATTTTCAATAATTAAATTCATACCAGCTGCCGAACAAGAAAAGCATTCCTTCTGACACAAACCAAAATCAGTTTTCAGAAGACATCGCTCACAAAGAGTGTATGCAATGAACCAGAATATCCAACATTTAAAGCTACATATAGCAACGTGGACAACTGCAGACACATTAATTTGCAGGCAGTATGGGGATGTCTTCGATTCACATTATTTTGTTCTTATAAAATATAATATTCTAGCTAAACAGTTAACTAAGCATTGATCATCATTGCCAAAGTGCCTAATATAGAAGTTAGACTGAGAAACAATGAAATGAAAACAATATTTCCATACAGTCCATTGAAAGCATTTATTCACACTAATTCTTAGGATGGCTGTAACATTTCTGGTTTGTGTCAAAATTATTTTATAAAATTGAAAAGCTAAGTACATGGGCTTTTTATTCTGAATTTAACAGTTTACTAAAAGGTGGAGATCTAAAAATACTGCTTTATCACCCATTTGATCCTTTAGGAAATTCCTATAGGGAAAAAAACTTTAGGAGTTCAAAGCAAAATAAACATGCTTTAAAACTCACTTTGGGGATTTCCCTGGGGGTCCAGTGGTTAACATTCTGTGTTCCCAATGCAATGGGGCCCAGGTTCGTTCCCTACTAGATTCCATATGCCACAACTAAGACCCAGCACAGTCAAATAAATAATTTTTTAAAAGATCAATAAAAGATATATGTATACAGATATGTTTAAAAAAAAAAAAAGAGTGCAGGTGTTTAAAAAAAAAAAAAACTCACTTTGACTATTGACTATAAGCAATAGTACAATGCTGCTTAAAGTCAACTTTCTCCATCTTGAATCCTTGTTAAAGTCATGTGGAGAGCTTTTAAAATTCCTACTGTCCAGACTACACCTCAGGAAAATTCATTACAATTTCTGTATATAGGGACAGGCATCAGTCCCAAGTGATTCTGCTATGTGTTAAAAAGTGAGAATGAGTGCATAATTCTGTATATGTAATGAACTGGCAGGCAAGAGCAGACAAGAATATCTGTGGTGATTTAATTCAGAAGGAAAAACTATAGAAAGCACATAAGTCACTCCCAACCTCTCCAGGCAAGAGGTCCTTAAAGTAGGAAGATTCAGCATAAAGATTATTTTAAGGATATGACTATGAAACTTTGTTTAAAAGTCTTCAAAAATGTCTCCACTATTCCAACCGTTGGACAACTGCAGACACATTAATTTGCAGGCAGTATGGGGATGTCTTCGATTCACATTATTTTGTTCTTATAAAATATAATATTCTAGCTAAACAGTTAACTAAGCATTGATCATCATTGCCAAAGTGCCTAATATAGAAGTTAGACTGAGAAACAATGAAATGAAAACAATATTTCCATACAGTCCATTGAAAGCATTTATTCACACTAATTCTTAGGATGGCTGTAACATTTCTGGTTTGTGTCAAAATTATTTTATAAAATTGAAAAGCTAAGTACATGGGCTTTTTATTCTGAATTTAACAGTTTACTAAAAGGTGGAGATCTAAAAATACTGCTTTATCACCCATTTGATCCTTTAGGAAATTCCTATAGGGAAAAAAACTTTAGGAGTTCAAAGCAAAATAAACATGCTTTAAAACTCACTTTGGGGATTTCCCTGGGGGTCCAGTGGTTAACATTCTGTGTTCCCAATGCAATGGGGCCCAGGTTCGTTCCCTACTAGATTCCATATGCCACAACTAAGACCCAGCACAGTCAAATAAATAATTTTTTAAAAGATCAATAAAAGATATATGTATACAGATATGTTTAAAAAAAAAAAGAGTGCAGGTGTTTAAAAAAAAAAAAAACTCACTTTGACTATTGACTATAAGCAATAGTACAATGCTGCTTAAAGTCAACTTTCTCCATCTTGAATCCTTGTTAAAGTCATGTGGAGAGCTTTTAAAATTCCTACTGTCCAGACTACACCTCAGGAAAATTCATTACAATTTCTGTATATAGGGACAGGCATCAGTCCCAAGTGATTCTGCTATGTGTTAAAAAGTGAGAATGAGTGCATAATTCTGTATATGTAATGAACTGGCAGGCAAGAGCAGACAAGAATATCTGTGGTGATTTAATTCAGAAGGAAAAACTATAGAAAGCACATAAGTCACTCCCAACCTCTCCAGGCAAGAGGTCCTTAAAGTAGGAAGATTCAGCATAAAGATTATTTTAAGGATATGACTATGAAACTTTGTTTAAGTCTTCAGAAAAACTGTCTCCACTATTCCAACTGGCTTCTGTGACTAATAATGGGCTTTGTTTCAGAGTACCCTATCAACCAACCCTAAGAGGAACTTGTCTTAAAGAGACTTGTGGGTGTGGCTTTTATCTAATGGAGTAAACCCCAACAGGATTCCTAGAAAATCCACAAAACTTTCAAGAAAATTGTACCAACAGGAGTGTAAGTGGCTTGGACTAAAGGGGACAAGGAAGAAGAGCCATGGTACCACCAGTGTTCTACAGAGGCTGGAAAGCAAGTTTAGTTAACCCAATGAGGACATGGAAAAGTAATGAAGATACAGAGGGCAGAACCAAGGATCCTCAAGTGTCCTGGAACCTGGAGCACAGAGACATCGAACTAGCACAGAAGTTAGACTTCTAGAACACAGAGTCTCTTCTAGAACACGGAGACTTAGAACTACCCTGACCAAGGAACTGGTGGTAGCCTGTGCCAAGAAGGATTTCAGAATCGCTACTGATCAAGGTCCTTGTTTTCCACTGAGGCCACAACAAATTACCACAAATTTAGTGGACTGAAACAACACAAATTTATGATCTTACAGTTCCATAGAAATCGGGTACTGATCTAAGCAGACTAAAACCAAGGTATTGGCAGTGCCTTCTCCAGGCTCTAAGACAGAATCTGTTTTCTGCTCACTCTAGTATTTGGCAAAATTCAATAGCTTGAGATTATAGAAATGAATTTTCTATTTTCTTGATGACTATAAACAGGGCCATTTCCAGTTTCTGGAGGTCATCACATTCTTTGGCTCATGATCTCCATTCTCCACCTTCACAGCCAGCAGCAGCCTTTCTCAGACTCCCTCATCTGCCTTCCTCTTCTATTTTTAAGGAGTCACATGACTCAGGTGATCTGGACAATCCAGAATAATCTTCCCATTCCAAGTCCGTTTACCTTAATTATACCCGAAAAGACCTCTTTACCATGGAAGGCAATATATTCACACATTTTGGGGATTAGGACATGGCATTGTTGCCAGGGGTGGGGGTGGGGAGGTCTTGTTCTATCAACTGTAATCACTAAGTGGTATCAGCCTCCTCTTCTCCCCTTTTTTTAATAGAACAGCTTCTCCAGTGACTCTATCTTTGTCTCACCAAGGTATGTACAGGAGTAGGGATGGTTGTGGAGTAGAAGGAAAGATAACCAATCTCTTTAATGAGCAGGTCTTCCGAAAAAATGGATCTGAACAAAAGGAACTGTACCCAAGTTACCACGTGTGAGGATTTGCAACCATATCTGATCCAATTTAGACAAAGAATTCCTGGATTATGATCTGATGCTATAGTAGAATGATGTTTTGGAGAACCATGGAAGAGGTATAGATATTTTGCAAGTGAGGGGGATGTAAATAATCTGTATAGAGAAAGCAGACTGGGGTAGACTGAAAATGACAGCAAAGTCTCTATGTTTCTCCCACTGAAAAGTGGTCTACAGCCCCTCCCCTTGAATCTTATGACCACAGAGTGTGGCAGAAGTGATGCAGTGTGACTTCCCAGGCTGGTTATTGCACCTGCCAGTAAAAGAATATTAAGAAAACATGTGGGGCTTCCCTGGTGGTCCAGTGAGCAAGGACACCGCCTTGCAGTGCAAGGGGTGCTGGTTCGATCCCTGGCCTGGGAAGATCCCACGTGCCGCAGAGCAACTGGACCGATGTGTCCAATCACGGAGCCGGAGCTCTGGAGCGCATGCGCCCAGAGCCAGTGCTCTGTGACAACAGAGGCCACTGTGATGGGAAGCCCACACGGGCCAAAAGATCAAAGGTGGATGAAAATAGATAAATGAGAGACCAATAGAAGTGGCCTGCCCGCCCCCCTCCCTCTTCAACCTGCCCTCCCTCCCAAAAAAAGGAAACATGTGTGGTGTGAGTGGGTAAACAAAGCCTACTCTGTGTAGAAGTCAGGGCAAATGAATACTTTAAATATTAATAAGGAATATGGTCATATAACCATTTATTGGAGGCATACTAGGTATTAGGCAGTATGTAGAGTGCCATTATACATGAGTTTCAAAAATAATGTATTATCTGACTTCCCATTCCAAGTCCGTTTACCTTAATTATACCCGAAAAGACCTCTTTACCATGGAAGGCAATATATTCACACATTTTGGGGATTAGGACATTGTTGCCAGGGGTGGGGTGGGAGGTCTTGTTCTATCAACTGTAATCACTAAGTGGTATCAGCCTCCTCTTCTCCCTTTTTAATAGAACAGCTTCTCCAGTGACTCTATCTTTGTCTCACCAAGGTATGTACAGGAGTAGGGATGGTTGTGGAGTAGAAGGAAAGATAACCAATCTCTTTAATGAGCAGGTCTTCCGAAAAAATGGATCTGAACAAAAGGAACTGTACCCAAGTTACCACGTGTGAGGATTTGCAACCATATCTGATCCAATTTAGACAAAGAATTCCTGGATTATGATCTGATGCTATAGTAGAATGATGTTTTGGAGAACCATGGAAGAGGTATAGATATTTTGCAAGTGAGGGGGATGTAAATAATCTGTATAGAGAAAGCAGACTGGGGTAGACTGAAAATGACAGCAAAGTCTCTATGTTTCTCCCACTGAAAAGTGGTCTACAGCCCCTCCCCTTGAATCTTATGACCACAGAGTGTGGCAGAAGTGATGCAGTGTGACTTCCCAGGCTGGTTATTGCACCTGCCAGTAAAAGAATATTAAGAAAACATGTGGGGCTTCCCTGGTGGTCCAGTGAGCAAGGACACCGCCTTGCAGTGCAAGGGGTGCTGGTTCGATCCCTGGCCTGGGAAGATCCCACGTGCCGCAGAGCAACTGGACCGATGTGTCCAATCACGGAGCCGGAGCTCTGGAGCGCATGCGCCCAGAGCCAGTGCTCTGTGACAACAGAGGCCACTGTGATGGGAAGCCCACACGGGCCAAAAGATCAAAGGTGGATGAAAATAGATAAATGAGAGACCAATAGAAGTGGCCTGCCCGCCCCCCTCCCTCTTCAACCTGCCCTCCCTCCCAAAAAAAGGAAACATGTGTGGTGTGAGTGGGTAAACAAAGCCTACTCTGTGTAGAAGTCAGGGCAAATGAATACTTTAAATATTAATAAGGAATATGGTCATATAACCATTTATTGGAGGCATACTAGGTATTAGGCAGTATGTAGAGTGCCATTATACATGAGTCATAATTGTATTATCTGCACTTTATAGATCAGAGACATTAAGTGATATGAATAAAAGCATACTGTCAGTAAGTGGCTTAACTTGTATTCAAACCTGGGTCCCTCTAACACCAGAGTTTCCTTTCTTCCCTTCTTTATTTCTTTTAACTTCCTTTTTAAAGTTATTCACATAACTTTCATCAAGAAAACCCACAGAGTTAAAAGTTACAGTGAAAAGTATGTGTTTCTCACCTCTGATTCTGGTCTCCCATTCCCATTCTCAAAGAAAAGCATGATTACCAGTTTCCTCTGTATTACTTTAAATATATCCTAGCTATGTATTAATACAAATATATGTATCTTTTTTAATACAAATGGTTATATGTTAAATACAATAATGCAACTTTTCATATAATCATGTCCCCAAAATTGTTAAACAATATACTGCATTAACATATACACCAAAAAGAGGTAAAAATGGGAAGTATCAAAGTAATTTGAGGCAGTATAATTGTTTAACCAATGAAATATTAACGTGGTTAAAACAAATTAAGTATGTTATTCCTCAGGGATTTTTAATTAAATCTCTTAAATGTATATTTTATTCCTTGAAACACTTTAGGAATATCATATATTACATTTAATAAGTAAGTGAAAAAAAAACAGAAAATGTAACTTAAGTTGTAATATTAAAGCTTTACTCAAGCAACAGACACCTATAGAAACTTAAACGGTAAACATAAAGGCTTAGGCCTGACACTATTTAATTAAGTTTAACTAAGCACTAGGAAAAAATATGAGCGGGCATACAAAGAACAACATACAGACATTTTCCACAGAGTTATGAAATATTTCTTTTTAAAATTCTGAACCAATAGCTAATTGTCACATGGAAAAAAATTATCTTGGCTACTTCTTTTACTGTTTGCTTCTATCTATTATTGATGCAAACTAAAATCTGAGCTAAATTTTTTTTTTTTTTGAGCTGAATTTTTCTGAAGAGGAAGCAGGGAAGTTTTATTAGTATAAAAGGAGAAAATAGAAATTTAACAAAAGATGAGAGAAAGATTTTGCAATATGAAAGATTAATTCAATACTTCAAGAATCACTGTCCTGGAACAGGCATTTATGTTCAAAAATATGAGAAAATTATCAAACTGCATCTTTCAGGATAAATTTGGCTGATAAATGTCATATAGAATAAAACTATCAATTAGTAAAAACTGCCTTTCCCTTACTAGTAAGAAAAAAATGACCCAAGTGTTTGGTTCTACATTTTTCATCACACCTGAGCAGCTTATATATCAAAGTGACACCCTAAATAATATATATACGTGAAGAATTCACATTTGTCTTGGTTTGGATTTCTCCCAGAAGCAGACTCTGAGACAAAGACTCTAGTACAAGCAGTCAATGTGGAAAGAGACGTCAGGAAACAATGTAATGGAGTGGAAGTCAGTGAAGGGTGTTTCACTGAGGTTGTTAGCATTGTGGGCAACAAAAGAGGGCTCTAGCAGTCAGTGCTGAACATGCCCAATGAGGGACAAGGGAGCCAGGGTATCCATCCATCAAGAGTCACTGAGGCAAAGCCACTCCTCAAGGTATTGACCTATGGCTGCTTCCAACCTGCTGAGAACCTCAAGGAGAGGGCTCAAGCCTGAGAAAGCCCTCAGACAGTGGCAAGGAGTTTGCGCTCCAGGGATGGGTGGGACCTGGTCAGATTTGGAGAGGCTCTGATGTATTTCAGACCAAAAATAGGGTAAGGTCTTCTGTAAATGTCCAAAGTGTAAACATTCTAGGCTTTGAGGGCCATTACAATTTCTGTTGCAGCTGCTCAACTGGGCACAGAACCAGCCACCATAGAGATCACATAGACAAATAAGCATGGCTGTGTTAGTGTTAGGGACATTGAAAAGTGAATTTCATATAATTATCATGTGTTAAAAAATATCACTCTTTTCTTGACTTGTTTTTAACCACTTAAGAATGCAAAAATTAACACGGGCTCTGTAACAACCTAGAGGGGTGGGTTTGGGAGGGAGATGGGCAGGAAGTTTAAGAGGGAGGGGACATGTATACCTATGGCTGATTCAGGTTGATGTGTGGCAGTAAACAACATAATTCTGGAAGAAAATAAAAAATAAAATAAAACTTAAAAAAAAAGAATGCAAAAGCTATTCTTAGTATGCAGCCATACAAAAATAGAAGCTAGGCTGTATTTGGCCCATTGGCTATAGCTTGCCAACCTCTGTTTCAGACTATGAAGATATTTAACAAGCATTTTTTAAAATCCCATGAGAGATAACATTCAATTTGCAAGACTTTCATATGATAAAACTTAATTAACCAATCTAACACAAAAACTGTCTTAGTGTTTTGAAAATAGTGTATTTCCATTTTAGTACACTGATTGATGCTGGAGTAACTAATGAGTTATAAATGAACATGCACATGAAAATACGAGTGATACAAATGATCTCAGCCCTGTGTAAACGGTATTAGAGTTCATCTCATTAACCTGTTCTTTTGTCAGAGTAATCTCATGGCTGATGACTACCAAAATAATACATGAATTAGTAAATTACCAACAGCTTTTCATCAGTTGTAAGTGTGCTATACTAATCTGCATATTTAAATCAGTTATGAAGTCTATATAATATAATCTAAATAGGCAAGTACAGAATGTCATTTTATAGAAGGTACTTAGGTGAAGTAGAAAAAATCAGCTATTTTTCTTTAAACTGTAAATTTATGTGGGATTAATACAAAGGAGAGGGCTCAAGCCTGAGAAAGCCCTCAGACAGTGGCAAGGAGTTTGCGCTCCAGGGATGGGTGGGACCTGGTCAGATTTGGAGAGGCTCTGATGTATTTCAGATCAAAAATAGGGTAAGGTCTTCTGTAAATGTCCAAAGTGTAAACATTCTAGGCTTTGAGGGCCATTACAATTTCTGTTGCAGCTGCTCAACTGGGCACAGAACCAGCCACCATAGAGATCACATAGACAAATAAGCATGGCTGTGTTAGTGTTAGGGACATTGAAAAGTGAATTTCATATAATTATCATGTGTTAAAAAATATCACTCTTTTCTTGACTTGTTTTTAACCACTTAAGAATGCAAAAATTAACACGGGCTCTGTAACAACCTAGAGGGGTGGGTTTGGGAGGGAGATGGGCAGGAAGTTTAAGAGGGAGGGGACATGTATACCTATGGCTGATTCAGGTTGATGTGTGGCAGTAAACAACATAATTCTGGAAGAAAATAAAAAATAAAATAAAACTTAAAAAAAAAGAATGCAAAAGCTATTCTTAGTATGCAGCCATACAAAAATAGAAGCTAGGCTGTATTTGGCCCATTGGCTATAGCTTGCCAACCTCTGTTTCAGACTATGAAGATATTTAACAAGCATTTTTTAAAATCCCATGAGAGATAACATTCAATTTGCAAGACTTTCATATGATAAAACTTAATTAACCAATCTAACACAAAAACTGTCTTAGTGTTTTGAAAATAGTGTATTTCCATTTTAGTACACTGATTGATGCTGGAGTAACTAATGAGTTATAAATGAACATGCACATGAAAATACGAGTGATACAAATGATCTCAGCCCTGTGTAAACGGTATTAGAGTTCATCTCATTAACCTGTTCTTTTGTCAGAGTAATCTCATGGCTGATGACTACCAAAATAATACATGAATTAGTAAATTACCAACAGCTTTTCATCAGTTGTAAGTGTGCTATACTAATCTGCATATTTAAATCAGTTATGAAGTCTATATAATATAATCTAAATAGGCAAGTACAGAATGTCATTTTATAGAAGGTACTTAGGTGAAGTAGTCAAAAGGTGGGGTCAGTCTTGGCCTATGTTTGCAAAATAATCATGCTATTTTTCTTTAAACTGTAAATTTATGTGGGATTAATACATAGGAAAGAAAGGCTATAGATTACAGAAGGATATAAAGTCTTCTCAAAGTGTCTCTTTATACCAACACTAAAGCAGGCAAAAGCATTATAGAACCTAAGCTGAATCTTCCACAGAGAAGGATGCTACCTGGTGGTTCCCATCTGACCTCTCTGATCATCATTTGTTTTGAAAACAGACATTAAACACCAACTGAAACTATGTCAAAGCACCTTGCTAGATGGATATGGTCAGATGCTATCTTCTAACATTCTAAATTTGGGACTTCCTGGTAGTCCAGTGGTTAAGAACTTGCCTTCCAATGCACAGGATGCAGGTTCAATCCCTGGTGCAGGAACTAAGATCCCACATGCCACTGGGCAGCTAAACACAAGAGGCGCAACTACTGAGCCCACATGATCCACATGACTCCACGCAGCACAACTAGAGAGGAGCTGGCTAGCCACAATGGCGATCTCTCATGCTGCACCCAAGACCCAACACAGCCAAATAAATAATTTTTTTAAGTCTAAAATTTAATGGACAGATCTCAATAATTCAACAGGATAAGTGCTCAATTAAATGTGTACACAAATCACTGAGGGATATCAGATGAGAAGGTGACTAAAGAGCATCACACAGACAATATGTGGGCTAATTCTTAAAGGGTAAGCATGGTGCTGTGGCACACTATGGGAAGATGGTTAGAACTTATCCTGCAGACAATAAATGGATGAAAGGTCTCTGAGATGGAATGTGACATGTACTAAAGCAGAGCCAGCAAAGATGAGATAAGCAATCAGACTGAGAGACTTACATGAGCTAAAATGGGCTGGACTCTCTTGAGCAGGCAGGGGATGAAACAGAGCAGGACTCACACTGCTAGTTTGGTGGACAGCATGAGTTGTGTGGTCATTGATCTTCACATACAGGTAGAAAGACGTCTGGAGAGAAAATAACAGTTTGGATTTGAAAAAATAGAATGTTTAAGTTACTTGTATTTGGAAGACTCATAGTAATAGCAGACTAAAATTAAAAGCTGGAATCGAGGTGGCTGAGAGAAATATCAATAACCTCAGATAATGCAGATGATACCACTCTCAGGGCATAACATGAAGAGGAACTAAAGAGCCTCTTGATGAAGGTAAGAGAGGAGAATGAAAAAGCTGGCTTGAGGGGAGGGAAGAATGAGTGAGAAGTTTGGAAAAAGTAACATGGAAATCTACACTACCATATGTAAAAGTGATAGCCATTGTGAATGCACTGTGGAACTAAGGGATATTACATGGGGGCTAGGCAACAACCTGGAGGGGCAGGATGAGGGGTGGGTGGGAGGAATCAAAGATACGCCTATGCCATATTTGGAAATATATAGCGCTGTGCACAACAAAACTCTGTTAAAGTAAAATAAAAATTTTAAAAAAACACTTGGAAAAAAAAGTAAAATAAAATATAAAAAAGGCACATAAGTGAAATAAAATAGAAAAATATTATTTTCCTGTAAACATTTTATAGCATAAAAAAAAAGAACTCAACATTCAGGGCTTCCCTGGTAGCTCAGTGGTGAAGAGTTTGCCTGCCAATGCTGGAGACATGGGTTCGATCCCTGAGCCAGGAAGATCCCACATGCTGCAGAGCAACTAAGACCATGAGCCACAACTATTGAGCCTATGCTCTGGAGCCTCGAGCACAAAATCTAAAGGACAGATCTCAATAATTCAACAGAGGGATATCAGATGAGAAGGTGACTAAAGAGCATCACACAGACAATATGTGGGCTAATTCTTAAAGGGTAAGCATGGTGCTGTGGCACACTATGGGAAGATGGTTAGAACTTATCCTGCAGACAATAAATGGATGAAAGGTCTCTGAGATGGAATGTGACATGTACTAAAGCAGAGCCAGCAAAGATGAGATAAGCAATCAGACTGAGAGACTTACATGAGCTAAAATGGGCTGGACTCTCTTGAGCAGGCAGGGGATGAAACAGAGCAGGACTCACACTGCTAGTTTGGTGGACAGCATGAGTTGTGTGGTCATTGATCTTCACATACAGGTAGAAAGACGTCTGGAGAGAAAATAACAGTTTGGATTTGAAAAAATAGAATGTTTAAGTTACTTGTATTTGGAAGACTCATAGTAATAGCAGACTAAAATTAAAAGCTGGAATCGAGGTGGCTGAGAGAAATATCAATAACCTCAGATAATGCAGATGATACCACTCTCAGGGCATAACATGAAGAGGAACTAAAGAGCCTCTTGATGAAGGTAAGAGAGGAGAATGAAAAAGCTGGCTTGAGGGGAGGGAAGAATGAGTGAGAAGTTTGGAAAAAGTAACATGGAAATCTACACTACCATATGTAAAAGTGATAGCCATTGTGAATGCACTGTGGAACTAAGGGATATTACATGGGGGCTAGGCAACAACCTGGAGGGGCAGGATGAGGGGTGGGTGGGAGGAATCAAAGATACGCCTATGCCATATTTGGAAATATATAGCGCTGTGCACAACAAAACTCTGTTAAAGTAAAATAAAAATTTTAAAAAAACACTTGGAAAAAAAAGTAAAATAAAATATAAAAAAGGCACATAAGTGAAATAAAATAGAAAAATATTATTTTCCTGTAAACATTTTATAGCATAAAAAAAAAGAACTCAACATTCAGGGCTTCCCTGGTAGCTCAGTGGTGAAGAGTTTGCCTGCCAATGCTGGAGACATGGGTTCGATCCCTGAGCCAGGAAGATCCCACATGCTGCAGAGCAACTAAGACCATGAGCCACAACTATTGAGCCTATGCTCTGGAGCCTCGGAGCCACAACCGTTGAGCCCATGTGCCACAACTACAGAAGCCTGTGCATCCTAGAGTCCAAGTTCCACAACAAGAGAAATCACCGCAACAAGAAGCCTGCTCACCTCTACAAGAGAGTAGCCCCCACTCCCTGAAACTAGAGAAGAGCCTGCAGCAGTAATGGAAACTCAGAAAAGGCAAATAATAATAATAATAATTAATTAATTAATTGATTTTAAAGAAACCTCAACATTCAAAGAACTAAGACCATGGCATCCAATCCCATCACTCATGGCAAATAGATGGGGATAAAATGCAAGCAATGACAGACTTTTTTTTTCTTGGACTGCAAAAATCACTGTGGATGGTGACTGTAGCCATGAAATTCAAAGACACTTCCTCCTTGGAAGGAAAGCTACAACAAACCTAGACAGTGTATTAAAAAGCAGACATCACTTTGCCAACAAAAGTCCATATAGTCAAAGTTACAGTGTTCCCAGTAGTCATACATGGATGTGAAAGTTGGACCACAAAGTAGCTTTTGAAGTGTAACACTGAAGAAGACTCTTAAGAGTCCCTTGGACAGCAAAGAGATCAATCCAGTCAATCCTAAAGGAAATCAACCCTGAATATTCACTGGAAGGGCTGATGCTAAAGCTCCAACACTTTGGCAACCTGATGCAAAGAGACGACTCATTGGAAAAGACTCTGATGCCAGAAAAGATTGAGGGCATGAGGAAAAGAGGGTGACAGAGCATGAGATGGTTGGATGACATCACCAATTCAATGGACATGAGTTTAAGCAAACTCCAGGAGACAGTGAGGACAGGGAAGCCTGACATGCTGCAGTCCATGGGGTTGCAAAGAGTTGGACATAACTGAGCCACCAAACAACAACAAAAATTAAAAGAAATGTCTCAGCTACAGGGTTAGGTTTAGGAGACACTAACCCATGGAGATCCCTAGAGTTGGAAATGGCAACCAAGTCCAGTATTCCTGCCTAGGAAATACCAGGAACAGAGAAGGCTACAGTCCGGCAGGCTACAGTCCATGGGGTCACAAAGAATTAGACACGACAGAGTAACTGAAAATAGAGAAGGCTAAAGACAAAATCCTGGTAGAACAAAAGTGTTCCTGTTCATAAAATGTGCATCTTTATGGGCGTTGGAGAAGCATAGGCAGGATTCAAGATGTTCTACCAAAAATTGTTTATTCGTTGATTAAGTCAAATTCATCAAATATCTCCTAGGTACCAAGTCCAATGCTCGCAGGTTTGCAGCAAAGAACCAGACAGACAAATTTAATGACTCAAAGAACTTACAGTCTATCGTGGAGACATATTTAACAAGTAAACAAAGTAAAGTAATTCTATCACTCATGGCAAATAGATGGGGATAAAATGCAAGCAATGACAGACTTTTTTTTTCTTGGACTGCAAAAATCACTGTGGATGGTGACTGTAGCCATGAAATTCAAAGACACTTCCTCCTTGGAAGGAAAGCTACAACAAACCTAGACAGTGTATTAAAAAGCAGACATCACTTTGCCAACAAAAGTCCATATAGTCAAAGTTACAGTGTTCCCAGTAGTCATACATGGATGTGAAAGTTGGACCACAAAGTAGCTTTTGAAGTGTAACACTGAAGAAGACTCTTAAGAGTCCCTTGGACAGCAAAGAGATCAATCCAGTCAATCCTAAAGGAAATCAACCCTGAATATTCACTGGAAGGGCTGATGCTAAAGCTCCAACACTTTGGCAACCTGATGCAAAGAGACGACTCATTGGAAAAGACTCTGATGCCAGAAAAGATTGAGGGCATGAGGAAAAGAGGGTGACAGAGCATGAGATGGTTGGATGACATCACCAATTCAATGGACATGAGTTTAAGCAAACTCCAGGAGACAGTGAGGACAGGGAAGCCTGACATGCTGCAGTCCATGGGGTTGCAAAGAGTTGGACATAACTGAGCCACCAAACAACAACAAAAATTAAAAGAAATGTCTCAGCTACAGGGTTAGGTTTAGGAGACACTAACCCATGGAGATCCCTAGAGTTGGAAATGGCAACCAAGTCCAGTATTCCTGCCTAGGAAATACCAGGAACAGAGAAGGCTACAGTCCGGCAGGCTACAGTCCATGGGGTCACAAAGAATTAGACACGACAGAGTAACTGAAAATAGAGAAGGCTAAAGACAAAATCCTGGTAGAACAAAAGTGTTCCTGTTCATAAAATGTGCATCTTTATGGGCGTTGGAGAAGCATAGGCAGGATTCAAGATGTTCTACCAAAAATTGTTTATTCGTTGATTAAGTCAAATTCATCAAATATCTCCTAGGTACCAAGTCCAATGCTCGCAGGTTTGCAGCAAAGAACCAGACAGACAAATTTAATGACTCAAAGAACTTACAGTCTATCGTGGAGACATATTTAACAAGTAAACAAAGTAAAGTAATTCTATACTTTCCAAGTACTAGGAAGAAAATTACTAGAGTGCTACAATAGAATAACACAAGAACTACTCAGAAAAAAAATTTGTTTAAATTACGGTTTGTCACAAAAAATTTTTTCTGAAAAGGCTTCATTTAAGTCGAGATCTGAATTGAGAGAAAAGATAGAGGAAGTATTTCAGGAAGATGATAGCAAGTACCAAATCCTTTTGTAACAAAGAGCGTGACTAGTTCTCAAAATTGCTAGAAGGCCCACATGACTAGTAGGTGAGAAATGAATGTCGAGAAGGGGGTAGGGGACAGGTTAAGGCTAAAGTCTTGTAAAACATGAGATTAGGGTTTGAGAGGTTTTTTTAAAGAAAAGAGCTAAGGATGACCCCCAGTTTTTTAATTTTATTAATTATATTGATAGCTGCATAATTGGCAGAGGAAATGGAGACCCAAGAAAAGAAAAATAGAGGGCTAAAATCTAGAATTTGATTTGTGCATATTAGGTGAAGATAAAGATGGCAGAGTAACGAAGGTCAAAAGAGCATTTGGATATATGAAGAAGTATTTATCTTCTAGTGATATTGTAAGGTATGAGAATATAAGACATCACCTGACAAGAGTGATACACCATTCAGTTAACGTTTGCTAAATGAATGAGTCCGTTTAAAAACAAGTCTTATAGGGCTTCCCTGGTGGGCCAGTGGGTAAGGACACTGCCTTGCAGTGCAAGGGGCGCCGGTTCGATCCCTGGCCTGAGAAAATCCCACATGCCGCGGAGCAGCTGGACCGATGTGTCCAATTACCGAGCCAGAGCTCTGGAGCGCGTGGCCATTGCAAAGGGAGGCCCACATGGGCCAAAGAACAAAGATGGATGAAAATAGATAAATGAAAGACCAATAGAAGTGGCCCACCCGCCCCTCTCCCTCCCATGCCAGCTCCCCCGCCAAAAAAAAAAAAAAAAAAATGTCTTACAGATTTAAGTCTTGATTGTGCCACTTGCAAGCTATGTGGTCCTGGGTAAACTACTTAACCACATTGCATACAATTTACTTATTTATAAAGTTGAAAACAATAAATAGTTCACTTGTTTGGCTTTAGGACTTATGAAATTATGGATATAATGTGCTTAACAGTGCATGGCATATAGCAAATTACAATAAATGTTAACCCCCACCACCTCAACCTATAACACCCCAATGCCATAGGTGAAACTTATCCCTGTACCTTGTTTTCAACATAAGTCTTTTATGTGCCAAGGAGAGAATTCTCTCCTCTTCTTTCCTGCCTTCGCTTCTTTCCCTCTCTCTCTCTAAATTTCTTTCTTCTCTCTTTCTGTTGAAACAGAAATTAAATGTCTACTTTACAGTTAATGCCGCTATTTTTCTCTGGATAATGGAGACAGCAGTGAACAAAACTGTAATAGGAAAGAAAACAAACAATGCTGTGCCTTTCATTATCCTAAAAATAGAACCAACTCAAATACCTACTTAATCTAATTACAGTAACAAAAATCAGTCCCTACCAAAAAAAAGATTGAAAAAATCTGTCAATTCAGTTATTCTGGCACAGCTTAATAAATGAGCAATTGCAATCATTCTATTAAAATAAAGCTACTTTCACCTGGGTGGGGGGAGGGCCAAGGGATATGCATCTGATTGATCTGGGAACATACATGTACAAAAATAAATTAATTAATTAATTAATTAATTTAAAAAAAATAAATAAATAAAGCTACTTTCTTCCAAAACATTAGCTTTTATGTCCATAACCTCTTACACATTTCTTTTTTTTTGTTAAATTTTCATCCATCTTTGTTATTCTTTGGCATGTGTGGGCCTCCCATTGCTGTGGCCTCTCTGGACACATCGGTGCAGCCACTCCACCACATGTGAGATCTTCCCGGGCCAGGTATCAAACCGGTGCCCCTTGCACTGCAAGATGGACTCTCTACCCACTGGACCACCAGGGAAGCCCTTAAACTTGTTTTTCTTTTCTTTTTTTTTTTAAGATTTATTTATTTATTTATTTTAGGGCGGGGGTCGGGTTGGGGAGGGAGGGGAGCAGGCGGGCCACTTCTATTGGTCTTTCGTCTCTCTATGTTCATCCGTCTTTGTTCTTTGGCTCCTGTGGGCCTCCCATCGCGGTGGCGTCTGTCATTGTAGAGCGTCGGCTCTGGGCGCATGCGCTCCAGAGCTCTGGTTCGGTAATTGGACACATCAGTCCAGCCGCTCCGCGGCACGTGGGATCTTCCCAGGCCAGGGCTTGAACCGGTGCCCCTTGTACTGCAAGGCGGTGTCCTTACCCACTGGACCACCAGGGGAAGCCCTTAAACTTGTTTCTTAATTGAAGCCTTTGAACTGCGGTGCTGGAGAAGACCCTTGAGAATTCCTTGGACAGAAAGGAGATCAAACTAGTCAATCCTAAAGGAAATAAACCCTGAATATTCATTGGAAGGGCTGATGCTGCAGCTGAAGCTCCAAAACTTAGGTCACCTGATGCAAAGAGCTGACTTACTGGAAAGGACCATAATGCTGGGAAAGATTGAGGGCAGGAAGAGAAGGGGATGACCAGAGCATGAGATGGTTGGATGGCATCAGTGATTCAATGGACATGAGTTTGAGCAAACTCTGGGAGACAGTGAAGGACAGGGAAGCTTGGTATGCTGCAATCCATGGGATCCCAAAGAGTCTGACATGGCTGAGTGATCGAAAACAACAAGAAAAGTAAAATTGAGGCAACACGACCTAATCAGAGCTAGGGTGGTGGGAAGTAAATAAGACTATCTCCTGAAAGCATTCAGCACAAAGCTGAATATAATGCAGACAATTAACAAAGTTTATCTCCAGCTTCCTTTCTTGTCTCCTTCTTGTATTTTAAAAATAATTTCTCAAATTAAACACAAACACACACACATACCACCCCTAGATGAAGATTTTATAGAAATGTGAAAAAATAACTTTAAATCTAATTGAACATAGATAAATTTAAATTCATTTTGGAGAAGAGTCTTCTTTATATTAAGAAAAAAGGTGGGAGTTTTATTTGTGGAAGATTCTCAAAAAAAGCAAGTACAAATATAAAAAATATTCAAGATTGTAACTCTGTCATATAAATATAGGTAGCTTAACTGTACAGAAATATCCTTGTTTTATGTGCATAAGCTCTTGAAACTTATATCTGAAATAATTTTACTTTTTTACTTAGTAGTATTTAGTAGAAAGTACAAACACAGCAGTTTTTGAAAAGTCAAAAGGGAATCAAAATAGTCCGCATTTGACCAGAAGATGGCGCCAAGCTCCAAAGAATCTGTGGCTGGCAGGCACACATTCGAAAGTTAATTCAGGTCTAGAAGGTGAGTCAGTTGCTTACTGACTATTGTGGTTACACACACAACGATCTTGAAGAATTAAGGTTAATTACTTCCTAAACGTCAAGACTCTTTTATGATATCTTACCAAATTCTTGCTTTGCTGTTAATATTTTAAGCTACACATCAATCTCCTTCCTCACATGTATTTTACTTGTCCCATCTGCCACTTTCAGAGGCCCACTGCATAGTTTAAAATCCATTCTCCATGTTTCTGGATGATACTGTGACATTTTGAGACTTTGGTGTGGATCTCATTAAAATGATTCGGTCTTCAGTATGCTCTATTTTTAAATAGAATAAAATATATTGAAATTGTAGGATCTCATTAAAATTGACAGAAGGCATGACGATGGATTGGATGGCATCAGTGATTCAATGGACATGAGTTTGAGCAAACTCTGGGAGACAGTGAAGGACAGGGAAGCTTGGTATGCTGCAATCCATGGGATCCCAAAGAGTCTGACATGGCTGAGTGATCGAAAACAACAAGAAAAGTAAAATTGAGGCAACACGACCTAATCAGAGCTAGGGTGGTGGGAAGTAAATAAGACTATCTCCTGAAAGCATTCAGCACAAAGCTGAATATAATGCAGACAATTAACAAAGTTTATCTCCAGCTTCCTTTCTTGTCTCCTTCTTGTATTTTAAAAATAATTTCTCAAATTAAACACAAACACACACACATACCACCCCTAGATGAAGATTTTATAGAAATGTGAAAAAATAACTTTAAATCTAATTGAACATAGATAAATTTAAATTCATTTTGGAGAAGAGTCTTCTTTATATTAAGAAAAAAGGTGGGAGTTTTATTTGTGGAAGATTCTCAAAAAAAGCAAGTACAAATATAAAAAATATTCAAGATTGTAACTCTGTCATATAAATATAGGTAGCTTAACTGTACAGAAATATCCTTGTTTTATGTGCATAAGCTCTTGAAACTTATATCTGAAATAATTTTACTTTTTTACTTAGTAGTATTTAGTAGAAAGTACAAACACAGCAGTTTTTGAAAAGTCAAAAGGGAATCAAAATAGTCCGCATTTGACCAGAAGATGGCGCCAAGCTCCAAAGAATCTGTGGCTGGCAGGCACACATTCGAAAGTTAATTCAGGTCTAGAAGGTGAGTCAGTTGCTTACTGACTATTGTGGTTACACACACAACGATCTTGAAGAATTAAGGTTAATTACTTCCTAAACGTCAAGACTCTTTTATGATATCTTACCAAATTCTTGCTTTGCTGTTAATATTTTAAGCTACACATCAATCTCCTTCCTCACATGTATTTTACTTGTCCCATCTGCCACTTTCAGAGGCCCACTGCATAGTTTAAAATCCATTCTCCATGTTTCTGGATGATACTGTGACATTTTGAGACTTTGGTGTGGATCTCATTAAAATGATTCGGTCTTCAGTATGCTCTATTTTTAAATAGAATAAAATATATTGAAATTGTAGGTATTTAACATTATAAATGAATTACTCTATAAAGAAAATTAGAAATTTTATCTTTTTTTAAAGTTTATGTGTATTGACAGATTAAGTTGTGCTGTAATGAATATTATCTACACCTCTAAAGTCTCAGTGGTTTAAGAAACAAACGTTTAGGTGGGGCTGGGGTTCCCTGCACAGTGTCTCACCTCGTAAGACTTTCTCTGAGCCAGACCTCAGCATCTTGGCGTTTGGTTCGCTGGGGCCTGGAAAAGGAACCTGGCTCGGTAACACTGTGTTTTTTAGCTTTTCAAACAAACTATCTTCCAAAGTGGCTGCACCACTTTGGATTCCCACCGGCAAGAAGAATCCTGCAAAAATGCCTCTGTACCCCTCTCTTGGTTTCAGGCTTGGACTGCCTTTTCTGTGAACCCTGGCAACCCAGCAATTTTATATGAAGCCTCTGTTCCCTCCTCTCAAGATGGAAATCTCTATCCTAAACTATATCTGCAGCTCTCTCAGTACATAGGCCTGAGTTTAAATGAAGAAGAAATGTGTTGCAAATATGGCCATGATCCCTGGAGCACCAAGTCACAGGCAGGTGGTGGCACAACCTTCCAGCATGAACTACGTGGTGGCCCCTGTCACTGGTGGTGACCCTGGGATCTGCAGAGCAGAGAACAAACAAGGGGCCCATGAAGTCATCTTTTGTAAGGATCAGGACGGAAAAACAGGCTCAGGCTGAAATCCATAGACAAAGGTATATTTGTTCAGCTTGTCCAGGCCAAATCTCCATCCGCACTGATGGGCCTACGGTTCAGGGACCAGGTGCTACAGATCATCTCCAAGAACTGCGCCAGCTGGAGCTCAGACCAGACACACAAGGTACTCAAACAGGCTTTTAGGGAGAAGATCACCATGACCATTCATGGCAGGCCCTTTGAATGGACAATAACCATGCATTAGGACAGTACTGGACATGTCGGCTTTGTCTTTAACAATGGAAAAGTCACATCCATTGTGAAAATACAGTTCTGCAGCTAGAAACAGTCTGCTCACAGAACACAGTATCTGTGAGGTCAATGGATAGAACGTCATTGGACTGAAGGACTCTCAAATTGCAGACATACACTCAATAGCTAGAAATACAGTTACTATTACAACCATGTCTGCTTTTATCTTTGAACACATTATTAAACGGATAGCACCAAGCATTATGAAAATCTTATTGAAATCCTGAGGTTTAGACATCATGGCACAAAAAAAGAATCTATCTGCATAGTTGGGGGCGGGGCACCCCTCGTAAGACTTTCTCTGAGCCAGACCTCAGCATCTTGGCGTTTGGTTCGCTGGGGCCTGGAAAAGGAACCTGGCTCGGTAACACTGTGTTTTTTAGCTTTTCAAACAAACTATCTTCCAAAGTGGCTGCACCACTTTGGATTCCCACCGGCAAGAAGAATCCTGCAAAAATGCCTCTGTACCCCTCTCTTGGTTTCAGGCTTGGACTGCCTTTTCTGTGAACCCTGGCAACCCAGCAATTTTATATGAAGCCTCTGTTCCCTCCTCTCAAGATGGAAATCTCTATCCTAAACTATATCTGCAGCTCTCTCAGTACATAGGCCTGAGTTTAAATGAAGAAGAAATGTGTTGCAAATATGGCCATGATCCCTGGAGCACCAAGTCACAGGCAGGTGGTGGCACAACCTTCCAGCATGAACTACGTGGTGGCCCCTGTCACTGGTGGTGACCCTGGGATCTGCAGAGCAGAGAACAAACAAGGGGCCCATGAAGTCATCTTTTGTAAGGATCAGGACGGAAAAACAGGCTCAGGCTGAAATCCATAGACAAAGGTATATTTGTTCAGCTTGTCCAGGCCAAATCTCCATCCGCACTGATGGGCCTACGGTTCAGGGACCAGGTGCTACAGATCATCTCCAAGAACTGCGCCAGCTGGAGCTCAGACCAGACACACAAGGTACTCAAACAGGCTTTTAGGGAGAAGATCACCATGACCATTCATGGCAGGCCCTTTGAATGGACAATAACCATGCATTAGGACAGTACTGGACATGTCGGCTTTGTCTTTAACAATGGAAAAGTCACATCCATTGTGAAAATACAGTTCTGCAGCTAGAAACAGTCTGCTCACAGAACACAGTATCTGTGAGGTCAATGGATAGAACGTCATTGGACTGAAGGACTCTCAAATTGCAGACATACACTCAATAGCTAGAAATACAGTTACTATTACAACCATGTCTGCTTTTATCTTTGAACACATTATTAAACGGATAGCACCAAGCATTATGAAAATCTTGATGGATCACAGAATTCCTGAGGTTTAGACATCATGGCACAGTGGAAATGTCCCAGAAGTTTTCCTGGTTTTATCTTTAGCAGTTTACGTTTATATTAGGCACATGAAGCTTTCCAGGAGCCAGCAAATATATGCTGCATGAGGACCTTCCTGTCTTACAGTAGGGCCAGGGATCTTCCTGCTTAATCAGTGTCTTATTTAGACATCAGGATAGTTGTAGTCTTACCCTGGTTTTACAGTTGAAAAGACTTTCATAGACTAGTTTATTTACAGTTGAAAAGACTTTCATAGACTAGTTTCTTTACTGGATGCCTTCACGAGCTGTGAGTAGAGCAGGATGATGATGCAGGCTCAGCTCTGTGTTAGACCCACACATCCAGCCTGGGCGTCCAGCAGTGCCGTCTGATCACTCTAGTTCTGTGGTGTATTTGTGTTTTTACTCACCAGAGTGCTTTTAGAATTACTTCAGTTCTGTGTGTGTAACAGAAGTAACACTGGTTTCCTTCCATGTGAGCATTATTATACAATTGGTGTAGCTTCTAGTGACATTGATTGTCATTACGTTTTAACTACCTTCACTTAATACACTCAAACTGACACCTTAACTAAGTTAAGCTCCTAGAATAAAAGCCAAAAAGTATGACTGCAGCCTATCTAATCTAAACACAGTGCTGCAGTCACCTGAGATGTCCACTAGCCTGGCGTAGCACAGCTGCCTACCTGCATCTGAGATTTTCTAGTCCTTGTGTAATGGGAACTTCTTTCTCCTAAGTAACTGGCATTACTTTCTGAGAAACGAAGCACCCTATATATTTAATGTACTAAATAGGATGAACCTTGACTCCTTTTTTCATGTGTAGGTTAAGTGGGCTTAGACCTGATTGTGGCATTTACACGTTAGGTAACCTAGCTGCCCTGGGACTGCCTCAGGACACTGTCCTCATCATCTGTTCTATTTCCTATCTCCTCTCAGCTCTCTTTCACATCATACTCACTCTAGAACCCCAAAAATTAACAACCATGTCTTTGCTTTTATCTTTAAAATTATTAAACGGATAGCACCAAGCATTATGAAAATCTTGATGGATCACAGAATTCCTGAGGTTTAGACATCATGGCACAGTGGAAATGTCCCAGAAGTTTTCCTGGTTTTATCTTTAGCAGTTTACGTTTATATTAGGCACATGAAGCTTTCCAGGAGCCAGCAAATATATGCTGCATGAGGACCTTCCTGTCTTACAGTAGGGCCAGGGATCTTCCTGCTTAATCAGTGTCTTATTTAGACATCAGGATAGTTGTAGTCTTACCCTGGTTTTACAGTTGAAAAGACTTTCATAGACTAGTTTATTTACAGTTGAAAAGACTTTCATAGACTAGTTTCTTTACTGGATGCCTTCACGAGCTGTGAGTAGAGCAGGATGATGATGCAGGCTCAGCTCTGTGTTAGACCCACACATCCAGCCTGGGCGTCCAGCAGTGCCGTCTGATCACTCTAGTTCTGTGGTGTATTTGTGTTTTTACTCACCAGAGTGCTTTTAGAATTACTTCAGTTCTGTGTGTGTAACAGAAGTAACACTGGTTTCCTTCCATGTGAGCATTATTATACAATTGGTGTAGCTTCTAGTGACATTGATTGTCATTACGTTTTAACTACCTTCACTTAATACACTCAAACTGACACCTTAACTAAGTTAAGCTCCTAGAATAAAAGCCAAAAAGTATGACTGCAGCCTATCTAATCTAAACACAGTGCTGCAGTCACCTGAGATGTCCACTAGCCTGGCGTAGCACAGCTGCCTACCTGCATCTGAGATTTTCTAGTCCTTGTGTAATGGGAACTTCTTTCTCCTAAGTAACTGGCATTACTTTCTGAGAAACGAAGCACCCTATATATTTAATGTACTAAATAGGATGAACCTTGACTCCTTTTTTCATGTGTAGGTTAAGTGGGCTTAGACCTGATTGTGGCATTTACACGTTAGGTAACCTAGCTGCCCTGGGACTGCCTCAGGACACTGTCCTCATCATCTGTTCTATTTCCTATCTCCTCTCAGCTCTCTTTCACATCATACTCACTCTAGAACCCCAAAAAGTGGAAGTATTAGTCACTAAGTTACGTCCCACTCTTCATGACCCCATGGACTGTAGCCCACCAGGCTCTTATGTCTATGGAATTCTCCAGGCAAGAATACTGGAGTGAGTTGCCATTTCCTTCTCCGGGGGATCTTCCCAACCCAGGGGTCGAACACAGGTCTCCTGCACTGCAGGCAGATTATTTACCATCTGAGTCACCAGGGAAGCCCCTAGGACCTAAGCTTACAGATCACCTGCCAACTGGAATATTCCTATAATTGTTCAAAAGCTTCCATTTGGAAGTAACACTCCACTTTCATTCTCATCTCAATGACAAAACCAGTCACACAGATACACCAAACACCAGGAGACCTGGAAAGCAGAATGCTGGAAATATATGATGAAGAGTCACTGTATGCAATTCATAATTATTACATTACTCTACCATATACAACAGATTTAGGACTCCTATACTATAAACCATTTTATATGAATTTTTATGGCCTTACCAAATCTTCCTAGTATTAACAAAATGCCAAAGTTCTTTCTTTGCCAGGCATCAAAACTGGTTCAAGAGAAAAGATGTACTTGAAAAACAAAGTTCTTATGACAATAATTTCCATGCCAATAAATAAAGGGATAATATAAACTGTCACAAAGTGATAAAGAAAAATTATTTGAAGGAGAGGAGATTGATCTAAGCATTACAGGAAATACAGAATTTGTATTGAAGTAGCAGCATGATATTCGAGACAATAGAAACAACCATAAGAAAGGACAGAGGGGCTTCCCCTGGTGGTCCAGTGGGTAAGGACACCGCCTTGCAGTGCAAGGGGCGCCTGTTCGAGCCCTGGCCTGGGAAGATCCCACGTGCCACGGAGCGGCTGGACTGATGTGTCCAATTACCGAGCCGGAGCTCTGGAGCGCATGCGCCCAGAGCCGGCGCTCTGCAACGACAGACGCCACAGCGATGGGAGGCCCACAGGAGCCAAAGAACAAAGACGGATGAAAACAGAGAAATGAAAGATCAATAGAAGTGGCCCGCCTGGTCCCCTCCCTCCCCAACCCGACCCCCACCCAAAATAAATAAATAAATAAATCTTTAAAAAAAAAAGAAAGAAAGAGCAGAGATGGGAATAAATAACATTGGACTTTTGTGTATGAATATATAAAACAACCAAGATCACTGTTTCCTTGACCTGCAAAAAAAAAAAGATAAAAAAGAAGAAGAAAATCAAGAAATTAAGTACATGTGTGAGTGAAAGAGGCTGAGGGAGAGATAGGAAGTGTGTGTGTGTGTGTCTGAATTGTGCTTTTGTAGCGGAGAAGCATGAAGGGTGTGCAAGTGGAAGGAAGGCAACCATCAAACTTGTCAACTTAGGCTCTGCCGTCAACAACCAGCACTTTATGAAGAATGAATATTTTATCACAAAAAAGGCAAGAAAAACAACTTCAGTTTGAATATACTATTCTCACCACATTTTCCATACTTTTATCATTTTACTATGAGCCAGTGAAAACTGTCACAAGCTAGCTTCTGTGAGTAACTGACCTGAAAACGGAGAGTCCAAAATGAGATGAACGAGAAAGTCAGCCTATCTTCAAAGTAAGCTAAATAATTTCACCTGATTGGAAACCAGTCACTATTATACATTTCTGGGTAGAAGGCAACTAGAAAGCATTTCAACATCCTCCACAGTTGTGGGACTATCACTGAACCTTTCATTTCCTGCAGTTGGCCCCGGGGAAATGCAGCAAGCTAATCTAAACTGGCACTTTCCAGGTGGCGCTAGTGGTAAAGAACCCGCCTGCCAATGCAGGAGACAGGGAAGAAGCGGGCATGACAACCCACTCCAGTATTCCTGCCTAGAGAATCCCATGCACAGAGGAGCCTGGCAGGCTACAGGCCACAGCATCACAAAGAGTAGGATGTGACTGAAGCGCCTTAGCACACAATCTACACTAATGCTAATCTCATTTGTGTTCTTACTTTCATTGTGACCCATTCAACCACATCATCCAATGAAAACACTACATAAGCACTAAATGATGAGTGATTTATACATGTGTAACTCTGGAGAAACAGAGCACTACTTAGACTTGAGTATTTATCAGCAGTTGTTGAAACCAAGAGTACATTTTTTATCTTCAAGTTTTTAGCCTTTCTAAATCAGTGTTTTCCTTTGAAGTAAAATAAGACTTTATACTTTTCTAAAAATAAATGAAAATATTCTCTGCATTAACTATTTTTAATACATTTTTGTATATTTTTTATACAGGGCATTCTTCTCCACTGCAAATAAACTGACAGATGCCTTAATTTTTAAAAGATGAATAAAAATGCAACATCCAATCAAGTTCATTACACTGTTATTTATCATTTTGGAAAATGCCTACTGCTATATGTTTCTTAAAATTAACGAGTGAGGGCTTCCCTGGTGGTCGAGTGGGTAAAGAGTCTGCCTTATAGAGCAAGGGGCACCATTTTAATCCCTGGCCCAGGAAGACCCCACATGCTGTGGAGCGGCTGGACCGAAGTGTCCAATTAGGAGCCAGCACTCTGGAGCTCATGCGCCCAGAGCCGGTGCTCTGAAATGAGAGAGGCCAGTGCAAATAGGCCAAAGAATAAAGATGGATGAAAATAAATAAATAAATAAACAATAAAAGAGGCTAAAAATTGTTTTTAGAAAAAGTGAATTTTCCTTTAAGTGTAAAATTTTTCAGGTCCATCAAAACATACAGACAGCAACAACAGAAATACATAAGTACCCCCACCTCCCCCAGCTTAAAACCTAAAACAGAACATTAAATTTCCTGTGCATCTCCAAGGACACCGCAATCCCATCCCAGAGATATACTCTATCTTAATTTGATGTTTATCATTATGATCATGCATGTTGCCATATTTTTACTACCTATCGAAGCACTGTTAATAACAGCAACAAAAAAATTAGCAACTTGAGAGTTGCAGGTTAAGTTTTATTGGGGGGAGAGTTAGGACTGCAGTGGGGGAGGCAGTACCTCAGATAGCTCTGAGAGACTGCTCCAAAGAGGTAGTGGGAAAAAGGTCAGTATATATGGTTTTGATGAAGGGGGAGTTCAATACCAATAAACAGTCATTTTACAAGGGGTTTATGGCTAGTCACAAGGATCTGATTTCACCATGAAGGAATTTAGTGCTTTTCTGGATGTGAGGAAATGCAAGGAATTTTTTTTCTTTTTTTTGTTGCCATAATTCTTTTTTTACAACAAAAACATTTTTATTGGGGTATAGCCAATTAACAATTCTGTGATAGCTTCAGGTGAACAGTGAAGGGGCATGGCCATACATATACATGTCTCTATTCTCTCCCAAACCCTCCTCCCATCCAGGCTGGACAAAAAAAATCTCAAAATTTGTACAGAGACACAAAAGACCCCAAATAACCAAAGCAATCTTGAAAAACAAAAATGGAGCTGAAAATCAGGCCCCCTGACTTCAGACTACATTACAAAGCTACAGTCATCGAGACAGTATGGTACTGGAACTAAAACAGAAATATAAATCAATGGAACAGGAAATAGCCCATGCTTAGTTTCCCCGGGAGTGGGTAAAGAGTCTGCCTTATAGAGCAAGGCACCATTTTAATCCCTGGCCCAGGAAGACCCCACATGCTGTGGAGCGGCTGGACCAAAGTGTCCAATTAGGAGCCAGCACTCTGGAGCTCATGCGCCCAGAGCCGGTGCTCTGAAATGAGAGAGGCCAGTGCAAATAGGCCAAAGAATAAAGATGGATGAAAATAAATAAATAAATAAACAATAAAAGAGGCTAAAAATTGTTTTTAGAAAAAGTGAATTTTCCTTTAAGTGTAAAATTTTTCAGGTCCATCAAAACATACAGACAGCAACAACAGAAATACATAAGTACCCCCACCTCCCCCAGCTTAAAACCTAAAACAGAACATTAAATTTCCTGTGCATCTCCAAGGACACCGCAATCCCATCCCAGAGATATACTCTATCTTAATTTGATGTTTATCATTATGATCATGCATGTTGCCATATTTTTACTACCTATCGAAGCACTGTTAATAACAGCAACAAAAAAATTAGCAACTTGAGAGTTGCAGGTTAAGTTTTATTGGGGGCACAGTTAGGACTGCAGTCTGGGAGGCAGTACCTCAGATAGCTCTGAGAGACTGCTCCAAAGAGGTAGTGGGAAAAAGGTCAGTATATATGGTTTTGATGAAGGGGGAGTTCAATACCAATAAACAGTCATTTTACAAGGGGTTTATGGCTAGTCACAAGGATCTGATTTCACCATGAAGGAATTTAGTGCTTTTCTGGATGTGAGGAAATGCAAGGAATTTTTTTTCTTTTTTTTGTTGCCATAATTCTTTTTTTACAACAAAAACATTTTTATTGGGGTATAGCCAATTAACAATTCTGTGATAGCTTCAGGTGAACAGTGAAGGGGCATGGCCATACATATACATGTCTCTATTCTCTCCCAAACCCTCCTCCCATCCAGGCTGGACAAAAAAAATCTCAAAATTTGTACAGAGACACAAAAGACCCCAAATAACCAAAGCAATCTTGAAAAACAAAAATGGAGCTGAAAATCAGGCCCCCTGACTTCAGACTACATTACAAAGCTACAGTCATCGAGACAGTATGGTACTGGAACTAAAACAGAAATATAAATCAATGGAACAGGATAGAAAACCCAGAAATAAGCCCATGCACCTACAGTCAATTAATCTGTAACAAAGGAGGCAAGACTACCCAATGATGGAAACACAGTCTCTTCAAAAAATTCTTCTGGGAAAACTGGACAGCCACATGTAAAAGAATGAAATTAGATCATACCTTAACTCCATGCACAAAAATAAGCTCAAAATGGATTAGAGACCTAAATGTTAGACTGCACACTATAAAACTCTTAGAGGAAAACATAGGCTGAACACTCTTTGACATAAATCACAGCAAAATGTTTTTAAATCCATCTCCCAGAATAATGGAAATAAAAGCAAAACTAAACAAATGAGACCTACTTAAATTCAAAAGCTTTTGCACAGCAAAGGAAACAATTAATAAAGCAAAAAGACAACCCACAAACTGGGAGGAAATATTTGCAAATGATGTAACTGATAAGGGATTAGTCTCCAAAATTTACAAACAGCTTATGACACTCAATAGCATCAAAACAAACAACCCACTCAAAAAACGGGCAGAAGACCTGAATAGACATTTCTCTAAAGAGGACATGCAGATGGCCAAGAGACACATGAAAAGATGTTCAAAATCACTAGTTACTAGACAATGCAAATTCAAACTACAATGAGATACCACTTCACACTAATCAGAATAACTATCATCAAAAAATCCATAAACAACAAATGCTGGAGAGGGTGTGGAGAAAAGGGAACCCTCTTGCAGAGTTGGTGGGAATGTAAATTGGTACAGCCACTATGGAGAACTGTGTGGAGGTTCCTTAAAAAACTAAACACAGAGCTACCATATGACCCTGCAACTCCACTCCTGGGCACATATCCAGAGAAAAATGGCCCAAAGAGATACGTGCTCCCCAATGTTCACTGCAGCACTGTTTAAAATTACCAAGACATGGAAACAACGTAAATGTCCATCAACAGAGGAATGGATTAAAAGGTTCATACTTTATCTTTACCAACTTAGCAGCATAAATTTTAACACAAAACTCTGATTCCCTAAGAAATATCTCACATTCTTATGATTATTTCAAGTTAGAAAAATCAAAGGTTTTCTCTTTACCCTTCCACCTGGGGTGGCAGTCAACCAGATGAACCACTGTCCACAACGGGAGAATTTGCTATGAAAGAGAAAGAGAGAAGCCAGTTTTGGGGGAATAAGTACAGGTGCACACACCCCTGCCATAGTTCACGGCTCACTTTGCTTCTTCTCTCTTCTGCTTATGCTGTTTGTTTAGACAATTTCTCATGCATCCTCCTTAAATCTGATACCCCATGTGAGACCCAATTGGTGTGATAAAAAATCAAGGTGCCTCCGAAGCCAGACCACTTCTGTTGAGTCTGAGCTGTGAGACCTTGGCCCTATCACTTAACCTGTCTGTGAAATGTTGGTTAATATGATGCCTATCTCACAGGATTGTTGTGAAAAATAAACAAAATAATATAATCAATACTTCTAAGAATGCCTTTAAGACAACTGCTCCACTAATCTTCTAGCTTCCAGCATAGTAAAATAGAACTAACTCCTTATTAGTCTGAGATTTTCTCCTCGTAGAATTTGTTCTTTCTGTCTGATATCATACACTATTTTCTATTAATGACTGCAGTTCAGGGATTTTATCCTGCTACACCAAGTGTTTTCCCTCATCTTTCCAGCCTGGAACTCGGTGAAATAATCAACGAATTCATTTCTTTCATTTTGTGGAAACTGACTTCATTTGTTTAATTATTGTCTGACTTCCTTTTTCCTCTTCTGGAACTACCGTGCCTCACGTGGTAAACCTTGTGACACATTTTCTAGGTGTATATTTGCTTTCCTAGATTTCCATCTCTTTCTCTGTTTACTCCGCACTTGGAGAAATGTCTTGGCATTGATTTTTCAGATGATTTTAGATTTCAGTAGTGAGCACCTTCTCCCCAAGTTCCTGTAACGAATTATGCATTTGGTTGGTTTGATTGTTCTGTTTTGGTTTTGACTCCAAAAGCCTCTTCTGTGCTGCATTTTATTTCCTTGGGTGCTTCTTTGTGCCCCCCTCATGGAAACAACGTAAATGTCCATCAACAGAGGAATGGATTAAAAGGTTCATACTTTATCTTTACCAACTTAGCAGCATAAATTTTAACACAAAACTCTGATTCCCTAAGAAATATCTCACATTCTTATGATTATTTCAAGTTAGAAAAATCAAAGGTTTTCTCTTTACCCTTCCACCTGGGGTGGCAGTCAACCAGATGAACCACTGTCCACAACGGAGAATTTGCTATGAAAGAGAAAGAGAGAAGCCAGTTTTGGGGGAATAAGTACAGGTGCACACACCCCTGCCATAGTTCACGGCTCACTTTGCTTCTTCTCTCTTCTGCTTATGCTGTTTGTTTAGACAATTTCTCATGCATCCTCCTTAAATCTGATACCCCATGTGAGACCCAATTGGTGTGATAAAAAATCAAGGTGCCTCCGAAGCCAGACCACTTCTGTTGAGTCTGAGCTGTGAGACCTTGGCCCTATCACTTAACCTGTCTGTGAAATGTTGGTTAATATGATGCCTATCTCACAGGATTGTTGTGAAAAATAAACAAAATAATATAATCAATACTTCTAAGAATGCCTTTAAGACAACTGCTCCACTAATCTTCTAGCTTCCAGCATAGTAAAATAGAACTAACTCCTTATTAGTCTGAGATTTTCTCCTCGTAGAATTTGTTCTTTCTGTCTGATATCATACACTATTTTCTATTAATGACTGCAGTTCAGGGATTTTATCCTGCTACACCAAGTGTTTTCCCTCATCTTTCCAGCCTGGAACTCGGTGAAATAATCAACGAATTCATTTCTTTCATTTTGTGGAAACTGACTTCATTTGTTTAATTATTGTCTGACTTCCTTTTTCCTCTTCTGGAACTACCGTGCCTCACGTGGTAAACCTTGTGACACATTTTCTAGGTGTATATTTGCTTTCCTAGATTTCCATCTCTTTCTCTGTTTACTCCGCACTTGGAGAAATGTCTTGGCATTGATTTTTCAGATGATTTTAGATTTCAGTAGTGAGCACCTTCTCCCCAAGTTCCTGTAACGAATTATGCATTTGGTTGGTTTGATTGTTCTGTTTTGGTTTTGACTCCAAAAAGCCTCTTCTGTGCTGCATTTTTATTTCCTTGGGTGTTCTTCTCATTTTTTGAATTCAAGATTTCCTTTTTCTCCATCCAAAAGCTCTATTTCACTGAATGTTCTGCCTGTTCTTCCACTCTGCCTTCTGAGCTCCAACTTGTTCTTGACTGTTTAAAAGCCAAGGAGACTGGGTATACTCATGCTAAGCTTGGAGTGACCCTGTCTCCCAGGATTCAAAGCCTCTCATGAACCCACTGCTTTCTGGCTTTCCTCTGCTCACTCTGCCACTGGCCTCACTTCCTACCTGCCCTCAGCTTTCTCAGTTTCATCCAGAAGCACAGAGAGTGCAATTGGGAGTGAAAATGAAGCGAAAGATTTTCCAGATACTTTCTTCCCAGAGACTTCCTAAACAATTTGTAAAAATTAAGAGGAAAAATGCTGCAAGAAAATACACTCACAGAAGTAGGTATAAAAGTCAGAAATTTCGGGCTTTGCTGGTGGCCCAATGGATAAAGAGTCTCCCTTGCAGTGTAAGGGGCACTGGTGGTGTCCCTAGCCTGGGAAGATCCCACGTGTTGCGAAGCGACTGGACCAGTGTGTCCAATTAATGAGCCAGCGCTCTGGAGCGCGTGCACCCAGAGCTGGTGCTCTGCAGCAAGAGGGGCCACTGCAATGGGAGGCCCACACATGCCAAAGAATAAAAAGATGGATGAAAATAAAAATATAAATAAAAAAGAGGCATGATGGGGGAAAATAAAAAAAAATTTTTATAAAGACAACATTTATGGGTGGGCATGTTTATTATTTCAATAATTTCCTACTATTCTGAAACAAATACACATGATTTTAATGAATAAAAAGTTTCATATTATTATTCATTTTAAAGCCTACTATTGGCCTCTTATATGCCATTTTTTTAATACTTATTTATTTTAGGATTATGGGCTTCAGAATGCAGGCTCAGTATTTGTGGTGCACAGGCTTAGTTTCCCCATGGCATGTGGGATATTCCCAGACCAGGGATAAAACCAGAGTTCCCTGCACTGCAAGGCAAACTCTTAACCACTGGACCATCAGGGGAGCCCCCTTATATGCCATTTTTAAAGTCTATGCTTACAGGACTTCCTGAGAAGCATGGCTTCATGCTCCCAATGCAGGGGCCTGGATTCAATCCCTGGTCAGGGAACTAGATCCCACATGTCACAACTAAAACTTCACAGGTCTCAGCTAAGTAACTAAAGATCACACATGTTACAACTAAGACCCAGCACAGTCAAACAAATAAAAATAAATATATTGTTTAAAAAGTCTATTCTTATTATTGGCTGAAATGTGTCACAGGCTTTATAAATGATAAGCAAGTTACTATTGTGACTTAGTTTCAGTTAATTAAAAACACTTTTAATCCAAATTACTGAATTAAAGATAAGGATTAAATGAGGCCCCAACACATATTATACATTATTTCCCCATTATTGTTATTCAGTCACTAAATCATGTCTGACTTTTGCAACCATGAACTGCAGCACACCAAGCTTCCCTGTCCTTCACTATCTCCCAGAGTTTGCTCAAGCTCATGTCGATTGAGTCAGTGATGCCATCCAACCATTTCATCCTTTGTAGCCCTTCTCCTCCTGCCCTCAATCTTTCCCAGCATGAGGGTCTTTTCCAGTGAGTCAGTTCTTCCCATCAGATAGCCAGCATATTAGAGCTTCTACTTCACCATCAGTTCTTCCAATTAATGTTCAGGGTTGATTTCCTTTAGGATTGACTAGTCTGATCTCCTTATAGTCCAAGGAACTCTCAAGGGTCTTCTCCAGCACCAAAGTTCGAAAGCATCAGTTCTTCAGCACTCAGCCTTCTTTATGGTCTAACTCTACACCCATACATGACTACTGGAAAGACCACAGCTTTGATTATACAGACCTTTGTCAGCAAAGTGATGTTTCTGCTTTTTAATGCACTGTCTATGTATGTCATAGCTTTTCTTCCAAGAAGAAAGCGACTTTTAATTTTGTGGCTGTAATCTCCATTTACATGCTTTTGGAGCCCAAGAAAATGAAATCTGACACTGTTTCCACATTTTCCTCATCTATTTGCCATGAAGTGACAGGACTGGATGCCGTGATTGCCGTTTTCGGGCTTTTTTTGCTTATCCCACATGCCCCACTGCAAGGCAAACTCTTAACCACTGGACCATCAGGGGAGCCCCCTTATATGCCATTTTTAAAGTCTATGCTTACAGGACTTCCTGAGAAGCATGGCTTCATGCTCCCAATGCAGGGGCCTGGATTCAATCCCTGGTCAGGGAACTAGATCCCACATGTCACAACTAAAACTTCACAGGTCTCAGCTAAGTAACTAAAGATCACACATGTTACAACTAAGACCCAGCACAGTCAAACAAATAAAAATAAATATATTGTTTAAAAAGTCTATTCTTATTATTGGCTGAAATGTGTCACAGGCTTTATAAATGATAAGCAAGTTACTATTGTGACTTAGTTTCAGTTAATTAAAAACACTTTTAATCCAAATTACTGAATTAAAGATAAGGATTAAATGAGGCCCCAACACATATTATACATTATTTCCCCATTATTGTTATTCAGTCACTAAATCATGTCTGACTTTTGCAACCATGAACTGCAGCACACCAAGCTTCCCTGTCCTTCACTATCTCCCAGAGTTTGCTCAAGCTCATGTCGATTGAGTCAGTGATGCCATCCAACCATTTCATCCTTTGTAGCCCTTCTCCTCCTGCCCTCAATCTTTCCCAGCATGAGGGTCTTTTCCAGTGAGTCAGTTCTTCCCATCAGATAGCCAGCATATTAGAGCTTCTACTTCACCATCAGTTCTTCCAATTAATGTTCAGGGTTGATTTCCTTTAGGATTGACTAGTCTGATCTCCTTATAGTCCAAGGAACTCTCAAGGGTCTTCTCCAGCACCAAAGTTCGAAAGCATCAGTTCTTCAGCACTCAGCCTTCTTTATGGTCTAACTCTATACCCATACATGACTACTGGAAAGACCACAGCTTTGATTATACAGACCTTTGTCAGCAAAGTGATGTTTCTGCTTTTTAATGCACTGTCTATGTATGTCATAGCTTTTCTTCCAAGAAGAAAGCGACTTTTAATTTTGTGGCTGTAATCTCCATTTACATGCTTTTGGAGCCCAAGAAAATGAAATCTGACACTGTTTCCACATTTTCCTCATCTATTTGCCATGAAGTGACAGGACTGGATGCCGTGATCTTCGCTTTTTGAATGCTGAGTTTTAAGCCAGTTTTTTCACTCTCCTCTTTCTCCTTCATCAAGAGGTTTTTTAGTTCCTTTTCACTTTTTGCCACTAGGGTGGCATCATCTTCATATCTGAGGTTGTTAATATTTTTCCCACTATCTTGATTACAGCTGATGATCCATCCAGCCTGGGACTTCACATGATGTACTCTGCTTAGCAATTGAATAAGCAGTGTGACAATATACAGTCTTGACATACTCCTTCCCCAATTCTGAACTAGTCCATCGCTCCCCGTCTATTTCTAACTGTTGCTTCTGGTTCTATGTACAGGCTTCTCAGGAGACAACAGGTAATGCAGTCTGTTATTCCCATCTCATTAAGAATATTCTGGGTTGCCCTGGTGGTCCAGTGGGTAAGGATACTGCCTTGCAGTGTGAGGGGCACCGGTTCCATCCCTGGCCTGGGAAGGTCCCACATGCTGCGGAGTAGCTGAACCAATATATCCAACTACCTAGCCAGAGCTCTGGAGCACATGAGCCTGGAGCCAGTGCTCTGCAATGAGAGAGGCCACTGCAATGGGAGGCCCACACAGGCCAAAAGAACAAAGATGAATGAAAATAAATGAAAGACAAACAGAAGTAGATTAAAAAAAAAAAAAAAAAAGAATATTCCACAGGGCTTCCCTGGTGGTCCAGTGGGTAAGGACACCGCCTTGCAGTGCAAGGGGTACTGGTTCAATCCCTGGCCTGGGAAGATCCCACAGGCCTCAAAGCAGCTGGACTGATGTGTCCAACTACCAAGCCAGAGCTCTGGAGCACATGCGCCCAGAGCCAGTGCTCTGCAGAGAGAGAGGCCACTGCGATGGGAGGCCCACACAGGCCAAAGAACAAAGATGGAAATAAATGAAAGACCAGTAGAATTGGCCAAAAAAAGGAAAAGAATATTCCACAGGTTTTTGTGATCCACACAGTAAAAGAATTTAATGTAGTCAATGAAACAGAAGTAGATGTTTTTTGGAATTCCCTCATTTTTTCTATGATCCAGCATATCGTGGGCAATTTGATTTCTGGTTCCTCTGCCTTTTCCCAATCCAGCTTGTACATCTGGACATTCTCTATTCACACACTATTGAAGCCTAGCTTTGAAGGATTTTGAGCATAATCTTAATAGCATGTAAAATGTGTGCAATCATACAGTAATTTAAACATTCTTTGGCATTGCCTTTCTTTGGGACTGGGATGAAAACTGACATTTTCCAGTCCTGAGGCCACCATTAAGTTTTCTAAATTTGCTGGCATACTGAGTGTAGCACTTTACTAGCATCATCTTTCAGGTTAATTTGGAATTCACATCTACTTTGGCATTCCTTCTGGACTGGATGAGGTTGTTAATATTTTTCCCGCTATCTTGATTACAGCTGATGATCCATCCAGCCTGGGACTTCACATGATGTACTCTGCTTAGCAATTGAATAAGCAGTGTGACAATATACAGTCTTGACATACTCCTTCCCCAATTCTGAACTAGTCCATCGCTCCCCGTCTATTTCTAACTGTTGCTTCTGGTTCTATGTACAGGCTTCTCAGGAGACAACAGGTAATGCAGTCTGTTATTCCCATCTCATTAAGAATATTCTGGGTTGCCCTGGTGGTCCAGTGGGTAAGGATACTGCCTTGCAGTGTGAGGGGCACCGGTTCCATCCCTGGCCTGGGAAGGTCCCACATGCTGCGGAGTAGCTGAACCAATATATCCAACTACCTAGCCAGAGCTCTGGAGCACATGAGCCTGGAGCCAGTGCTCTGCAATGAGAGAGGCCACTGCAATGGGAGGCCCACACAGGCCAAAAGAACAAAGATGAATGAAAATAAATGAAAGACAAACAGAAGTAGATTAAAAAAAAAAAAAAAAAAAAGAATATTCCACAGGGCTTCCCTGGTGGTCCAGTGGGTAAGGACACCGCCTTGCAGTGCAAGGGGTACTGGTTCAATCCCTGGCCTGGGAAGATCCCACAGGCCTCAAAGCAGCTGGACTGATGTGTCCAACTACCAAGCCAGAGCTCTGGAGCACATGCGCCCAGAGCCAGTGCTCTGCAGAGAGAGAGGCCACTGCGATGGGAGGCCCACACAGGCCAAAGAACAAAGATGGAAATAAATGAAAGACCAGTAGAATTGGCCAAAAAAAGGAAAAGAATATTCCACAGGTTTTTGTGATCCACACAGTAAAAGAATTTAATGTAGTCAATGAAACAGAAGTAGATGTTTTTTGGAATTCCCTCATTTTTTCTATGATCCAGCATATCGTGGGCAATTTGATTTCTGGTTCCTCTGCCTTTTCCCAATCCAGCTTGTACATCTGGACATTCTCTATTCACACACTATTGAAGCCTAGCTTTGAAGGATTTTGAGCATAATCTTAATAGCATGTAAAATGTGTGCAATCATACAGTAATTTAAACATTCTTTGGCATTGCCTTTCTTTGGGACTGGGATGAAAACTGACATTTTCCAGTCCTGAGGCCACCATTAAGTTTTCTAAATTTGCTGGCATACTGAGTGTAGCACTTTACTAGCATCATCTTTCAGGATTTCAAATAGCTCACCTGGAATTCCATCACCTCCACTAGCTTTGTTCCTAGTAATGCTTCCTAAGGCCCACTTCACTTCACACTCCAGGATGTCTGGCTCTAGATGAGTGGCCACACCATCGTTAAGACCTCTATATAGTCTTAATTTTTAACTTTTTCTTTACAATTAAAAACTATATATACACGATTTAAATTTGCAAACAGCACAAGAAGATACGTAGTGAAAAACGAGGCTTATGGATTGCCCATTCCACACCTCTCCCCAAGTACTAATAGTTTGAGTATCACTGCCCCAAAATGTACAAAGATTATGCTTCTGTGTTGAAAAAGATACTGCCGGAGGAGCCGCCGGAACCCGCCCGCCGCGAGGAGCCGCCGGAACCCGCCCGCCGCGAGGAGCCGCCGGAACCCGCCCGAGGAGCCGCGGACGCCGCGAGGGGCGGGTAAGTTCAGCCACTCCAACTGGAGGGCTTGCTGAACGGAGAGAGGAAGTCGTCCACGGGTTGCTGACCAGGGACCGGGCACGAGTGGGACGGGAAAGCTCGCGTCCGCCTTTGGTACTTAGACACATAACCGGCAGTGTCGGAGGAGCCCGCGCTCCCCTAGAGCAGCAGTAGCAGCGGAGGAAGCCGGGGAAACAGCAGGGATTGGAGACGACAGGCGGGCACGCGGTCGAGCCGGGGCGCCCCCCTCCAACACGGGACTGCGCGCGCCGCGGCCTCCGCCCGACTGACTGGGATCAGCCCACCGTCCCGGCTAGCACCCAGTATGGCAGCAAAGCCCTCATTTTGGGCTGGGACACGAAAACAGCAACAAGGTTTTTGTGATCCACACAGTAAAAGAATTTAATGTAGTCAATGAAACAGAAGTAGATGTTTTTGAATCCCTCATTTTTCTATGATCCAGCATATCGTGGGCAATTTGATTTCTGGTTCCTCTGCCTTTTCCCAATCCAGCTTGTACATCTGGACATTCTCTATTCACACACTATTGAAGCCTAGCTTTGAAGGATTTTGAGCATAATCTTAATAGCATGTAAAATGTGTGCAATCATACAGTAATTTAAACATTCTTTGGCATTGCCTTTCTTTGGGACTGGGATGAAAACTGACATTTTCCAGTCCTGAGGCCACCATTAAGTTTTCTAAATTTGCTGGCATACTGAGTGTAGCACTTTACTAGCATCATCTTTCAGGATTTCAAATAGCTCACCTGGAATTCCATCACCTCCACTAGCTTTGTTCCTAGTAATGCTTCCTAAGGCCCACTTCACTTCACACTCCAGGATGTCTGGCTCTAGATGAGTGGCCACACCATCGTTAAGACCTCTATATAGTCTTAATTTTTAACTTTTTCTTTACAATTAAAAACTATATATACACGATTTAAATTTGCAAACAGCACAAGAAGATACGTAGTGAAAACGAGGCTTATGGATTGCCCATTCCACACCTCTCCCCAAGTACTAATAGTTTGAGTATCACTGCCCCAAAATGTACAAAGATTATGCTTCTGTGTTGAAAAAGATACTGCCGGAGGAGCCGCCGGAACCCGCCCGCCGCGAGGAGCCGCCGGAACCCGCCCGCCGCGAGGAGCCGCCGGAACCCGCCCGAGGAGCCGCGGACGCCGCGAGGGGCGGGTAAGTTCAGCCACTCCAACTGGAGGGCTTGCTGAACGGAGAGAGGAAGTCGTCCACGGGTTGCTGACCAGGGACCGGGCACGAGTGGGACGGGAAAGCTCGCGTCCGCCTTTGGTACTTAGACACATAACCGGCAGTGTCGGAGGAGCCCGCGCTCCCCTAGAGCAGCAGTAGCAGCGGAGGAAGCCGGGGAAAGAGCAGGGATTGGAGACGACAGGCGGGCGAGCGGTCGAGCCGGGGCGCCCCCCTCCAACACGGGACTGCGCGCGCCGCGGCCTCCGCCCGACTGACTGGGATCAGCCCACCGTCCCGGCTAGCACCCAGTATGGCAGCAAAGCCCTCATTTTGCTGAACACAAAAACAGAAACCACAGCAACCGGCACTGTAAGGGAAAGACCACGCCATCAAGACACCACCATCAAGAGCAGATTGGTTTCCAACAGGCAGATATGAAGATAAAAACCAAGGACAGTATTTAACTTTTTTTTTTTCTTTTTTCATTTTTTTTCTGCTTGTTTGTGGTGGACTATTTTGCTTATTCAATTGAATGGTTTGGGGTTTATTAGTTTCTTTGTTTATTGGGGGTTTTTTATGTTTTTTTTTTTTTTTTTGTAGTTTTCATTTGTTTGATTTATTCTATGTGTTTTTTCTTTGTTTTCGGTCTCATTAATTTTTTTTTCTTGCTCTTTTTAATTTTTAACCTTCTTTTGACTTTTATTATATTTTTTAACTTTAATTTTAATTCTTGAAAACCTCTAATTCTCTTTTCTCTTTCCTCTTTCCCACTGCTTTCTTTCTCTATGTTCTAAATGTAAAACATCTTCCTAGCTATCAATATCCTCTAGACAAATTATTTCCTATCTTTCTGCCTGCACTATTCACTTCCAAATGCACTAAACAGTACACACACTAATCTTTGCTACCTAATCCTATAAAATACTTCCAAGACAAATCTTTTCCTTTTTATTACTTATAGACTCTCCTCCTTGTCACCCCGAGCACATGTCCTAATTTAAAATTGCTTTCATTGTAATTATCCAAGCCAGGACCTTGTGCTAGATCTATTATTCAGGCACTATTTTAATTAATTCAAAGCTTAACGGGCAAGTATCATCTGTGATTGCATGAGTTGCTAGAAAGATTTCCTGCGCCTTATCTCTGTAAAACTGGTCAGTTGTGGGGATTGCTGTATATGTATGTGTATCTTATGATTATGTTAGAAAACATCTGCATGCTTTTAGCTTTTATGACTGTCACCCATCAGGGATGCACCTCTTGTTCCTCAGATGCTAGTGTGTGAACTAGTATCACAGAACACCATAGCAAACCAGACATAGAGCCTACACTCCCTGACCAATCATCAAACCAAGGATCCTCAGCGGAAGCCCGGATTCCAAGACCCCACACTGATTATCAAAGAACATACAACACTACAGATTATTCACCTGTAAACAAGGTCTATCACCACCCAAGACACAAGCCACTGTAAGGGAAAGACCACGCCATCAAGACACCACCATCAAGAGCAGATTGGTTTCCAACAGGCAGATATGAAGATAAAAACCAAGGACAGTATTTAACTTTTTTTTTTTCTTTTTTCATTTTTTTTCTGCTTGTTTGTGGTGGACTATTTTGCTTATTCAATTGAATGGTTTGGGGTTTATTAGTTTCTTTTTTTTTTGGGGGTTTTTTTTTTTTTTTTTTTTTTTTTTGTAGTTTTCATTTGTTTGATTTATTCTATGTGTTTTTTCTTTGTTTTCGGTCTCATTAATTTTTTTTTCTTGCTCTTTTTAATTTTTAACCTTCTTTTGACTTTTATTATATTTTTTAACTTTAATTTTAATTCTTGAAAACCTCTAATTCTCTTTTCTCTTTCCTCTTTCCCACTGCTTTCTTTCTCTATGTTCTAAATGTAAAACATCTTCCTAGCTATCAATATCCTCTAGACAAATTATTTCCTATCTTTCTGCCTGCACTATTCACTTCCAAATGCACTAAACAGTACACACACTAATCTTTGCTACCTAATCCTATAAAATACTTCCAAGACAAATCTTTTCCTTTTTTACTTATAGACTCTCCTCCTTGTCACCCCGAGCACATGTCCTAATTTAAAATTGCTTTCATTGTAATTATCCAAGCCAGGACCTTGTGCTAGATCTATTATTCAGGCACTATTTTAATTAATTCAAAGCTTAACGGGCAAGTATCATCTGTGATTGCATGAGTTGCTAGAAAGATTTCCTGCGCCTTATCTCTGTAAAACTGGTCAGTTGTGGGGATTGCTGTATATGTATGTGTATCTTATGATTATGTTAGAAAACATCTGCATGCTTTTAGCTTTTATGACTGTCACCCATCAGGGATGCACCTCTTGTTCCTCAGATGCTAGTGTGTGAACTAGTATCACAGAACACCATAGCAAACCAGACATAGAGCCTACACTCCCTGACCAATCATCAAACCAAGGATCCTCGAAGCGGAAGCCCGGATTCCAAGACCCCACACTGATTATCAAAGAACATACAACACTACAGATTATTCACCTGTAAACAAGGTCTATCACCACCCAAGACACAAGCCACTGAACCCTTCTACAAGGACAAAAACCCAAAGGAAGGGAGAATTCAACCAAGAAGCCTGGTGGGAATAAGAACTCCATACACACAGACACACACAAAGAAAAAAAAATTAACCTAATAATGAAACGTCAGAGAAACACTGTACAAATGAAGGACCAAGCTAGAGAAACACCACTTCAAATGACAGAGGAGGAGATAGACAAGCTATCTGAAAGAGAATTCAGAAAAGCTATACTAATGAGGATGCAAAACACCGAAAACAGAATATTAGAGGAAATTAGTGCATTGAGAAAAGACATGCAGGAAATGAAAAATAAGCAAATAGAGACCACCAACTCAATTGCTGAACTCAAAAATACTATAGAAGGTCTCAACAGTAGAGTATCAGAGGCTGAAGAACGGATAAGTGAGCTGGAAGACAGAATGGTGGAAATAAGTGCTGAAGAACAGAACAAAGCCCAAAGAATTAAAAGAACTGAGGATAGCCTCAGAGACCTATGGGACAATATTAAACGCACCAACATTAGAATTATAGGAGTTCCAGAAGAAGAAGAAGAGAAGAAAGACTATGAAAAATTCTTGAAGAGGTTATAGTTGAAAACTTCCCCAGCATGGGAAAGGAGATAGTCAGCCAAGTCCAGGAAGCACAAAGAGTTCCATACAGGAGAAACCCCAGAAGAAACACACCAAGGCACATACTAATCAAACTAACGCAGACTAAATATAAAGACAGATTACTAAAAGCAGCTAGGAGCAAACAACAAATAACATATAAAGGAAACCCCATACGTTTAACTGCGGATCTCTCAACAGAAACCCTACAGGCCAGAAGAGAATGGCAAGATACATTTAAACGGCTAAAAGAGAATAACCTGCAACCACGAATTCTCTACCCAGCAAGAATCTCATTCAAAATCGATGGTGAAGTCAAAAGCTTCACAGACAAGCAAAAACTAAAAGAATTCTGTACCACAAAACCAGCCCTACAACAAGTGTTAAAGGACCTGATATAGCCAGTAAATACAAGAGGAGGAGAAGCCTTACAAATCAAACCCCAAATTTCTAAGAAGATGACAATAGGAACATTGGTATCAATAATTACTTTGAATGTAAATGGACTAAATGCTCCAACCAAACGACACAGGCTGGCTGAATGGATCCAGAAGCAAGACCCATATATATGCTGTTTACAAGAGACCCACTTCAGACCTAGAGACACTCATAGACTGAAAGTGAAAGGCTGGAAAAAGATATTTCATGCAAATGGAAATCAAAAGAAAGCTGGAGTAGCAATCCTTATATCAGACAAAATAGACTTTAAAGTAAAGAAGATTCTAAGAGACAAGGCAGGTCACTACATCATGATTAAGGGATCTATCCAAGAGGAAGACATAACAGTCATGAATATCTACGCACCCAACACAGGGGCACCTCAATACATAAGACAGGTACTTTCAGACATAAAAGAAGAAATCAACAATAACACAATAATAGTAGGAGACTTTAACACTCCTCTCACACCAATGGACAGATCAACAAAACAGAAAATTAATAAAGAAACACAAGCCTTAAATGCCACACTGGAAAAGATGGACCTCATCGATATCTTTAGGACGTTCCATCCAAAAGCAGAAGAATACACTTTCTTCTCAAGCGCTCACGGAACATTCTCCAGGATAGACCACATCTTGGGCCACAAATCTAACCTCAGTCAGTTCAAGAAAACCGAAATTATATCAACCATCTTCTCGGACCACAATGCAATGAGACTGGAGATCAACTACCAGAAAAAAAACCCTAAAAACAGAAACACATGGAGATTAAACAATACATACCTAAAAAACCAACTGATCATTGAGGAAATCAAAGGAGAAATTAAACAATTCCTAGAAGAAAATGACAATGAACACACGACAGTGCAAAACCTATGGGATACAGCAAAAGCAGTTCTAAGAGGGAAATTTATAGCAATACAATCCCACCTCAAGAAACTAGGAAAATATGAAGCAGATGACCTAACCCTCCGCTTAAAACAGTTGGAGAAAGAAGAACAAAAACATCCCAGAGCCAGCAGAAGAAGAGAAATCATAAAGATCAGAGCAGAAATAAATGAGAAAGAAACAAAAGAAACAATAGTAAAGATAAATAAAACAAAAAGCTGGTTCTTTGAAAAGGTAAACAAAATTGACAAGCCACTGGCCAGACTCATTAAGAAAAAGAGAGAGAAGAACCAGATCAACAAAATCAAAAACGAAAAAGGAGAGATTACAACAGATAATGCAGAAATCCAAAGGATTCTAAGAGACTATTATGAGCAACTCTATGGCAACAAACTGGACAACTTGGAAGAAATGGACAGTTTCTTGGACAGGATTAATCTCTCAAGACTGAGCCAGGAAGAAACAGAAACTTTGAACAACCCAATCACAAGCTCAGAAATCAACTTTGTGATTAAAAATCTACCCAAAAATAAAAGCCCAGGACCAGATGGCTTCACAGCCGAATTCTACCAAACATTTAAAGAAGAGCTAATGCCTGTCCTTCTAAAACTCTTCCAAAAAATTGCACAGGAAGGAAAACTCCCAAACACATTCTACGAGGCCACCGTCACCCTGATACCCAAACCAGGCAAAGACAACACAAAAAAGGAAAACTATAGGCCAATTTCACTGATGAACTTAGATGCCAAGATCCTCAACAAAATCCTAGCAAACAGAATTCAACGACATGTCAAAAAACTCATACATCACGATCAAGTTGGGTTCATCCCAGGCATGCAAGGCTTCTTCAACATCCGCAAATCAATCAACGTGATACACCATATCAACAAGTTGAAAGACAAAAATCACATGATCATCTCAATAGATGCAGAAAAAGCCTTCGACAAAGTACAACATCCATTTATGATCAAAACTCTTCAGAAAATGGGCATAGAAGGAACCTATCTCAACATAATAAAAGCCATCTATGAGAAACCTACAGCGAACATTATTGTTAATGGTGAAAAACTGAAAGCATTCCCTCTAAGATCAGGAACAAGACAGGGGTGCCCACTTTCACCACTGCTATTCAACATAGTCCTGGAAGTCCTAGCAACAGCAATAAGACAAGAGAAAGAAATCAAAGGAATCCAGATTGGAAAGGAAGAAGTCAAGCTCTCTCTTTTTGCAGACGACATGATATTATACATAGAAAATCCCAAAGACACGGTTACAAAGCTACTAGAACTAATCAATGAATTCAGCAAAGTTGCAGGATATAAAGTCAACACACAGAAGTCAATGGCATTCCTATACACAAACAATGAAAAATCAGAAAATGAAATCAAAGAGGCAATCCCCTTCACCATTGCAACCAAAAGAATCAAATATCTAGGAATAAACCTACCCAAAGAAACAAAAGAATTGTACACAGAAATTTACAAGACACTCATGAGAGACATTAAAGAAGACTTAAACAGATGGAGAGATATTCCATGTTCCTGGATTGGAAGAATCAATATTGTGAAAATGACCATACTACCAAATATCATCTACAGATTCAATGCAATACCTATTCAACTACCACTGACATTTTTCACAGAACTAGACCAAATAATAACACAGTTCATATGGAAACACAGAAGACCTCGAATAGCCAAAGCAATCCTGAGGAAGAAAAATGGAGTTGGAGGATCAGCCTTCCTAACTTCAGACTCTACTACAAAGCAACAGTTATCAAGACAGTATGGTACTGGCACAAAAACAGAACTATAGATCAATGGAACAAGATTGAGAACCCAGAGATCAACCCACGCACCTATGGGTACCTTATTTTTGATAAAGGAGGAGAAACTATAAAATGGGACAAAGACAGCCTCTTTAACAAGTGGTGCTGGGAGAATTGGACAGCTACATGCAAAAAAAGAAAATTGGAACATTCCCTGACGCCATACACTAAGATCAACTCAAAATGGATTAAAGACCTCAATGTAAGACCAGAAACCATCAAACTCTTAGAGGAGAATATAGGCAAAACCCTCAAGGACATCAATCAAAGCAAGATCTTCTTTGACCCACCAACTAAAATAGCAGAACTGAAAAGAAAAATGAACATATGGGACCTTATGAAACTTAAAAGCTTTTGTACAGCAAAAGAAATCACAAAAAAGTTCAACAGACACCCCACAGAGTGGGAGAAAATCATAGCAAATGAAACAACAGACAAAGAATTAATCTCCAAAATCAACATAGTCCTGGAAGTCCTAGCAACAGCAATAAGACAAGAGAAAGAAATCAAAGGAATCCAGATTGGAAAGGAAGAAGTCAAGCTCTCTCTTTTTGCAGACGACATGATATTATACATAGAAAATCCCAAAGACACGGTTACAAAGCTACTAGAACTAATCAATGAATTCAGCAAAGTTGCAGGATATAAAGTCAACACACAGAAGTCAATGGCATTCCTATACACAAACAATGAAAAATCAGAAAATGAAATCAAAGAGGCAATCCCCTTCACCATTGCAACCAAAAGAATCAAATATCTAGGAATAAACCTACCCAAAGAAACAAAAGAATTGTACACAGAAATTTACAAGACACTCATGAGAGACATTAAAGAAGACTTAAACAGATGGAGAGATATTCCATGTTCCTGGATTGGAAGAATCAATATTGTGAAAATGACCATACTACCAAATATCATCTACAGATTCAATGCAATACCTATTCAACTACCACTGACATTTCTCACAGAACTAGACCAAATAATAACACAGTTCATATGGAAACACAGAAGACCTCGAATAGCCAAAGCAATCCTGAGGAAGAAAAATGGAGGTGGAGGATCAGCCTCCCTAACTTCAGACTCTACTACAAAGCAACAGTTATCAAGACAGTATGGTACTGGCACAAAAACAGAACTATAGATCAATGGAACAAGATTGAGAACCCAGAGATCAACCCACGCACCTATGGGTACCTTATTTTTGATAAAGGAGGAGAAACTATAAAATGGGACAAAGACAGCCTCTTTAACAAGTGGTGCTGGGAGAATTGGACAGCTACATGCAAAAAAATGAAATTGGAACATTCCCTGACGCCATACACTAAGATCAACTCAAAATGGATTAAAGACCTCAATGTAAGACCAGAAACCATCAAACTCTTAGAGGAGAATATAGGCAAAACCCTCAAGGACATCAATCAAAGCAAGATCTTCTTTGACCCACCAACTAAAATAGCAGAACTGAAAAGAAAAATGAACATATGGGACCTTATGAAACTTAAAAGCTTTTGTACAGCAAAAGAAATCACAAAAAAGTTCAACAGACACCCCACAGAGTGGGAGAAAATCATAGCAAATGAAACAACAGACAAAGAATTAATCTCCAAAATCTACAAGCAACTCAGACAACTCAGCACAGGGAAAATGAGCAGCCCAATCAAAAAATGGGAAAAAGATCTAAAGAGACGCCTCTCCAAAGAGGACATACAAATGGTCCAAAAATACATGAAACGATGCTCAACCTCGCTTATTATCAGAGAAATGCAAATTAAAACCACAATGAGATACCACCTCACACCTGTCAGAATGGCCATCATCAACAAATCGACAGACAACAAATGCTGGAGAGGGTGTGGAGAAAAGGGAACCCTCTTGCATTGCTGGTGGGAAAGTAAATTAATACAACCTCTATGGAAGACAATATGGAGATTCCTTAAAAAACTAAAAATAGAAGCACCCTATGACCCAGCAATCCCACTATTAGGCCTATATCCTGATGAAATCAAAACTGAAAGAGGCACCTATACCCCAATGTTCATTGCAGCTCTCTATACAATAGCCAGAACATGGAAGCAACCTAGATGTCCATCGACAAATGAATGGATCCAGAAGCTCTGGTACATATATACAATGGAATACTACTCAGCTGTTAAAAGAAATGCAGAAGACTCAGTCCTAATGAGGTGGCTGGCTTTAGAACCTATCATCAAAAGTGAAGTAAGTCAAAAAGAGAAAGACAAGTATAGTATACTAACTCATATATATGGGATCTAGTAAGATGGTCATGATAACATACACAGTGAACTCATGAAAAAACAGAGAATAGACATAAAGACATTGTGGAGACCGAACAATGGGAGGGAGTAACATGGAAACCTATACTGTCATGTGTAGAAAAGATAGCTATTGTCATTGTGCTAGGGGAATAGGAGTACCTACAACCACTTGGAGCAATGGTCTGGAGGGATGGTGGGGGGGAACCTGGGTGGGGGGAGGGTCAAGGGATATGCATCTGATTGATCTGGGAACATACATGTACAAAAATAAATAAATAAATAAATAAATAAATAAAAAATTTACATGGAAAAAAAAAAAAAGAAAAAGATACTGCCAAGTGATTCTTTTCATTTCACCTAATGCTGTTCTTTCTGGCATGATTTATTAGTTTTCCTATCCAAAACTCCTTTCCACTTCCACATGCCTCTCCTGCCTGGGTTGCAACCAGGGCAGTGGTACCAGGCAGTAAAGGCCACAGTTGTTGAAGACCCTAGCAACACCTACATCTCTCAGGCCATCTCCTCCCACAGTCTTGGTTCCCTTTTCCTAGCAATGGAGACTTCTCCAGCTCTTTACTTTCAATAGGAAAGAGTATACTAACAAGCTCTTCTGAAAGGTTGGTGGTTGCTCAACTAAGCCATCTGACTATAAATTAAATTTGGATGGCTAGCATTTCTAGGTCTTGGGACTATTTTGTGTTCTGCAGTTGCTATTGTAAAGTTAGCGTAGCAGTGACTTCAAGGCCTGTGCAACTCCAGCCAAAGTGAAAGCCACCACTCATTCACTTTTCCAACAAGACAGAGGATGAGATGGTTGGATGGCATCAGTCAATGGACACGAGTTTGAGCAAACTCTTGGAGACAGCAAAGGACAAGGAAGCCTGGCGTACTTTAGTCCATGGGGTCACAAAGGGTCAGACATGACTTTGCAACTGAACAAGGTAGACATCACTAATCAATCTCTGTACAATATTTTGCTGAGACCTGATTAATATTCAGCAGAACTCCCAAGTGACCACCAATGACCAGTTAGATAACACTCTCCCATGTTTAGGTTAAAGCCCAGAAGAAGAAAATTTTATTTTTCCACAGTGACATGTCTTTCTCATGATAAACAAAGGAATTCAAATATTTTGCTCTAATTACCTCTTCCGGTGTTTTCTTAAACTTGATGGGTACAATACTATTAATTTTCTCCTCAATTATAAATAATTTGTTTAACCAATTGTGTAATGCTTTCAAGCATAATATTAACCACCACTGCAGTTTAATTACTGGGTCCTCATGTCTAATTCAAATAAATCCATTTAAGTAACTGGTTTAGGATCAGGGCTTTGCTGAGTTGATGGGGTGAATTTGTCTGTGAACTAATTGGTAAAACACAGTTCAGAGATGTAGATTCATAAAAGTATCACATGGGGTAGCTGCACTTGCTGTGAAATAATAATATGCATTCTTATATCTTTCAAAGATGTACACTTTTGTTTACTGGAAGTATATATTTCATCATATAATATACTCTGGATTCTTGACACTAGAGGATAATGTCTTCGCCTAAAAAAGGTGAATAACAATGTGTGTATATTTTAGTGCAATTGAAAGGGAAACAGATCTACATGACAGGAAGATGTTAATTAAGCTTTAACACAGGACCCAGAGTTTAGAGAATCCTGGCCCCTAGTTTACATCTTAGAGGAGCTGCCTCTGCAAAGCACTTCTGGAAAATAACTGGACTCAGTCTGACCCTCATTAACAGCTGGAAGAGCTGAGTTTTGAAATTAAATCATTGCTCAGGGTCTTACTAGCTGTATGTTACTAAGTAAGCTATTAATCCTTAAATAAAAGTCTTAAAAGTCTCCATTTCCTCATTTGTAAGAAGGAAGCAATATCTCCTAACATGTAAGCATGATGTCACAAAGACTACAAATAGGTTTAATAAAATTTTAAGACAAAGATGTTTTCAGTGACTTAATGAAGCTGCTGCCTCTGATGTTTTTGCTCAAATTGAAGCGGAGGAGGCAGTGCTGCACAGTCCTGGGTGCAGGAAGAGACTCCAGCGTTAATTAGCAAGATGTCTACAGACTATCAACTAGCTTCCTTCCTATCTGTTTTGGCTCTCTGACCCAGACTCTGAAACCCAGAAACTGGCTTCTTCTTTCCAGATGGACATAATTCACCAAATGCTGATCCTTGGAGATTCATGCACAAAACATTTCTTTCTGTTCTGTCACTGAATGTCCTCTGGCACCTACAAATGTAAATGCTGTCACTATGCTTTATTCTCTTTGTGGCTTTTTTCACTACTGGAATTACATTCTAAGCTGAAAGGTTAACGTATTTATTATTTGATTCTACCATTAAAAATATAAATTCTATGAGAGAAGGTAATTTGTCTCTCTTTTTCTACAGTTTGGTCCTCAGTGCCTAGAAGAGTGGCTGGAATGTACAGTGGTTTCAACAAATAATTTGTTAAATGATTAAATGAGTAAAATAACTGTGCTCTGTACAGATGAACATAAAACTCAGCTCAGATTCAAGTACTATTAAATAATTCACTCATACAAAAATACTATTGGGCAATGTTTATTTTACTGAACATTTTGTATGGGAAATGAAGATAGGGTTTATACTGGCACTCTTCATTAAATATTGCTCAGCCTCACTCACAACATAAAGTATATAAACTAAAACTGCACCAAGAAGCTTAAGGAGGATCAAAGACAGCTTCTTTGGGAGATGCGGGGAGGAGAAGGATAGGGAAGGGGAGACATAAAGCCCACAAGAAGTATAAAAAGTCTTTACCTGGGAGCAGAGCGGGGGGGGGGGGGGGTTTACATACAGGGAATAATCAATTAAGTAAAATTGTAAGGATCATGAGAGTTAGTTTTCTCACTGTCAGAGAAGGGAATTAAAAACATGGAAAGGGAAAAAATAAAGGTCAATCATGTGGTGTCAGATAAGAATTGAAGGTAGGATATAAACTCATAATTTTTAAATAAATACAGATGTGAATATGTATCTATTAAAATGACCTAGGAACAGAGACACCCCAATAGGAAGAACCACACCTAACACCAAATCTTAACTTCCAAACACCATTCGCCACTAAAAGCTTCCTTGAAGAAATTAATAATTCCAAGTCTCAGTCAGAAAAAGTACAAGATGACCCCGAACATCTCTTTGAGTCAGAAAACTAGGAAATGCTGACAGAATGATAGAAATGAGTCAAAAGAACAGAGGAGCCAGCTTAAAGGAACTCCCACTGAAAAAATCCCAAAAGAAGGACTGCTTCTTCCAGATGGCCCCCATAATTCACCAAATGCTGATCCTTGGAGATTCATGCACAAAACATTTCTTTCTGTTCTGTCACTGAATGTCCTCTGGCACCTACAAATGTAAATGCTGTCACTATGCTTTATTCTCTTTGTGGCTTTTTTCACTACTGGAATTACATTCTAAGCTGAAAGGTTAACGTATTTATTATTTGATTCTACCATTAAAAATATAAATTCTATGAGAGAAGGTAATTTGTCTCTCTTTTTCTACAGTTTGGTCCTCAATGCCTAGAAGAGTGGCTGGAATGTACAGTGGTTTCAACAAATAATTTGTTAAATGATTAAATGAGTAAAATAACTGTGCTCTGTACAGATGAACATAAAACTCAGCTCAGATTCAAGTACTATTAAATAATTCACTCATACAAAAATACTATTGGGCAATGTTTATTTTACTGAACATTTTGTATGGGAAATGAAGATAGGGTTTATACTGGCACTCTTCATTAAATATTGCTCAGCCTCACTCACAACATAAAGTATATAAACTAAAACTGCACCAAGAAGCTTAAGGAGGATCAAAGACAGCTTCTTTGGGAGATGCGGGGAGGAGAAGGATAGGGAAGGGGAGACATAAAGCCCACAAGAAGTATAAAAAGTCTTTACCTGGGAGCAGAGCGGGGGGGGGGGGGGGGGTTTACATACAGGGAATAATCAATTAAGTAAAATTGTAAGGATCATGAGAGTTAGTTTTCTCACTGTCAGAGAAGGGAATTAAAAACATGGAAAGGGAAAAAATAAAGGTCAATCATGTGGTGTCAGATAAGAATTGAAGGTAGGATATAAACTCATAATTTTTAAATAAATACAGATGTGAATATGTATCTATTAAAATGACCTAGGAACAGAGACACCCCAATAGGAAGAACCACACCTAACACCAAATCTTAACTTCCAAACACCATTCGCCACTAAAAGCTTCCTTGAAGAAATTAATAATTCCAAGTCTCAGTCAGAAAAAGTACAAGATGACCCCGGAACATCTCTTTGAGTCAGAAAACTAGGAAATGCTGACAGAATGATAGAAATGAGTCAAAAGAACAGAGGAGCCAGCTTAAAGGAACTCCCACTGATCAAACCTAGTATAATCTGACCAACAACATAAATAATGATAGTGACAGGGCTTCACTGGTGTCCAGTGGATGGAGAGTCTGCCTTGCAGTGCAGGGGGTGCCAGTTTGATCCCTGGCATAGGGGGATCCCATGTGCCACGGAGCGGTTGGACTGGTGTGCCCAGTTGCAAGCCAGCGCTCTGGAGCGCATGCGCCCGGAGCTGGTGCTCTGCAGCGAGAGGGGCCACTGTGATAGGAGGCCCACACAGGCCAAGGAGTTGGGATGGATGAAAATGAATAGATGAAGGACCAATAAAATACGCCAAAATTTAAAAATAAATAAATAATGATAGTGACAGATTATGATCCATTGAATATCATAGAAATCAATGAGTCCATGGTGATATAACTAAAAGAAACAAATTAATAAAATGAATTCTAGTACTAAAATATATATTTACATAACTTCACAATACCCTATCAGAAAACATTAGCAATTGCAAGAGGAAGACTAAATACAGAGGTATATCCTGGCAACCATGACTTTAATCAGCTGACCAGAATGAATATCATCATGAATGCAGTAACTCACAATTACACACCATCTGATAGGTTACAATAGAATACAACATTGCTTCTGTGATATTCCTGCCAAAGACATATAATCTGAGCTGAATCAAAAGGAAACATCAGGCAAACTCAAATTAAGAGAAATTTTACAGAATATCTGGCCTATAGTCTTTATTTTTTAATGCATTTACTTTTAATTGAAGGGTAATTACTTTACAGAATTTTGTTGGTTTCTGTCAAATATCAACATGAATCAGTCATAGGGATACATATGTCCCCTTCCTCTTAAACCTCTCTTCACCCTACTCCCCTTTCTACCCCTCTAGATTGTTACAGAGTCTCTGTTAGAGTTTCCTGCAAATTCCCACTGGCAACCTACTTTACATATGGTAAGGTATGTTTCCATGTCACTCTCTCCCTCACCCTCTCCTTCCTCCCCCACCTCTGTGTCCATAAGTCTGTTCTCTACATCTGTGTCTTCACTGCTGCCCTGCCAATAATTTCATCAGTACCATCTTTCTAGATTCTATACATATGCATTAGTATACAATATTTATCTCTTCTGACTTACTTCAGTCTATATAATAGTCTCTAGGTTCATCCACCTCATTAGAATTTACTCAAATATAGTGAGCTAAATAAAAAAGGAATCTGAGGGTTAGATGGTAGTAAGGTATCAAAGCTAATGTCCTGAGATTGATGGTTTTATTTTGGTTATAAGAAGAATGTACTTGCTTGTAAAATATATGCGAGAGGGGCCACTGTGATAGGAGGCCCACACAGGCCAAGGAGTTGGGATGGATGAAAATGAATAGATGAAGGACCAATAAAATACGCCAAAATTTAAAAATAAATAAATAATGATAGTGACAGATTATGATCCATTGAATATCATAGAAATCAATGAGTCCATGGTGATATAACTAAAAGAAACAAATTAATAAAATGAATTCTAGTACTAAAATATATATTTACATAACTTCACAATACCCTATCAGAAAACATTAGCAATTGCAAGAGGAAGACTAAATACAGAGGTATATCCTGGCAACCATGACTTTAATCAGCTGACCAGAATGAATATCATCATGAATGCAGTAACTCACAATTACACACCATCTGATAGGTTACAATAGAATACAACATTGCTTCTGTGATATTCCTGCCAAAGACATATAATCTGAGCTGAATCAAAAGGAAACATCAGGCAAACTCAAATTAAGAGAAATTTTACAGAATATCTGGCCTATAGTCTTTATTTTTTAATGCATTTACTTTTAATTGAAGGGTAATTACTTTACAGAATTTTGTTGGTTTCTGTCAAATATCAACATGAATCAGTCATAGGGATACATATGTCCCCTTCCTCTTAAACCTCTCTTCACCCTACTCCCCTTTCTACCCCTCTAGATTGTTACAGAGTCTCTGTTAGAGTTTCCTGCAAATTCCCACTGGCAACCTACTTTACATATGGTAAGGTATGTTTCCATGTCACTCTCTCCCTCACCCTCTCCTTCCTCCCCCACCTCTGTGTCCATAAGTCTGTTCTCTACATCTGTGTCTTCACTGCTGCCCTGCCAATAATTTCATCAGTACCATCTTTCTAGATTCTATACATATGCATTAGTATACAATATTTATCTCTTCTGACTTACTTCAGTCTATATAATAGTCTCTAGGTTCATCCACCTCATTAGAATTTACTCAAATATAGTGAGCTAAATAAAAAAGGAATCTGAGGGTTAGATGGTAGTAAGGTATCAAAGCTAATGTCCTGAGATTGATGGTTTTATTTTGGTTATAAGAAGAATGTACTTGCTTGTAAAATATATACCGAAGGCTTTCCAGAGTGCAAGGGTATATCATATCTGCAACTTACTCTTAAATAGGGGTGAAAAAAACTTTTTATAGAAGTTTGAGATAGTTCAAAATTTTTGAAAAACTTAACTTGAGGAAAAAGAGAAGCCTAGACATCAAGATGCTATTTGTTACTTATCAGGTTTGTGGAAATGTAAAGATTTGATAATACACTGCACTGGCAAAGCTCTGGGAAAACAGGCGCTTTCATTTACTTCTACTGCGAGTATAAATTGGTACAACTCCTCGGGGGAGAAATGTAGCAAAGTCAATCAAAATTCCAACTACATATATGTTGTCCAACAATACCAACACTGGGAATTTTTTATGTGGGTATGCTTGTGCTAATGCAAAATAAGCTCTATATAAGTTTGCTCAATATTATAAACTCAAACAATTAGAAACAACCCAATGTCCACAAATAGGTTCAATTAATTATGATTTCAATAAAACAGAATACAGCAGGACAATAGAAATAAATTAGAAAGTTCTCTATGTGGTAATAGGAAAGCTGTCCAAAATATATTTGCTGTTGTGTGTGCATAGTCAGTTGTGTCTGACTCTTTGCAACCCTATGGACTGTACCCTGCCAGGCTCCTTTCTCCATGGAGTTCTCCAAGGAAGAATACTGGAGTGGATTGCCATTTCCTCCTCCAGGGGGTCTTTCTGCCCAGGGATTGAACCCATGTCTCCTGCACTGGCAGGTGGATTCTTTGCCAATGACCCACCTGGGAAGTCCATCTTAAATATATAGTATAATGAAAAAAAAATAAGGTACAAAACAATGTATCTAATAAGCTATATTTGGTATTTGGTATTTTAAAAAGCAGGAGGAAAATAAAAATCAATATTCATATTTCTTTTTATGTGTATAAAAAAATAAGAACAATGGTCACCCGGTGACCCAGTGGAGTGAGCACTAAGGTGGTGATGGGTGAACATTAAAGGTGTGGGTGAGCACTAAGGGTGAGCAATAAGGGGTGGTGGGTGAGCACTAAGCACATTAAGGGTGCAGCACTAAGTGCATTAAGGGTGCAGCACTAAGGGTGAAGTACCAAGTACACTAAGGGTGCAGCACTAAGGATGAGCACTAAAGTGGTGGGTGAGCACTAGCAGGTGAGCACTAAGGGACCACACTATTAATTAAACTTTATGGTCCGTGTTTTCATACTCCTGTTGAAACATGTGTTTATACCTTCTATTCAAAAATTAATTTTAAGAATCTCTAATTAAACATTCTTGTTTGTCAAAGTCTTTCTTTAACCAAGTGGCTGCTTCCCTTTACTCCCTCTCTACAAGGTCCAGCGAACTGGCTCCTCATTCCTCCCAGTATTCCTCAGAATCATTTATTCCATTCTTCTCATAAATACCCTAAAACTCAGCCCTCTCCTTAATTCTTCGTGCAAACCTATTTGCCAATTCTTTAGGGAAGTGACCAAAACAAAGAACCCTAGGTAGAAAGCTGAGTTCTAACAACTATTCCCAAGTAGTTTATCAAAGTATTTTTTTTAGACACATACATTCTTTGCTCAAGAAAAACTCTAAGGAATGGGATGCCTTCCCATCTCATGAAGAACTCATTTACCCACTAGTGGTGTCCCTCTGTCCACAAACACCAGAGTTACATACCCTGTGACTTTCTCCTGCTCTTCATTTTGGTGGGTCCTGGTGGCACAGGCCACCATCCTTCTTATCCAACACCAAACTAAGTTGCATCTATTTCTAAACAGGCCATAGGCTCTGCCCAAACTTGGATAGACACTGATAGTTACCCTGCCAGGCCTTTCTCATGGAGTTCTCCAAGGAAGAATACTGGAGTGGATTGCCATTTCCTCCTCCAGGGGGTCTTTCTGCCCAGGGATTGAACCCATGTCTCCTGCACTGGCAGGTGGATTCTTTGCCAATGACCCACCTGGGAAGTCCATCTTAAATATATAGTATAATGAAAAAAAAATAAGGTACAAAACAATGTATCTAATAAGCTATATTTGGTATTTGGTATTTTAAAAAGCAGGAGGAAAATAAAAATCAATATTCATTTTCTTTAGTATAATAGAAAATGGATGGTACCAGGGGAATAAGTAAAGTAACTTATGTGTAATAAGAACAATGGTCACCCGGTGACCCAGTGGAGTGAGCACTAAGGTGGTGATGGGTGAACATTAAAGGTGTGGGTGAGCACTAAGGGTGAGCAATAAGGGGTGGTGGGTGAGCACTAAGCACATTAAGGGTGCAGCACTAAGTGCATTAAGGGTGCAGCACTAAGGGTGAAGTACCAAGTACACTAAGGGTGCAGCACTAAGGATGAGCACTAAAGTGGTGGGTGAGCACTAGCAGGTGAGCACTAAGGGACCACACTATTAATTAAACTTTATGGTCCGTGTTTTCATACTCCTGTTGAAACATGTGTTTATACCTTCTATTCAAAAATTAATTTTAAGAATCTCTAATTAAACATTCTTGTTTGTCAAAGTCTTTCTTTAACCAAGTGGCTGCTTCCCTTTACTCCCTCTCTACAAGGTCCAGCGAACTGGCTCCTCATTCCTCCCAGTATTCCTCAGAATCATTTATTCCATTCTTCTCATAAATACCCTAAAACTCAGCCCTCTCCTTAATTCTTCGTGCAAACCTATTTGCCAATTCTTTAGGGAAGTGACCAAAACAAAGAACCCTAGGTAGAAAGCTGAGTTCTAACAACTATTCCCAAGTAGTTTATCAAAGTATTTTTTTTAGACACATACATTCTTTGCTCAAGAAAAACTCTAAGGAATGGGATGCCTTCCCATCTCATGAAGAACTCATTTACCCACTAGTGGTGTCCCTCTGTCCACAAACACCAGAGTTACATACCCTGTGACTTTCTCCTGCTCTTCATTTTGGTGGGTCCTGGTGGCACAGGCCACCATCCTTCTTATCCAACACCAAACTAAGTTGCATCTATTTCTAAACAGGCCATAGGCTCTGCCCAAACTTGGATAGACACTTAAGAACTAGTCAAAACTAGGATTTGGGGCTCAAACTCAATATGAGAAGGATAAACAAATCCTGTCCAAATGTGATCTAGCTGTGATATATTTTCCTGCTTCCTAATTAAAGCCCAAATTACCTCTGATGAAATTCACTGCAATATTTTGCCTTTAAAAAAAAGCACACAAACTTATATGTACATTGTAAATAGATTTATTTCAGTACATGGTGATTGTCAGTGTGTCTGTCACAGGATGCTACCACAGCTGGCTCGATAAGCTCTAGTCCATGCCGCACACGTAACAAAGAAGTGTGCGAGCCACAAGTGGAGAGAATACTCTCTCACACAACTTTCCATCATTATTTTTCTCCCTGTCAAGGTGAAGGGGGAGCCAGGAGAAAAGTCTCCATGGTGTCAGGGATCAGTTAACACTAACAAGGGAAAAAGCAAAGTCCTCTCATTTCAAAATAATACTCACAAATCTTGACATTTCAGCAGAGATCTAAGGATCTACTGGAGGTGTTATCCCATTTGATTTCCACAAGCTGAAGTGGCTATAATTATCCCTATTCTCTGAGTCAGGAAATGAAACACTCAGAGAGGATCACTGAATTTCCCCAGATCACACAGCTAGGAAGGAACAAGGCTATGAGATACCTGAATTAGGCTTACCTTCAATGATCTTAGAGTAAATCTCTTGATTATCAAGTTTAATAACTCTATCAGTAATGGGGATTCCTAAATTCAAATGAGCTAGAAGTTTTATGAAGCTATCTAATGCCTCAAGAAGATAGTCTATAGAGGCTGGGAATTCCAGAAAATAGGAGCTAAAAAGGTTAATTTATTCTGACAGAAGGATGATTACTATAAGGTAATTCCAAAAAAAAAAGAGTTTAAAAGAAACACATACATCGTCAAAAAACTTAAGGAATGGGATGCCTTCCCATCTCATGAAGAACTCATTTACCCACTAGTGGTGTCCCTCTGTCCACAAACACCAGAGTTACATACCCTGTGACTTTCTCCTGCTCTTCATTTTGGTGGGTCCTGGTGGCACAGGCCACCATCCTTCTTATCCAACACCAAACTAAGTTGCATCTATTTCTAAACAGGCCATAGGCTCTGCCCAAACTTGGATAGACACTTAAGAACTAGTCAAAACTAGGATTTGGGGCTCAAACTCAATATGAGAAGGATAAACAAATCCTGTCCAAATGTGATCTAGCTGTGATATATTTTCCTGCTTCCTAATTAAAGCCCAAATTACCTCTGATGAAATTCACTGCAATATTTTGCCTTTAAAAAAAAGCACACAAACTTATATGTACATTGTAAATAGATTTATTTCAGTACATGGTGATTGTCAGTGTGTCTGTCACAGGATGCTACCACAGCTGGCTCGATAAGCTCTAGTCCATGCCGCACACGTAACAAAGAAGTGTGCGAGCCACAAGTGGAGAGAATACTCTCTCACACAACTTTCCATCATTATTTTTCTCCCTGTCAAGGTGAAGGGGGAGCCAGGAGAAAAGTCTCCATGGTGTCAGGGATCAGTTAACACTAACAAGGGAAAAAGCAAAGTCCTCTCATTTCAAAATAATACTCACAAATCTTGACATTTCAGCAGAGATCTAAGGATCTACTGGAGGTGTTATCCCATTTGATTTCCACAAGCTGAAGTGGCTATAATTATCCCTATTCTCTGAGTCAGGAAATGAAACACTCAGAGAGGATCACTGAATTTCCCCAGATCACACAGCTAGGAAGGAACAAGGCTATGAGATACCTGAATTAGGCTTACCTTCAATGATCTTAGAGTAAATCTCTTGATTATCAAGTTTAATAACTCTATCAGTAATGGGGATTCCTAAATTCAAATGAGCTAGAAGTTTTATGAAGCTATCTAATGCCTCAAGAAGATAGTCTATAGAGGCTGGGAATTCCAGAAAATAGGAGCTAAAAAGGTTAATTTATTCTGACAGAAGGATGATTACTATAAGGTAAGATTACCCATCTCTAATTAACCTAGTCCATTATTGAGTTCTGAACAAGAATGATATGGATAGAAGAAATGTCACTCAGAAAAAATTCAGCTGAGAAAGTTTGAAGACAGTATCACTCTGGGAATAATAATCATTATATTTGTTAGCCACTGGGAATGCTTAAAATCATCTTCATATTTAAGCCAGAACTTAAAACTTCCATATTCAAACCTCTCTTAAGGGGACTGTGACGTGTGAGATTAACAAACACATATTTAAATTTTAAAAATTGTCTTTCAGAGGTCTAATTGAAGATCTGCTTTTTTTTTTTTTTCTTTTAAATTTTGGCCTCTTTCATTGGTCTTCTTTTCACTTATTTTCATGCATCTTTTATTCTTTGGCCTGTGTGGGCCTCCCATTGCTGTGGCCTCTCTCGTTACAGAGCTCCGGCTCCGAGCACATAGGCTCCAGAGGGCTGGCTCATAATTGGACACACCGGCCCAGCTGCTCCACCGCACGTGGGATCTTTCTGGGCCAGGGATCCAACCAGTGCCCCAGGCACTGCAAGGCGGACTCTTTACCCATTGGATCATGAGGGAAGCCCAATTTGCTTTTTTTTTTTTTAATTTATGCAGATTCTGCTTATTATTTTCAAAATCTTTTTGATAAAAATAGTTAAATATTGTTTCTGAGCTATATTTTTGACTGGTCAATGATTATTTGGACTGACCAATAACAGGCCCAACTCCTCTCCCTATCACCTGCCATGTTCCAAGAAAGAGTCAGATAAAACGCTATATTATCCATTAGTAATGTTTCTGATGACTGTGGAAAACCAATGCCATTTAAACATACCTAACTAAAAATCTGAGGCACTGAAAAGACCTGGTTTGCCATATCTTATGGGCTTGAGTTTGCATGATTTTCTTTTCATTGTAAACTGCGACATCAACTAAGAACAAAGGTTATTATTTAGTCTAGTTTTATAATAATAGAATGTTGAATGTGACTTTTCCTGTTTCTTCAAATTAGTTATTCTGACTGAAGAACAATGACAAAAAGGCACAAAGATTTCATGCATTTTAAAAAAATTTTGGCCTCTCTTATTGGTTATTTATTTATTCATTCACTTATTTTCATCCATCTTTATTTATTGGCCTATGTGGGCCTCCCATCACAGTGGCCTCTCTCGTTTCAGAGCACTGCCTCTGGGTGCATGCGTTCCAGAGTGCTGGCTCGTAATTGCACACACAGGTCCAGCTGCTCTGCAGCATGTGGGATCTTGCCCGGCCAGGAATCAAACTGGTGCCCCCTGCACTGCAAGGGTGACTCTCCACTCACTGGACCACCAGGGAAGCCCCAAAGATTTCATGCTTTTAAAATCCTCTCTAACCACTAGGGCCAAAGCCTCCCAAAGGACATCCTCAAAGGCAGAGTAACCATCTCATCTCCTCCTACCGGTATCTCAGTCCTAAGTGGGCAGAAAAATACTTTCCCTCAACCTTCTTAAGTCCTTCCTTGGTGGCTCAGTCAGTAAAGAATCTGTCTACAGTGCAGGAGACCAGGGTTTGATTCCTGGGTCAAGAAAATCCCCTGAAGAAGGAAATGGCACCCATTTCAGTATTCTTTCATGGAGAATTCCATGGACAGAGGAGCTTGATAGACTATAATCCATGGGGTCACAAGAGTCGGACACAATTTAGCAACTAAACCACCACCAACCAACTAAAGCTGAGTGAAGAAAGAATTCTAATAGAATTCAGAATGTGAGTGCCCACAAGGAGAAAAGACTGAAAGCCTGCTGCCTGGTAGAAGGCTTGCAGAAAATGGAACCTAAAGTGGAACAAAAAGAGACCATGTTACAGAGAACTTAAAAATAAGATAAGAAAGTCTCCAACCCATTCCAGGTTTGTTCATCTTCCAGAGGGTGCAGAGAAGGACTTCCACAGTTTGACACCTTGTATGTGTGCACGTTAAATCACTCCAGTCATGTCCGAAGAATTGGGATCCCATGGATAGAGGAGCCTAGGGGGCTATAGTCCATGGGATCCTCCAGGAAAGAATACTGGAGGGGGACTTCCCTGGATTTTTACACGGGAGTGGTAAAGAGTTTGCCTGCCAATGCAGAAGACATGAGTTCAATCCCTGATCCAGGAAGATCCCATGTGCTGTAGAGCAACTAAGCCTGTGAGCCATAACTATTGAACCTGTGCTCTAGAGCCACACAGCCAAAGCTATTGAGCCCATGTGCCACAACTACTAAAGCCCACATGACCTGTGTGGGCCTCCCATCACAGTGGCCTTGTTGCAGAGCACCAGCTCCGGGCGCATGCACTCCAGAGTGCTGGCTCGTAATTGCACACACAGGTCCAGCTGCTCTGCAGCATGTGGGATCTTGCCCGGCCAGGAATCAAACTGGTGCCCCCTGCACTGCAAGGGTGACTCTCCACTCACTGGACCACCAGGGAAGCCCCAAAGATTTCATGCTTTTAAAATCCTCTCTAACCACTAGGGCCAAAGCCTCCCAAAGGACATCCTCAAAGGCAGAGTAACCATCTCATCTCCTCCTACCGGTATCTCAGTCCTAAGTGGGCAGAAAAATACTTTCCCTCAACCTTCTTAAGTCCTTCCTTGGTGGCTCAGTCAGTAAAGAATCTGTCTACAGTGCAGGAGACCAGGGTTTGATTCCTGGGTCAAGAAAATCCCCTGAAGAAGGAAATGGCACCCATTTCAGTATTCTTTCATGGAGAATTCCATGGACAGAGGAGCTTGATAGACTATAATCCATGGGGTCACAAGAGTCGGACACAATTTAGCAACTAAACCACCACCAACCAACTAAAGCTGAGTGAAGAAAGAATTCTAATAGAATTCAGAATGTGAGTGCCCACAAGGAGAAAAGACTGAAAGCCTGCTGCCTGGTAGAAGGCTTGCAGAAAATGGAACCTAAAGTGGAACAAAAAGAGACCATGTTACAGAGAACTTAAAAATAAGATAAGAAAGTCTCCAACCCATTCCAGGTTTGTTCATCTTCCAGAGGGTGCAGAGAAGGACTTCCACAGTTTGACACCTTGTATGTGTGCACGTTAAATCACTTCAGTCATGTCCGAAGAATTGGGATCCCATGGATAGAGGAGCCTAGGGGGCTATAGTCCATGGGATCCTCCAGGAAAGAATACTGGAGGGGGACTTCCCTGGATTTTTACACGGGAGTGGTAAAGAGTTTGCCTGCCAATGCAGAAGACATGAGTTCAATCCCTGATCCAGGAAGATCCCATGTGCTGTAGAGCAACTAAGCCTGTGAGCCATAACTATTGAACCTGTGCTCTAGAGCCACACAGCCAAAGCTATTGAGCCCATGTGCCACAACTACTAAAGCCCACATGCCCTAGAGCCTGTGTTCCACAACAAGAGAAGTCACTGCAACAGGAAGCAAAAATAAATAAATAAATAAATAATTTTTTTTTAAAAAAAGACTACTGGAGTGGACTGCCATGCCTTTCTTCAGAGGATCTTCCCAACCCAGGGATCAAACTTGAGTCTCTTATGTCTCCTGCATTGACAGACGTGATCTTTACTACTAGCACCACCTGGGAAGCCCTTGACACCTTAGGAAGGAATATAGATAAGAGAGGTGAAATGGTTGGAATGTGGACCAAAGAAAGGTAAGAGAACAGGAAGACACAGATGCTCCCTCTGGAAGTGTCCCCAGTGATGTGGTGGCCCAAGATAAAGCTTCCCTGGAGGAGGGTATGGCAACCCACTCCAGTGTTCTTGCCTGGAGAATCCCATGGACAGAGGAGCCTGGTGGGCTACAGACCACAGGGTTGCAAAGAGTCGGACACAACTGAGTGACTAACACACAAGGTAAAGCTAAACAGCTCTAAAAATTGCACAAAGATGTGAGGAGACCACCAAATCCTCAGAGACCAGAAGTAGCAACAGAATCTTTTACCATCTTGAGGACATGCACATTCTTCATTTCCAGTGGCAGCCCTGCCATCTATCATATTCTTCCTTCCCTCCCCCACCCTTGCACAAAGGAGTTAGATGCTAGCAAAGGGAACTGAGATGATTATATGTGAATAGGATTTGAGATTGGATTTTTACATGGGAGTGAAATTAGTCTGGTTTTGCTTTGTTTTTTTAATATCTGAAAGTGATGAGAAAGTTGTGGAATGTACCCAAGAAACTGTCTTGGGAGACTCTATACAGCACTACTGGGAAGCGTGATTGAAGAAAATAAAAAATTACTGTGTTAATATCCACAAAGTTCAGTCTATTCAATAAACCATTTACACTTAAATGTTGACTTTTAAAAGTAGGCTGGGAGGGGTTGATTGGGGAGGAAGGGGTTGTTTGGCTCAAGAACAATGGACGATGAAAAGAACAAAAAACAAGTCAATTCTTAAATGTAGGGGCTATGGAAAGAGGGTTTTTTTGAATGGGATGAAAAAATTTTTTAAAGAGCAACTAAGCCTGTGAGCCATAACTATTGAACCTGTGCTCTAGAGCCACACAGCCAAAGCTATTGAGCCCATGTGCCACAACTACTAAAGCCCACATGCCCTAGAGCCTGTGTTCCACAACAAGAGAAGTCACTGCAACAGGAAGCAAAAATAAATAAATAAATAAATAATTTTTTTTTAAAAAAAGACTACTGGAGTGGACTGCCATGCCTTTCTTCAGAGGATCTTCCCAACCCAGGGATCAAACTTGAGTCTCTTATGTCTCCTGCATTGACAGACGTGATCTTTACTACTAGCACCACCTGGGAAGCCCTTGACACCTTAGGAAGGAATATAGATAAGAGAGGTGAAATGGTTGGAATGTGGACCAAAGAAAGGTAAGAGAACAGGAAGACACAGATGCTCCCTCTGGAAGTGTCCCCAGTGATGTGGTGGCCCAAGATAAAGCTTCCCTGGAGGAGGGTATGGCAACCCACTCCAGTGTTCTTGCCTGGAGAATCCCATGGACAGAGGAGCCTGGTGGGCTACAGACCACAGGGTTGCAAAGAGTCGGACACAACTGAGTGACTAACACACAAGGTAAAGCTAAACAGCTCTAAAAATTGCACAAAGATGTGAGGAGACCACCAAATCCTCAGAGACCAGAAGTAGCAACAGAATCTTTTACCATCTTGAGGACATGCACATTCTTCATTTCCAGTGGCAGCCCTGCCATCTATCATATTCTTCCTTCCCTCCCCCACCCTTGCACAAAGGAGTTAGATGCTAGCAAAGGGAACTGAGATGATTATATGTGAATAGGATTTGAGATTGGATTTTTACATGGGAGTGAAATTAGTCTGGTTTTGCTTTGTTTTTTTAATATCTGAAAGTGATGAGAAAGTTGTGGAATGTACCCAAGAAACTGTCTTGGGAGACTCTATACAGCACTACTGGGAAGCGTGATTGAAGAAAATAAAAAATTACTGTGTTAATATCCACAAAGTTCAGTCTATTCAATAAACCATTTACACTTAAATGTTGACTTTTAAAAGTAGGCTGGGAGGGGTTGATTGGGGAGGAAGGGGTTGTTTGGCTCAAGAACAATGGACGATGAAAAGAACAAAAAACAAGTCAATTCTTAAATGTAGGGGCTATGGAAAGAGATTTTAAAAGAATTGAAAACCATATAAATTTTATTTTAGTGTATAAGTTGAATATACATAGCCACCTATGTCTTTTCCAGAAAGGGTACAATTTTAGTAAAAGCAACCTTGAATTTGTATTGATTTTAAAGTTTTCAATGCACATTTTGTATTTTAACTTATTTTGTACTTTAACTTATGAGCAAGAGAACAAAACTCTCACTATATGTTTCATATCCACAGTGTACATGACAGATCTGAACCAAAGAAAAAATCCAGGGTTTCCCTGGTGGTCCAGTGGGTAAGGACACCGCCTTGCAGTGCAGGGGGCGCCGGTTCGATCCCTGGCCTGGGAAGATCCCACGTGCCGCCGAGCAGCTGGACCGATATGTCCAGTTACCGAGCTGGAGCTCTGGAGCGCATGCACCCAGAGCCGGTGCTCTGTGACAACAGAGGCCACTGCAATAGGAGGCCCACATGGACCAAAGAACAAAGATGGATGAAAACAGACAAAATGAAAGACCAATAGAAGTAGCCCGCCTGCTCCCCTCCCTCCTCACCCCACCCCCCCAAAAAAAGAAAATATCCAAACCATGATTTTCAAATCAATCTCTTACCTTCTACAGATTTCTTTCCTTTGCTGTTATATCTTGCTCATTGTTTCACAGTCATTAAAGACATGGGAAAGGGAGATAATCATTTTTACATTGTAAATTTATTATTTCTGTGATCAAGTTTTTAAAAGTATCAGTATTTTATTTATCGTCTTCCTTTCTGTAGCACATCATGCTTTATCCTATGTAAATTCAATATCACACATGCAATCCAGTAGTGCTGAACATGTTTCTGAGGGCATAGTATCCATTCTCTTCCTCTCTTAAGCACATTTGTTTTCTTTTAAGGAACTATCCATATCCCAAATTGGGAAATGAGGTATATCAAGGTTGTATCTTGTCACCTTGCTTATTTAATTTATATGGAGAATACATCATGTGAAATGCTAGGCTAGGTGAGTCACACCTGGAATCAAGACTGCTAGGAGAAATATCAGCAACCTCAGATATGTAAATGATACCTCTCTAATGGCAAAAAGCAAACAGGAACTAAAGAGCCTCTTGATGAGGATGAAAGACAAGAGTGAAAAAGCTTGCTTAAAACTCAACATTCAAAAAACTAAGATCGTGGCATCTGGTCCCATCACTTCATGGCAACCTGGAATCAAGACTGCTAGGAGAAATATCAGCAACCTCAGATATGTAAATGATACCTCTCTAATGGCAAAAAGCAAATAGGAACTAAAGAGCCTCTTGATGAGGATGAAAGACAAGAGTGAAAAAGCTTGCTTAAAACTCAACATTCAAAAAACTAAGATCGTGGCATCTGGTCCCATCACTTCATGGCAAATAGAGGAGGAAATAGTGGAAACAGTGGCAGATTTCATTTTCTTGGGCTCCAAAATCACTGCAGATGGTGACTGCAGCCACAAAGTTAGAAGTCGCTTGCTCCTTGGAGGAAAAGCTATGACAAACTAGACAGTGTATTAGAAAACAGAAACATCACTTTGCCAACAAAAGTCCATATAGTCAAAGCTATGGTTTTTCTAGTAGTCATGTGTGAATGTGAAAATAGGACCATGAAAAAGGCTGAGTGCATAAAACTGATGCTTCTGAACTGAGGTGCTAGAGAACATTCTTGAGGGTCTCTTGGACTGTAAGGAGATTAAACCAGTCAATCTAAATGAAATCAACCCTGAATATTCATTGGAAGGACTGATGTTCAAGCTGAAGTTCCAGTACTCTGACTACCTGATGCGAAGAGCCAACCCACTGGAAAAGACCTTGATACTAGAAAGATTGGGGGCAAGAGAAGAAGGGGGAAATAGAGGATCAGATAACTGGATGACATCAGTAATCATGAGTTTGAGTAAACACAGTCAATAAGGATGGATGGGAAAGCCTTGAGTGCTACCGTCCATGGGGTTACAAAGAATCAGACACAATTTAGTGACTGAACAACAAGTATATAAAATGGATAGCCAACAAGGACACTCTATATAGCAGATGGAACTATGCTCAATATCTTGCAATAACCTATAATAGAAAAGAATCCAAATCTATATTATATATACATATATATATATATACATATATAATTGAATCACTTTGCTGTAAATCTGAAATGCAACATTGTAATCCGACTATATTTCAATATTTTTTTTTTTTAAAGAACTAGTCAACATTCAATATTCATGTCCTTCATTTCAACCTCTCTCTAGTAAGTATCTTCATTTAACTTGCACTATGTTTTTCTACTTAACTACTTGACTGATAAAAACCCTTCTCCACTCTTAGTGCTGGGACTGCAGGAGAAAATACCCCATCTATTTAGGCTCATGTCTTCATTCATTTCCAGTTTTTATTTTCAGTTAGATTTTCCATACCACTCAGAAACCTTCCTGTGTTTTTGCTCATTTCACGTCACATATTTTACAGTGATTTTAGAACTCTCTCCACTTTCCTCAAATCTTCAACTAAATCACTCCTCAACAATGTCCACACAAATAAAGCAGAAGCCATAGAATGGAAATTCATTCCTCTTCCAGGCAGCAAACTCTCAAGCAAACCTGTGTTAAACCCATTCTTCCCTCTCATTCTCTGCTGGAATGGAAAAACAGTCTTATACTTTAATCCTTAAGATTATGCTGTAGATCCTATTCTTTTCTACCTTCTGAGAGAAGTGGCTTTATCAATTATCTCTGTCTCTTCTATTATCTTTAACCTCACCCTCCAAATGGCATGTTACAAAAACAATTCTTTTCTAAATGAATCACGTAGAATTTTAGCAACAATCCTTTCTTTCCTCACTCACAACTAAATTCAAATAGTTGTACATTTGACCTGCTTGTGGAAGGTAGGGCTCGGGAGGAGGAAACAATAGGAGCAGCATGTGAGTAAGACCCCACCTGGGATAGGCAGAGGACAATGCCACACAAAGGTCAGTCCAGTGTGGAGAGGCCAAGCCGAAAACTGGATCCTGGATGACATCAGTAATCATGAGTTTGAGTAAACACAGTCAATAAGGATGGATGGGAAAGCCTTGAGTGCTACCGTCCATGGGGTTACAAAGAATCAGACACAATTTAGTGACTGAACAACAAGTATATAAAATGGATAGCCAACAAGGACACTCTATATAGCAGATGGAACTATGCTCAATATCTTGCAATAACCTATAATAGAAAAGAATCCAAATCTATATTATATATACATATATATATATATATACATATATAATTGAATCACTTTGCTGTAAATCTGAAACGCAACATTGTAATCCGACTATATTTCAATATTTTTTTTTTTTAAAGAACTAGTCAACATTCAATATTCATGTCCTTCATTTCAACCTCTCTCTAGTAAGTATCTTCATTTAACTTGCACTATGTTTTTCTACTTAACTACTTGACTGATAAAAACCCTTCTCCACTCTTAGTGCTGGGACTGCAGGAGAAAATACCCCATCTATTTAGGCTCATGTCTTCATTCATTTCCAGTTTTTATTTTCAGTTAGATTTTCCATACCACTCAGAAACCTTCCTGTGTTTTTGCTCATTTCACGTCACATATTTTACAGTGATTTTAGAACTCTCTCCACTTTCCTCAAATCTTCAACTAAATCACTCCTCAACAATGTCCACACAAATAAAGCAGAAGCCATAGAATGGAAATTCATTCCTCTTCCAGGCAGCAAACTCTCAAGCAAACCTGTGTTAAACCCATTCTTCCCTCTCATTCTCTGCTGGAATGGAAAAACAGTCTTATACTTTAATCCTTAAGATTATGCTGTAGATCCTATTCTTTTCTACCTTCTGAGAGAAGTGGCTTTATCAATTATCTCTGTCTCTTCTATTATCTTTAACCTCACCCTCCAAATGGCATGTTACAAAAACAATTCTTTTCTAAATGAATCACGTAGAATTTTAGCAACAATCCTTTCTTTCCTCACTCACAACTAAATTCAAATAGTTGTACATTTGACCTGCTTGTGGAAGGTAGGGCTCGGGAGGAGGAAACAATAGGAGCAGCATGTGAGTAAGACCCCACCTGGGATAGGCAGAGGACAATGCCACACAAAGGTCAGTCCAGTGTGGAGAGGCCAAGCCGGTAGGGTGAGGATCCATCTAGGCAGGGAGGCAGTCTGATGTGGATGACTGAGCCCACACAGGAGAAGAGTGCCTCTATATGGGACACGGGATGGCAGTGGAAAGCAGAGATTCATTACATACACGGAGATTGACTAAGCAAGTAAATCTAATAAGATTAGAATGGAAGCCATGTTTCTCAGCATCAAAGAAGGAGGTAACACACATGGAAAAGAAGAAAATGAGAAGAAACTCTGAGGTGCAAGCTTAGAATTGATGGTATCAGTATACATTCATGGCCAGATAGACAGATAGATAGAACACAAAGGTATACATATATATATTATATATATATACATATATATATAATATATATATATATATATACACATTCCTATAAGCATGCATATGTGTCCCGTCTCTTCACTGAGACAGTCTTCAAGTACCATACTCCAAAAGGAAAGAGCCCATCTAGTGCACAGGCCTGTCTTCTAAATATTATTCTCCACTAAAAAGACTCAGGTCTAAAATGGCTTATTCCACTCTTGCATTGCTGGTGGGAATGTAAATTGATACAGCCACTATGGAAGACTGTATGGAGATTCCTTTAAGAACTAAAAATAGAAGCACCATACGGCCCAGCAATCCCACTATTAGACTTATACCCTGACGAAATCAAAATTGAAAGAGGCACCTGTACCCCAATATTCATTTCAGCTCTCTATACAATAGCTACAACATGGAAGCAACCTAGATGTCCATTGATGAATGAATGGATAAAGAAGCTCTGGTACATATATACAATGGAATACTACACAGGTGTAAAAAGAAATGCAGAAGAATCAGTCCTAATGAGGTAGCTGGATCTAGAACCTGTCATAAAAAGTGAAGTCAGTCAAAAAGACAAAGACAAGTACAATATACTAACACATATATATGGAATCTAGTAGGATGGTAATGATAACACACGCAGTGAAGTGATGAAGAAACAGAGATGGACAGTAGACATATGGACATTGTGGGGAATGAACAGTGGGTGGGAGGCATAAAGGAAGTGGCATAAAAACCTGTACTATCATATGTGAAGAAAATAGCTATTGTCATTGTGCTGTGAGAAAAGGGGACCATGCAGGGGTCCTGTGCAATGGCCCAGAGAGGTGGGATGGGGGGATATACATATGATTAATCTGGGATCATACGTATCTGTAAACAAGAAAACTCTGTAAAAGTAAAAAGTAAAATTTTTAAAAAAGAGAGAGAGAAAAAAGACGAGGAAAGATGCAAAAAAAAAAAAAAAAGATGAGGAAAGATGCAAAAAAAATAATAATGATAATAATAATAATAATTTTAAAAATACATAAATAAAACAAAATGACTGATTCCAGAGCCAGGGAAGGGAAAGCACAAGATGAACTTGTTACTACCTTGTGCCAGAAAGGAAGGAGTCAAAAAGTAGTGGAGGGCTTCCCTGGTGGCTCAGTGGTAAATAATCTGCCTGCCAATGCAGGAGACACAGGTTCGATCCTTGATCCCGGAAGATTCCACTTGCTGCGGAACAATTAAAGCCTGTGAGCCACAACTGTTGAACCTGTGCTCTAGAGCCACGGAGCCCCAGCTATTGAGCCCATGTGCCGCAACTATGGAAGCCCACATGCCCTAGAGCCCGTGTTCCACAACAAGAGACGTCACTGCAACAGGAAGCCTGCTCACCTCACCTAAAGAGTAATCCTCACTCCCTGCAACTAGAGAAGAGCCTGTGGCAGCAGTGAAAACCCAGAATAGCCAAAAATAAATAAATATATAAAATTAATTTTTAAAAACCTGCTAACCATTATTTTTTTAAAAAGTGATGGAAACATGTCAAGAGAAACACAAGCTAGCTGGGGGAGCATCCACTAGATAAATTGGGAACAATGTGATAAACAATGTTTATCAATATAAACAATGATAGTAATGAATTAAGACACCAGAGAACTATAAATAAATGTATATATTGAAAGTTTGATGAGGAATGATACACATAGTAACTCTCAAAGAACTTCTGCAAAATATTTACTAATTACCAAAGGAGAAAAACTGAATTGTTCAGTATCTTGACAGATATATTCTTAATCAAATAACCATTAGTAATGAGACAAATCAAAATTGTATATCATCTAACAGGATTTAATGAGAAGAAAATAGCATCACTTTCAAGGTAATACTGTCAAAATCTAATAATTTACCTTTTTAAAACTAAAGCACAGAACACAGTGACTATTTCTTGAAATCTCTCAAAAATGATTCATAACAAATACTATATTAGGTGTACTGGGAAACATTAATTCTTTCACACAATAGATGGTTTAGGATGCTGGAGTGGAATTGTCTTGCAGAACCCAGGCTGGAAAAGCCTCAGAGGTACAGATCTATAGATCTTTGAAGATCTATAATCTTCAAAATGTCAAGATCATTAAAGCCCAGGACAGATTGTGTCACTTCTCCCAACTGAAGGCAACTAGAGGGTCATGACCACTATAGGCAACATGCGATTCCAAACTGTATCTTTCTGCTCTAAAGGACAGTATTAAGACAACTAACTTGATTGGGATTTGATGGAAGTCCATGAACAATGTCAGTGACCTCATTTCCACACTACTGTTATGGCTTTGTAGGCAGAAGTCCTTATTTATAGGAAATACATAGCAAAATATTTCAGTTAGAGGAGAAGTATACAGACAAATTACTTTCAAATGGTTCAGGAAATTCTTTACTTTTGTGTGCCTGGAAATTTTCTATCAACTTTTCATTGTTTCAAAATTGTAAAAATCAGAAAAAAATTTAGATGAACAAATATAAAATTGAACAAATACAAATTCATTATCATCCTTAGCTCTTCTCACATTCCTCATCTCAGTGAATGGCTGCACCACTCACTCATCAAGTTGACTAAGCCAGAAATTCAGTGTCATCCTTGACTCTCTTTCCCTCTATTAAAATATATATTCAACGAATATGTCTTCCACTGAACCCATAGTCAATCAAAATTTTTACTAAAAATTGACCAAGATTGGGAAATGAAACAATGTTTATCAATATAAACAATGATAGTAATGAATTAAGACACCAGAGAACTATAAATAAATGTATATATTGAAAGTTTGATGAGGAATGATACACATAGTAACTCTCAAAGAACTTCTGCAAAATATTTACTAATTACCAAAGGAGAAAAACTGAATTGTTCAGTATCTTGACAGATATATTCTTAATCAAATAACCATTAGTAATGAGACAAATCAAAATTGTATATCATCTAACAGGATTTAATGAGAAGAAAATAGCATCACTTTCAAGGTAATACTGTCAAAATCTAATAATTTACCTTTTTAAAACTAAAGCACAGAACACAGTGACTATTTCTTGAAATCTCTCAAAAATGATTCATAACAAATACTATATTAGGTGTACTGGGAAACATTAATTCTTTCACACAATAGATGGTTTAGGATGCTGGAGTGGAATTGTCTTGCAGAACCCAGGCTGGAAAAGCCTCAGAGGTACAGATCTATAGATCTTTGAAGATCTATAATCTTCAAAATGTCAAGATCATTAAAGCCCAGGACAGATTGTGTCACTTCTCCCAACTGAAGGCAACTAGAGGGTCATGACCACTATAGGCAACATGCGATTCCAAACTGTATCTTTCTGCTCTAAAGGACAGTATTAAGACAACTAACTTGATTGGGATTTGATGGAAGTCCATGAACAATGTCAGTGACCTCATTTCCACACTACTGTTATGGCTTTGTAGGCAGAAGTCCTTATTTATAGGAAATACATAGCAAAATATTTCAGTTAGAGGAGAAGTATACAGACAAATTACTTTCAAATGGTTCAGGAAATTCTTTACTTTTGTGTGCCTGGAAATTTTCTATCAACTTTTCATTGTTTCAAAATTGTAAAAATCAGAAAAAAAAAATTTAGATGAACAAATATAAAATTGAACAAATACAAATTCATTATCATCCTTAGCTCTTCTCACATTCCTCATCTCAGTGAATGGCTGCACCACTCACTCATCAAGTTGACTAAGCCAGAAATTCAGTGTCATCCTTGACTCTCTTTCCCTCTATTAAAATATATATTCAACGAATATGTCTTCCACTGAACCCATAGTCAATCACACACCAGGCTTCGGTAATTTTATACACCCGAATATCTCCTGAATTTATCCATATCTCTCTAGCTTCTCTAATTTCTGGCCAGTTTCCTCACTCTCCTGCATTACTAAATAATCAGTCCCCTAAAATAAGCTCAAATCTCCTCCAATGCATTTCCCACACATCAGTCTCAGCTATTCTAACAATAAAACCCTAATCTGATCATGTTATTTTCCCTTAAAAGTCCTTAGGTGTTTTTGATTGCTTCTAGAATGAACTCCAAACTCTCTACATTATCGTATATCCTGGTTTGCCCAGAATGATTTTTGTTTATTTCTTTTGTACCAACATAGACATCATTGGCCTCCTTTCCACTCTAAAATGTCCCAACCAGGACACTCAATGCTGTGTGTGTGCTCAGTCATGTCCAACTTTTTGCAACCCCATGGACTATAGCCCACAGGCTCCTCTGTTCATGGGACTTTTCAGGCAAGAATACTGGACTGGGTTGCCATTTCCTCCACAAGGGGATCTTCCCAACCCAGGGATCAAACACACATTTCTTGTGTATCCTACATTGGCCTTTTCATACTGTTCGTGAGGTTCTCAAGGCAAGAATACTGAAGTGGTTTGCCATTCCCTTCTATAGTGGACCAGGTTAGGAGAAACAGAAAGATACACTGAACCGAATGCAGAGTTTCAAAGAACAGCAAGGAAAAAGAAGACAGCCTTCTTAAGTGAACAGTGCAAAGAAATAAAGGAAAACAACAGAATGGGAAAGACTAGAGATCTTTTCAAGAAAACTAGAAATATCAAGGGAACATTTCATGCAAAATGGGCACAATAAAGGACAGAAACAGAAAGGACCTAACAGAAACAGAAAAGATTAAGGAGAAGTGGCAAGAATACACAGAACTGCACAAAAAAAGTCTTAATAAACCAGATAACCACAATGGTTTGATAACAAACCTAAAGCCAATATTGTGGGGTGTGAATTCAAGTAGGCCTTAGGAAGCATTACTACAAACAAAGCTAGTGGAGGTGATGGAATTCCAGCTGAACTATTTCAAATCCTAAACGACAATGCTGTTAAAGTGCTGCACTCAATACACCAGCAAATTTGGAAAATTCATCAGTGGTCACATGATTGGAAAAGATCAGTTTTCATTCCAATCCCAAAGAAATGCAATGACAAAGAATGTTCAAACTACGGTACAATTGCTTTCATTTCACATGCTAGCAAGATTATGCTCAAAATATTTCAGCTAGGTTTTAACAGTACATGACCAAGAACTTCCAGGTGTACAAGCTGGATTTAGAAAAGGCAGAGGAACCAGAGATCAAATTGCCAGCATCCACTGAGTCATAGAAAAAGCAAGAGAATTCCAGAAAAACATCTACCTCTGTTTCACTGATTATGCTAAGTCTTTGACTGTGTGGATCATCACAACTAACTCGAAAATTCTTAAAGAGATGGGAACATAAGACCACCTCTCCTGCCTCCTGAGAAACCCATATTCAGGTCAAGAACCACCCATTAGAACCAGACATGGAAAAACAGGCTGGTTCAAAATTTGGAAATGAGTATGTCAAGGGTACATATTTTTACTTTATTTGTTTAGCTTATATACAGAGTATATCAGGCAAAATGCCAGGCTGGATGAATCACAAGCTGGAATCAACACTGCCAGGAGAAATATCAACAACCTCAGATATGCAAATGATATCACCCTAGTGGCAACAAGTGAGGAGAAATTAAAGAGCCTATTGATGAAGGTGATAAAAGACCATGAAAAAGCTTGCTTAAAACTCAACATTCAAAAACTAAGATCATGGCATCTGGTCTCATCACTTCACGGCAAATAGATGGGGAAAAAAACGGGAACGTTGACAGACTTTATTTTCTTGGGTTCCAAAATCACTTGCAGATGGTAACTGCAGCCATGAAATTAAGACACTTGCTCCTTGAAAGGAAAGCTATGACAAACCTAGACAGTGCATTAAAAAGCAGAGACATCACTTTACCAACAAAGGGCCATGTAATCAAAGCTACAGCTTTCCCAGTAGTCATGTATGGACATGAGAGTTGGACCATAAAGAAGGCAGAGCACTGAGGAACTGACGCTTTCAAACTGTGGTGTTGGAAAGACTCTTGAGAGTCCCTTGGACAGAAAGGAGATTAAACCAGTCAATCCTAAAGGAAATCAGTCAGCCCTGAGTATTCACTGGAAGGACTGATGCTCAAGCTGAAGCTCCAATACTTTGACTATCTGATGCAAAGAGCTGACTCACTGGAAAAGACCCTCATGCTGGGAAAGACTGAAGGTGGGAGGAAAAGGGAGGGACAGAGGATGAGATGACTGGATGCCATCACTGACTCAACAGCCATGAGTTTGAGCAAACTCCAGGAGACAGTGAAAACAGGGAAACTTGGAGTGCTGTAGTCCACGGGGCTGCACAGAAACAGATGGGACTTAACTGTATTGGCAGCTGAGTTCTTTACACTAGCACCACCTAGGAAGCCTCAACATTGAATGGCATATGTAATATGTTCACACTGCAAAGCTTTGAAAAGCCGGCCTCTGTTTACTTCTCTAGCTGATCTCTCTCCTCACTTGTGAATCTCAACTCTTCTGGAAAATTCTAAGTATGTCAAGGGTACATATTTTTACTTTATTTGTTTAGCTTATATACAGAGTATATCAGGCAAAATGCCAGGCTGGATGAATCACAAGCTGGAATCAACACTGCCAGGAGAAATATCAACAACCTCAGATATGCAAATGATATCACCCTAGTGGCAACAAGTGAGGAGAAATTAAAGAGCCTATTGATGAAGGTGATAAAAGACCATGAAAAAGCTTGCTTAAAACTCAACATTCAAAAACTAAGATCATGGCATCTGGTCTCATCACTTCACGGCAAATAGATGGGGAAAAAAACGGGAACGTTGACAGACTTTATTTTCTTGGGTTCCAAAATCACTTGCAGATGGTAACTGCAGCCATGAAATTAAGACACTTGCTCCTTGAAAGGAAAGCTATGACAAACCTAGACAGTGCATTAAAAAGCAGAGACATCACTTTACCAACAAAGGGCCATGTAATCAAAGCTACAGCTTTCCCAGTAGTCATGTATGGACATGAGAGTTGGACCATAAAGAAGGCAGAGCACTGAGGAACTGACGCTTTCAAACTGTGGTGTTGGAAAGACTCTTGAGAGTCCCTTGGACAGAAAGGAGATTAAACCAGTCAATCCTAAAGGAAATCAGTCAGCCCTGAGTATTCACTGGAAGGACTGATGCTCAAGCTGAAGCTCCAATACTTTGACTATCTGATGCAAAGAGCTGACTCACTGGAAAAGACCCTCATGCTGGGAAAGACTGAAGGTGGGAGGAAAAGGGAGGGACAGAGGATGAGATGACTGGATGCCATCACTGACTCAACAGCCATGAGTTTGAGCAAACTCCAGGAGACAGTGAAAACAGGGAAACTTGGAGTGCTGTAGTCCACGGGGCTGCACAGAAACAGATGGGACTTAACTGTATTGGCAGCTGAGTTCTTTACACTAGCACCACCTAGGAAGCCTCAACATTGAATGGCATATGTAATATGTTCACACTGCAAAGCTTTGAAAAGCCGGCCTCTGTTTACTTCTCTAGCTGATCTCTCTCCTCACTTGTGAATCTCAACTCTTCTGGAAAATTCTGCGAAGTACTGGATAAGAATTCAGTACCTTTGGTAGATTATCCCTAACACTATACTAATCCTATTAGCAACTGTACTGCATACGTATCTCCAGTATAACTATTTGTTTATATTGTCTCTTAAAACTGTATTTCTGTACAGATAAGTCTGCCACATGGGGTGTGACCTTGAGCAAGTTACTCAGTCTTTCTAAGCTTCAATTTTCTCATCTGTAAAACAAGAATAACTGTGCTGTTGCAAGATCAAATGACATAAAGCAGATGAAGAGCTTAGTCCACCATCTTCATCATTTTGTGTTTTAAAAATTATGTAAGTAGTCAAATGATTTTTTTTTCCTCTAGAGCTCCTTAGGGTTGACTTCTTTGCATACCTAATCTTTTGATTTTGTTTCAGGTACCCTATTTATCAAGCAGGTAAAGTTTAAAGATTGTTTCTTTTCTTTTCTTTTTTTATACTTTTCTTTTTTTAAAAAAAACATTTATTTATTTATTTATTTTGGTGGGGGTGGGGAGGGAGGGGGGTGGGCGGGTCACTTCCACTGGTCTTTCATTTGTCTAGTTTCATCCATCTTTGTTCTTTGGCCCATGTAGGCCTCCCATCGCGGTAGCATATAGGTTGTTGCAGAGCACTGGCTCTGGGCTCATGCGCTCCAGAGCTCCAGCTTGGTAAATGGACACATTGGTCCAGCCGCTCCGTGGCACATAGGATCTTCCCAGGCCAGGGATTGAACCGGCAGCCCTTGTACTGCAAGGCGGTGTCCTTACCCACTGGACCACCAGGGAAGCCCTAAAGATTGTTTCTTAACATAAATATAACAAGTCTCTATGATAGAGGTCTTTTTAATTATACTGCATTTTTTTTTTCCTTAAAGAAAACACATGTCCTTACAGAAAGCTATCTTCTGGGAAACGAGATAATGCCAGAAGCTATTAGCTCTGCTCAGGCACGGGATATTTCTTTCCTTTCTGTTCTAATGAGTAAACAGTTACAAGTTCCCACAGCAAATTCTTCATATATATAGTGTAGAAAAAAAGAGTGTATTTATATACTTTAAACACATTATAAAACTGTGGGAGCCAAAGGTACAAATTTGTGGAAAATAATGTTTTCAATCACCTAAAGAGTCGCTTACCAATAATAAACATTGTTTTGGGGAAGAAAGCCCTATTGTAACAAAAATAAAAATAAAAAAGAATAACAGTTCAACAGTAACAATTAATGAATCCTACCTACACTGACAGATTGGACATTGAATATAATATATTGAAAGCTCTTTTGAGTCTCATAACTGTGAAGAAAAATATGTGAGTATTTTGAAGCTCTCCATCTTAACAGTGTGTCTTCTATAGTTTTTAAGGTAAAAATTATGGCTTCTAGAAGTGAAAATTCAGAATTACAAGACTGTATATTTCTACTTACTGACTACACTCTTTCTCTAAATTTAACTAGCATTGTTTTATCTTTGTTAATTGTGCAATTTAATCCTAGATACTCTCCATTTAGTAAAGCATCTAAGATAATACACTAACCACATCCGTAAAGCTTTTCTTCTCATTATTAAAGGAAAGCAATTTGTATTATCAGAGTTAAATTCATACAAACAAATTTAATCCACAGCACTAACCATTGTTCATGCCTTCTGATATCTTGCAGATATCTAGAATGTTATATCTTGAGTCATAAATGCAGAAATATCCACTTCTCCATACCAAATATTGCCTAATATTCCACCTAATTGTTTCATCTTTTTTTAAACATAGTTTATGCATTCAATTTATTTAGTTAAACATAGTTTAAGAGGTGGGCTTGGCACATATATGGCATGGACTTGTGCCTAGAACCACCTAGGCCTTTTTGGTCTAGATTAAGTTGGCTTCAACACTACTACCTTCCCAGGCAACACTGCTAAGTCACTTCAGTTGTGGCAAACTCTTTGCGACCCCTTGGACTACAGCCTGCTAGGCTCCTCTGTCTGTGGGATTCTCCAGGTAAAGAATGGGTGCCATTTCCTACTCCAGGCCTCACTTTTTAAAATAAAAATATATTTAAAAACATATGCTGACCCTTGAGCAACACAGGGTTTGAACAGCAAGGATATGTGGACTTTTTTCACCAAATATATACTACAGGACTAGGAGCTTGCCTGGGCTTGGTTGAATCAAAGGCTGCAGAACCTTGAATTTGGAGAAACATAGAAATGGAGGGTTGACTGTAAAGTTATACACATATATATGGACAGGGGTGGGAGGAAGCTGTTTTCTATAGCCTTCAAGCTCAATGGTCAACAGTAACAATTAATGAATCCTACCTACACTGACAGATTGGACATTGAATATAATATATTGAAAGCTCTTTTGAGTCTCATAACTGTGAAGAAAAATATGTGAGTATTTTGAAGCTCTCCATCTTAACAGTGTGTCTTCTATAGTTTTTAAGGTAAAAATTATGGCTTCTAGAAGTGAAAATTCAGAATTACAAGACTGTATATTTCTACTTACTGACTACACTCTTTCTCTAAATTTAACTAGCATTGTTTTATCTTTGTTAATTGTGCAATTTAATCCTAGATACTCTCCATTTAGTAAAGCATCTAAGATAATACACTAACCACATCCGTAAAGCTTTTCTTCTCATTATTAAAGGAAAGCAATTTGTATTATCAGAGTTAAATTCATACAAACAAATTTAATCCACAGCACTAACCATTGTTCATGCCTTCTGATATCTTGCAGATATCTAGAATGTTATATCTTGAGTCATAAATGCAGAAATATCCACTTCTCCATACCAAATATTGCCTAATATTCCACCTAATTGTTTCATCTTTTTTTAAACATAGTTTATGCATTCAATTTATTTAGTTAAACATAGTTTAAGAGGTGGGCTTGGCACATATATGGCATGGACTTGTGCCTAGAACCACCTAGGCCTTTTGGTCTAGATTAAGTTGGCTTCAACACTACTACCTTCCCAGGCAACACTGCTAAGTCACTTCAGTTTTGGCAAACTCTTTGCGACCCCTTGGACTACAGCCTGCTAGGCTCCTCTGTCTGTGGGATGCTCCAGGTAAAGAATGGGTGCCATTTCCTACTCCAGGCCTCACTTTTAAAATAAAAATATATTTAAAAACATATGCTGACCCTTGAGCAACACAGGGTTTGAACAGCAAGGATATGTGGACTTTTTTCACCAAATATATACTACAGGACTAGGAGCTTGCCTGGGCTTGGTTGAATCAAAGGCTGCAGAACCTTGAATTTGGAGAAACATAGAAATGGAGGGTTGACTGTAAAGTTATACACATATATATGGACAGGGGTGGGAGGAAGCTGTTTTCTATAGCCTTCAAGCTCAATGGTCAACAGTATGTAAAATCATTTTAAAATAATATGTATTTTTGATGACCAGGGTTTCATATAACTGTTGAATTTACCAATCCTAAGAATAAATGTTGGTCTTCAGAAGTGCTTTTAGTGATTTTAATTTCTAAGAAAGATATCATCTTTACATAATCTAAATATATGTAGCAAAAAACATATTGTATAATTTAAACCTGAGAAATAAACCTATTACCTACTTGCAAATCTCATTAGAATACTTCATTAAATGTGAGTTGCAAAACTGTCTTAAGAATACAGATAAACAATATTACAAGTTTCATTTAACTTCCCCAAATTTTTATAATCTTCTGTTTCCTGCTATGGTACCAACTGTATTTTTCCTAAGCAATCAAAAGCAAGCCGGAAGGCTCATTGTTCATCGGCTGTAAATAATATACTATAAGTAGAAAAATGCCTTAAGAGGATATTCCATTAATAACCATATTTTAATAAGATTATTACTTTATAGCCATAAAACTTCATCCAAGACTAGTCATTCTTAATTGCTTTGGCTGGTACTGGATAATACATCAAGACAGTGATCTCACGGCAATCAGCATATATTTACAAAATGATGGTTTGAAACTTAAATCTTATTTTTAATTCCTCAGTCTCATGTAGTTGTCTGGAAAAGCCTCCCATAAGATTCTGCAATCTTAAAATGGAAAACTGCTTAAAGATAACATTCCTTTATCAATTTATCACATATCAGTAAATATTTATTGAGTGTGTATCATGTGCCAGGCACTATGCTAAGTGCTGGAGATAAAAAAATGATTAACATTCAAGCAATGGATAAGACATGTAGTATGCCCCTGAGAGGCTTAGAGTACTATAGAACAGATAATTAATGTACAAACTATATAAAAGATTATTAATGAACATTTTTAAAATGTACTATGTACAAGGAAGAGAAATACATAGTCCAAGATAGCAGAGGAGATGGTGACAAGAGCCCTCTTGGAGGAGGTATTAATTAAAAAGCCCCTTTACTTGCTTGCAGTACAGTCTAATGACTTAGGAGCACAAGTTCAAACCCTAGCATCATCTTTTACCAGATGTATAAGTTTGGCCAACTTACTTTATCATCCCAAGCTTGTTTCCCTGATTATAAAATGGATACAATAGTATTTACCTCATTGGGCTGTTAGGAGGACAAAATAAAGAGTAGAAACAGCAAAGAGCAGGAAACACACTGGCTGCTGTAAGATATGCTAGCATTCTAGTTGTTAAAATGATGATCTCTTTCTCTCTCACACCCCGCTCAGCATACAATCTGGTGGTTTCTAGACTTCTTGGCCAATGGGTGCATGTCCTGCACACCTATAAAAGAAAAAAACTATTCCGTCTTCACCCTCATCTTCTGATACCTGCCAGGCTTCCCACAGTCTCCTGAAAAGCTGGCCTGCCTTGCTCTTCTTACCAGACATGCCTACGCCGTATTCACTCTTTGAACATGAGTCTGACCACAAGATGTCTCTGGATCATCTGTCCACCACCACCACCCTCCTTTCCTCTTTCATTGTCCCCACATCCACCAGGAGACACATCTCTTGGCCTTCATCCTCACACTACTCAATAATAGGTCTTTCTTACCACTGGTGATTTTTATGCAGTTCATTTAACCAACTTTTCCCTCTGACTAGTGGCCACCAAGACTCCAAGCCACTAGCCAATATTTATTTCATTTATTTCATTTTTATCATTATTGCAGAGACAGAAAAAAATGTGAGTAGAACACAAAATCATCAAGGTTTTGGAGGCTGAGGAAGGCTAGTGCTAGGGAAAAAAAAAAAAACAGTTGCACTTTTTGTTCTTTCCTACATTTTTCTCTTTAGGATCATGACTTTATTTTACAATCCAATCTTTCCCTGCTATAATCTCCCACTGGCCGTTTGTCTATCAGGTGAGTCTTTCTAAAAGGTTTTTTCCTTCCACTTCATGTGCAGAAAGATCTACAGGAGCAGCAGGAGTCAACTCAATCTCTTCTTACACATTAACCTTGCTGAGGGCTTTTACCAAATTTCACCAAAAGAGATCCAAATGAAACAATAAATAGTAACAATAACAATAATATTAAATGACAAATTAAAGTTAAAAAATGTTTCCCTAATGAAGTGGCTCACTGGTAGAAATAAAGTGCTCCTTTTTTTTTTTAATAATTATTTTTATTTTACTTTTTACTTTCACAGAGCTTTGTTGTTTACAGATATGTATAATCCCAGATTAGTCATATGTATATTCCTGGCCCCCTCCCTCCTCCACCCCTCTCCCAGTCCCTCCCAATCCTACCCCTTCAGGCCTTCGCACTTCACCCCTGCAGGATCCCCTATCCCCACAGCGCAATGACAATATCTATCTTTTTCCACATGATAGTACCAGTTTCCATGTTACTCCCTCTATGCCTCCCACCCACTGTTCATTCCCCACAATGTGCATATATCTGTTTTTCCATCTCTTCAATGAATGTGTTATCATTACCATCTTACTAGATTCCATATACACGTGTTAGTATACTGTACTTGTCTTTCTCTTTTTGACTTACTTCATAAAGCGTTCCTTATTTTTCCTTTGACACTTTTTTTTTTCTCTTTGGCCACTTCTATTGATCTTTCATTCACTTATCCTTTTTGTTCTTTGGCCTGTGTGGGCCTCCCACCACAGTGGCCCGAGCACCAGCTCTGGGTGTCTGCACTCCAGAGCTCTGGCTGGGTAGTTGGACACATCAGTCCATCCGCTCCACAGCACGTGGTATCTTCCCAGGCCAGGGATCAAACCACTGCCCCTTGCACTGCAAGACGGTGTCCTTACCCATTGGACCACCAGGGAAGCCCAAGTGTCCCTTATTTTTAACATCACAAAGAATATGATTTAGATATTATAACTATCGAGTAAAAAGGTATCTACTCTAGCTTTTAAATTTTGTTTTTAACCCATACTTTACAAAATTGTTTTGGCTTTATCTAGCAATTCCCAGGTGGTGCAGTGGTAAAGAATCTGACTGCCAATTCAGGAGACCTAAGTTCAACCACTGGGTCAGGAAGATCCCCCAGAGGAGGAAATGGCAACCCACTCCAGTATTCTTGCCTGGAGAATCCCATGCACAGAGAAGCCTAGTGGGCTAGAGTCCATAGGGTCATAAAGAGTCAGACATGAGTGACCATGTACATGCACACACACACACACACACATACACACATGCATTACTTCCACTTTCTAAAGACCAGCATAGACTATATTATTTTAATTTGTAAATTTTTCCTCACTTGTGATACTTCACTACAGGCATCTTTACAACAACATGTGTGCCTCCATACCAACAAAATCCTTCATGTATGTTTCAAAGTCCAAAATATTTTAAAGCATTAAATTTTTTTCAGTCAGATTCTCTGCAGCAAAATAATTTGAAATTCTTAAATGACCACAAAAATGTTATACCACGTTGAAGCAGAAAATTATAGTTGCCTCATGTTTTCACTGAAAAAAAGACGTTTATACATGAACTAAAAAGACATTTATGCTACAAAATCAAGAAATTGTTGATGATCCACATATGAATTTACTAGGTCATAGACTGAATGTGTGATTTTAAGGTTTAGCTATCACCTAACATATTTCCTGACTCTGAAATAAAAGGTCATTTGAAACTCTTAAAATTCTGGAGATAGTGAGTTCTCAGCAAATTTCTCAACTTAAGTTGCCCTTCCTCCTTATAGAGTTTCACACTGAACACTTTCTTCATCACAGCTGTTTCTTCATTGGTAGCAAGCAAAATTCCCCCAAAACAGAAACAATAGTAACATGAAAACTGAGCTGATTACAGATGGGTGAGAAGCAAGAATTCTCTTTTATAATTTTTACATTATAATATAATAATTAATAACAGTAAATAAAACTAACTTTAGATGACAGACTGGAAAATGTTTCCATCAGACAGTACTGAGGAGGCAATGGCAGCAAATAAAAATTGTGGGCTTTTCTAATCATTCATAATGATCCTCTACATCAAAAGAAAAATATATAGATGATTGGAAGTCCAAATACCCCAAGTAAGATGTTGAATATGAAATTTCAGTTAGCCCAATATGAATTCTATGTTAGAAAACTAAGCATTGGTTTCTTTTGGTTAATATTTTGCCACTAAAACTCAATATCTATCAGAAAATATTATTACAATTAGAATTATTTTATCCTCATTACATAACAAGGTGCCTGGTCAAAAATCATAAAATAGTGCTCACTTTGGCAGCATATATACTAAAACTGGAACAATACAGAGAAGATTAGCATGGCCCCTGCACAAGAATGACATACAAATTCATGAAGCATTCCCTAAAACATCAATACACAGAAATCACTTGCATTCCTATATACAAACAATGTAAAATCAGAAAGAGAAATCAAGGAAGCAATCCCATTCACCACTGCAACAAAAAGAATAAAATATCTAGGAATAAACTTACCTAAAGAGACAAAAGAACTGTACACAGAAAATTATAAGACACAATGAAAGAAATCAAAGATGGGGCTTCCCTGGTGGTCCAGTAGGTAACGACTCCACCTTGCAGTGCAAGGGGTGCCGGTTTAATCCCTGGCCTGGGAAGATCCCACGTGCTGTGGAGCGGCTAGATGGATGTGTCCAATAGCCGATCTAGAGCTCTGGAGTGCATGCACCCAGAGCAGGTGCTCTGCAGCCAGAGAGGCCACTGCAATGGGAGGCCCACACAGGCTAAAGAACAAAGATAGATTTAAATAAATAAATGAAAGACCAATAAAAGTGGCCAAACATTTTTAAAAAATCCAATTAAAATAAAAAAAAGAAATCAAAGATGACATCAACCGATGGAGAGATATTTTATGTTCCTGGGTTGGAAGAATCAATATTGTGAAAATGACCATGCTACCAAATATCATCTACAGATTCAATGCGATCCCTATCAAATTACCAACTGACATTCTTCACAGAACTAGACCAAAACATAGCAAGACCCCGAACAGTTAAAGCAATATTGAGAAAGAAGAATGGAGCTGGAGGAATCAACCCTCCTAACTTCAGACTATACTACAAAGCAACAGTCATCAAGACAGTATGGTACTGGCACAAAAACCAGAAATATAGACCAATAGAACAAGACAGAGATCCCAGAGATATATCCATGCACCTATGGATACCTTATTTTTGACAACAGAGACACAAATATACAATGGGACAAAGATAGCCTCTTCAATAAATGGTGCTGGGAAAACTGGACAGTTACATGCAAAAGAATGAAGATGGAACACTAACACCATACACAAAGATAAACTCAAAATGGATTAATGACCTAACTGTATGAACAGAAACAATACAACTCTTAGAGGAAAATAGAGGTAGACAACTAGATGACATAAACCAAAGCAAGCTCTTCTATGACCACCTCCTAGAGTAACAGAAATAAAAACAAAAATAGGGCTTCCCTGGTAGCTCAGTGTTAAAGAGTTTGCTTGCCAATGCAGGAGACACGCGGTCGATCCCTGATCAGAGAAGATCCGACATACTGAGGCGCAACTAAAGCCCGTGAGCCACAACTATCGAGCCTGTGCTCTAGAGCCTTGGAGCTGCAACTACTGAGTGCATTTGCCACAACTACTGAAGCCTGTGTGCCCTAGAGCCCAAGTTCTACAAGAGAAGTCACCTCAACAAGAAGCCTGCTCACCTCAGCTAGAGAGTAGCCCCCACTCTCTGCAACTAGAGAAGAGCCTGTGGCAGCAATGAAAACCCAAAACAACCGAAGATAAATAAATAAAAAAAAATTTTTTTAAATAAATAAAAAGAACGAGTGAGACCTAATGAAACTTAAAAGCTTTTGCACAGAAAAACAAACTATAAACAAGGTGAAAAGACAACCCTCAGAATGGGAGAAAATCACAGCAAATGAAACAACCAACAAAGAATTAATTTCCAAAATATGCAAGGAACTCATACAATTCAACACCAAAAAAGCAAACAACCCAATAAAAAAGTGGGAAAAAGACCTAAAAGGACATCTCTCCATAGACATACACATGGCCAAAAACCACATGAAAAGATGCTCAACGTCGCTCATTATTAGAGAAATGTAAATTAAACCTACAATGAGGTATCACCTCACACAAGTCAGAATGGCCATTATCAAAAAATCTACAGACTATAAATGCTGAAGAGAGTGTAGAGAAAAGGGAACACTCTTGCATTGTTGGTGGGAATGTAAGTTGACACAGCCAGTACTGAAGAGAGTATGGAGATTCCTTAAAAAACTAGGAATAGAACTACTATATGACCCAGTAATCCCACTATTTGGCATATACCCTGAGGAAATCAAAATTGAAAAAGACACATGTACCCCAATGTTCATGCAGCACTTTTCACAATAGCTAGAACACGGAAACACCCTAGATGTCCATCCACAAATGAATGGATGAAGAAGCTATGGTACATATATACAGTGGAATATTTCTCAGCATTTGAAAACAAAGAAATGCATTTGAGCCAGTCCTAATGAGGAGGATGAACTTAGAACCTATTGTACAAAGTGAAGTAAGTCAGAAGGAGAAAGATAAATATAGTATACTAACACATATATATGGAATCTAGAAAAATGGTACTGATAAATGTATATGCAGAGCAGCAATCGAGAAACAGATCCCTGATCAGAGCCGACATACTGAGGCGCAACTAAAGCCCGTGAGCCACAACTATCGAGCCTGTGCTCTAGAGCCTTGGAGCTGCAACTACTGAGTGCATTTGCCACAACTACTGAAGCCTGTGTGCCCTAGAGCCCAAGTTCTACAAGAGAAGTCACCTCAACAAGAAGCCTGCTCACCTCAGCTAGAGAGTAGCCCCCACTCTCTGCAACTAGAGAAGAGCCTGTGGCAGCAATGAAAACCCAAAACAACCGAAGATAAATAAATAAAAAAAAATTTTTTTAAATAAATAAAAAGAACGAGTGAGACCTAATGAAACTTAAAAGCTTTTGCACAGAAAAACAAACTATAAACAAGGTGAAAAGACAACCCTCAGAATGGGAGAAAATCACAGCAAATGAAACAACCAACAAAGAATTAATTTCCAAAATATGCAAGGAACTCATACAATTCAACACCAAAAAAGCAAACAACCCAATAAAAAAGTGGGAAAAAGACCTAAAAGGACATCTCTCCATAGACATACACATGGCCAAAAACCACACGAAAAGATGCTCAACGTCGCTCATTATTAGAGAAATGTAAATTAAACCTACAATGAGGTATCACCTCACACAAGTCAGAATGGCCATTATCAAAAAATCTACAGACTATAAATGCTGAAGAGAGTGTAGAGAAAAGGGAACACTCTTGCATTGTTGGTGGGAATGTAAGTTGACACAGCCAGTACTGAAGAGAGTATGGAGATTCCTTAAAAAACTAGGAATAGAACTACTATATGACCCAGTAATCCCACTATTTGGCATATACCCTGAGGAAATCAAAATTGAAAAAGACACATGTACCCCAATGTTCATGCAGCACTTTTCACAATAGCTAGAACACGGAAACACCCTAGATGTCCATCAACAAATGAATGGATAAAGAGCCTGTGGTACATATATACAATGGAAGATGTCTCAGCCGTAAAAAGAAATGCATTTGAGCCAGTCCTAATGAGGTGGATGAACTCAGAACCTATTATACAAAGGATAAAAATTGTATACTAACACATATATATGGAATCTAGAAAGACGGTACTGATAAATGTATTTGCAGAGCAGAACTGGAGAAACAGACATAGAGAACAGACTAACGGACATTGGGTGGAGAGAGAGATGGGTGAGAGGTAAGGAAAGAGCGACATGGAAACTTACATTACCATACGTAAAAGAGACGACCAATATGAATACCCTGTACGACTAAGGGGATTCCCCACAGGGGCTATGCAACAATCTGAAGCGGTGAGAGGGGAGGGAGGTGTGAGGGCTCTAGTGTATACCTAAGACTGAATCGTGTTTATGTATAGCAGTAAACAAAAAAACTCTGTAAAAGTAAAATAAAAATAAATTAATAAAAATATCATAAAATAGTTCAGAAAAGCAATTAACATTTTTGATCCTTCTAGGCCTGATGCCACTTAAGCTGGATGAATAAACTGTTTCAACTCATCTAACTTATCAGGCCCTAAGTATTACAAATTAATTAAGCAGATTATACCCTTGGAGCCACTAATCAAATCTATGTTAAAATATTCTACTAGACTCAACAACAAAAAACCAAACAACCTGACTGAAAAATGGGCAGAGGATCTGACTAGAAGTTCTGATTTTCCCAAAGAAGACATATAGACCGTCAACAGGCAGATGAAAACATGTTCAACATCACTAGTTATCAGGAAATGCAAACGAAAGTAACAATGCGATATACCTCACACCTGTCAGTATGGCTGTTAACAAAGAGACAGAAAATAACAAGTGTTATAGAGGATACAGAAGAAAAAGGAAACCTCATGTACTACTGGTGGAACTGCAAATGGATTGCACAGTGGAAAAGGGGAGGGAGAGTTCTCAAAAACTTAAGCATAGAACTACCTACCATATGACTTAGCTATTCTACTTCTGGGCATTTACTTGAAGAACCACTAATTTGAAAACATATTTATACCCTGATGTTCACTGCAGCATTGTTTGTAATAGCCAAAATATGGATACATCCTAAGTGTCCATAGATGGATAAATGGATAAGCGTGCTTTATATATACAAAGTGTATTATTATTCAGCCACAGGGAATGAAATCCAGCCACCTGCAATAAACCTGGAGAACACTATGCTAAGTGAAATGTATACTGTGCGTGCTCAGTCAACTCCTTGCCACCCCATACTGCAGCCCACCAGGCTCCTCTGGCCTTAGGATTCTCCAGGCAAGAAAACTGGAGTGGGTTGCCATTCGTTTCTCCAAGGGATCTTTCCAACCCAGGGATCAAACCTGCACTTCCTGCAAATCTGCACTGGTAGGAAGGTTCTTGACCACTGAGCCAACTGGAAAGCCAAGCGAAATAAGTCAAATGGAGAAAGTCAAATAACTTATGATTTCACTCATATGTAGAATTTGAAGAGACGTTAAAACAAGTGAACAAACCAAATAAAACAAAAATAAACTCAGATTCAGTGATCTGATCGTACCAGGAGGATGGGACTTGGACAGCGGGTAAACACAGGGAAGGGAATGGTGATGAATGGTACCCACATCAGTGGTGGTGATCACTGTATAGCATGCACAGATGTTGAACTCTAATGGTGTACACCTAACATTTATGTTGTTGTTGTTTTTTTAAGTTTAAAAACTGTACTTGTTAAGAACTGCTGTCATTGCTTAACTGGCAATGTTTTTCTTTCTTAGTTGTACAGCTAGATGGAAATGCACCAAAATGTTAACAATGGCGTTCCCAGGTGAATAGTAGAATTATGAATGATTTTACATTAAATCAAAAATCAGAAGATTAAAAGGCATTCGCATGGCCTTCCCTGGTGGTCAGTGGGTAAGGACAAGCCGCCTTCCCAGTGTGGGGGGAATGAATTTGGGTTGCGAATACTATTGACTTAGCGAAAAAAGTGTTATAGAGGATACAGAAGAAAAAGGAAACCTCATGTACTACTGGTGGAACTGCAAATGGATTGCACAGTGGAAAAGGGGAGGGAGAGTTCTCAAAAACTTAAGCATAGAACTACCTACCATATGACTTAGCTATTCTACTTCTGGGCATTTACTTGAAGAACCACTAATTTGAAAACATATTTATACCCTGATGTTCACTGCAGCATTGTTTGTAATAGCCAAAATATGGATACATCCTAAGTGTCCATAGATGGATAAATGGATAAGCGTGCTTTATATATACAAAGTGTATTATTATTCAGCCACAGGGAATGAAATCCAGCCACCTGCAATAAACCTGGAGAACACTATGCTAAGTGAAATGTATACTGTGCGTGCTCAGTCAACTCCTTGCCACCCCATACTGCAGCCCACCAGGCTCCTCTGGCCTTAGGATTCTCCAGGCAAGAAAACTGGAGTGGGTTGCCATTCGTTTCTCCAAGGGATCTTTCCAACCCAGGGATCAAACCTGCACTTCCTGCAAATCTGCACTGGTAGGAAGGTTCTTGACCACTGAGCCAACTGGAAAGCCAAGCGAAATAAGTCAAATGGAGAAAGTCAAATAACTTATGATTTCACTCATATGTAGAATTTGAAGAGACGTTAAAACAAGTGAACAAACCAAATAAAACAAAAATAAACTCAGATTCAGTGATCTGATCGTACCAGGAGGATGGGACTTGGACAGCGGGTAAACACAGGGAAGGGAATGGTGATGAATGGTACCCACATCAGTGGTGGTGATCACTGTATAGCATGCACAGATGTTGAACTCTAATGGTGTACACCTAACATTTATGTTGTTGTTGTTTTTTTAAGTTTAAAAACTGTACTTGTTAAGAACTGCTGTCATTGCTTAACTGGCAATGTTTTTCTTTCTTAGTTGTACAGCTAGATGGAAATGCACCAAAATGTTAACAATGGCGTTCCCAGGTGAATAGTAGAATTATGAATGATTTTACATTAAATCAAAAATCAGAAGATTAAAAGGCATTCGCATGGCCTTCCCTGGTGGTCCAGTGGGTAAGGACACCGCCTTGCAGTGGAAGGGGCGCCGGTTCGATCCCTGGCCTGGGAAGATCCCACGTGCTGCGGAGCAGCTGGACTGATGTGTCCAATTACTGAGCCGGAGCTCTGGAGCACATGCGCCCAGAGCCGGTGCTCTGCAGCGACAGACGCCACCACGATGGGAGGCCCACACGGGCCAAAGAACAAAGACGGATGAAAATAGAGAAATGAAAGACCAATAGAAGTGACCCGCCCGCTCCCCTCCCTTCCCAACCCGCCCCCCGCCCAAAATAAATAAATAAATAAATCTTTTAAAAAAAAAATCAGAAGATTAAAAGGCATTCGCATGGCCTTCCCTGGTGGTCCAGTGGGTAAGGACACCGCCTTGCAGTGGAAGGGGCGCCGGTTCGATCCCTGGCCTGGGAAGATCCCACGTGCTGCGGAGCAGCTGGACTGATGTGTCCAATTACTGAGCCGGAGCTCTGGAGCACATGCGCCCAGAGCCGGTGCTCTGCAGCGACAGACGCCACCACGATGGGAGGCCCACACGGGCCAAAGAACAAAGACGGATGAAAATAGAGAAATGAAAGACCAATAGAAGTGACCCGCCCGCTCCCCTCCCTCCCCAACCCGACCCCCGCCCAAAATAAATAAATAAATAAATCTTTTAAAAAAAAAATCAGAAGATTAAAAGGCATTCACATGGCCTTCCCTGGTGGTCCAGTGGGTAAAGGGTCTGCCTTGCAGTGCAAGGGGCACTAATTCGAGCCCTGGCCCGGGAAGATCCCACATGCCATGGAGTGGGCTGGACTGGTGTGTCCAATTAGGAGCCAGCGCTCTGCAGCGTGTGCACTCAGAGCTGGTGCTCTGCAATGGGATAGGCCACTGCCATGGGAGGCCCACACAGGCCAAAGAGTAAAGATGGATGGAAATAAATAAATAACCTATAATAGAGGCCAAAATTTTTAAAAAAAGAAAAGAAAAGGGGCTTCCCCTGGTGGTCCAGTGGGTAAGGACACCGCCTTGCAGTGCAAGGGGCACCGGTTCAAGCCCTGGCCTGGGAAGATCCCACGTGCTGCGGAGCGGCTGGACTTATGTGTCCAATTACCAAGCCAGAGCTCTGGAGCGCATGCGCCCAGAGCCGGTGCTCTGCAACAACAGACGCCACCGCAATGGGAGGCCCACAAGAGCCAAAGAACAAAGACCAATAGAAGTGGCCGGCCCGCTCCCCTCCCTCCCCAACCCAACCCCTGCCCAAAATAAATAAATCTTTAAAAAAAAAAGAAAAGAAAAGAAAAGGCATTCACATACTCGTATCACAGATTTCTTAACGCTGAAAAACAGAAACCAAATTTGGCACTGAATTTTATGACAAAATCCACAAGACATTAAAATATTAAGTACAAAGAATGTCACAAACACACTACATAATTGATATAAAAAACAAGTTTTACTCATTGTGCTAATACTACGTATAGCAAATCTTTCCTCTAAGCTCCACATCAAAGTCAAATTTGTTGCATCTTGAAGATGTTAGAGTTAAGTCAGAGCTGCAAAATCTTGAAATGCAGAGTTAAGACTTGAAAACAAACAAACAAAAATCTCCCTTAGTATTCAAGCCTGTCAGGGGTTAGTTGAAAGGAATAAGCATGAATTTCACATTTTCCCTTAAGAAATAGGTTCTGACTGCTAATACGGTTTTTCTTACAACCACACAACAAGCCCTTCTGTTGAGATGCCTTGCTTTTAATAATGATACTAAATATTTTGATGTAATACGTGAAAAAGCCCATATTCTGCAGTAATTTTGACATACCGCCTCAATGTTCTGTATCTTAATTATAATTTGTCTATTATTGACCAAGTTGTTGAGTTTAAGCCATTTACACAGTAAGGTGGAAGAGCCATGGAATTTAAAATCCAAGAAGGGACTTTCCTGGTGGTGGTGAAGATTCCATGCTTCCAATGCAGGAGACACAGGTTTAATCCCTAGTCAGGGAACTAACATACCATGTGCCACATAGCTAGGCCGAAAAATAAAATATAATACAGGAAACAAGGGCTTCCCTGGTGGTACAGTGGGTGAAGAGTCTGCCTTGAAGTCCAAGGGGCACTGGTTCGATTCCGGGCCAGGGAAGATCCCACATGCAGCGAAGCAGCTAGATCGGTGTGTCCAATTACGAGCCAGCGCTCTGGAGCGCGTGTGCCCAGAGCCGGTGCTCTGCGACGAGAAAGCCCACTGCAATGGGTGGCCCACACAGGTCAAAGCATTAACATGGATGAAAACAAATAAATGAAGGACCAATAAAAAAAAATACACCAAAATTTAATACAAGAAACAAACACCATAAGAGATTCCTATATAAGTTCTGAAGAAACTATAAAAACGGGTAGGGAACTGATTATTTGCCTAGTCAGAATGTTATTCATTTGTGCCCTGTGAATCTAGTAGAGGGGTTAGAAGAAGGGAAAAGAGACACACAGCAGTGGGATGTTTTTCTGGGCTACAGAATGCAGCCTGTAACTGTACGTTGGCAACAGTGAGACAAGTTAACAAAGGGGACAGAAGATGTACTTGACAGCAGTAAAGACAGTTAGCAGAGAGTAGGAGGAGACGGCATATGAGACGTGGGCTGGGGTGCAGCAGGAAGGAGCCTTGATGGTAAAGATGAAGAGCTTCGATCTTATGCCAAACAGAAGGAGAACCCAGTGAAGCAAGTCCAAAAACCTTAGACAATGGCTACAGTACAAGATTTCAAGCGGTCTAAAGGGTAGATACTTAGATAAGGAGTGTTAAAAGGGGGATGTTACAAAAGTCATGAGACAAAACATTCACAATTACTCCAAGTGTTTTCACAGAAATGAAAACACAACCAGGGATTTAGAGGTGCCAGAGCTGTTCATTTGCTGTTTGTTTCTGATGTTTTCATAGTTTGAATAAATAGGAGGAAGAAAACAAAATGAACATGTAAACTCAAGTGTAGGCGGTTCACAAATAGTCATATGACTGTATCCAAAAAGAAGAAAGGTGATAATCAGGGTAAGTGAGCAGGATCTTAAGTAAAACTGATAGGGGTAAGAATTTCTTGGCAGCTTTTCAGTTATTAAAATGTTTAGGAAGACATTGTAAAATGAAAACAAAGAGAAGTAGAAAAATAATGATTTATAATATCCTAAAGAAGCTTCAGGAACTAACATACCATGTGCCACATAGCTAGGCCGAAAAATAAAATATAATACAGGAAACAAGGGCTTCCCTGGTGGTACAGTGGGTGAAGAGTCTGCCTTGAAGTCCAAGGGGCACTGGTTCGATTCCGGGCCAGGGAAGATCCCACATGCAGCGAAGCAGCTAGATCGGTGTGTCCAATTACGAGCCAGCGCTCTGGAGCGCGTGTGCCCAGAGCCGGTGCTCTGCGACGAGAAAGCCCACTGCAATGGGTGGCCCACACAGGTCAAAGCATTAACATGGATGAAAACAAATAAATGAAGGACCAATAAAAAAAAATACACCAAAATTTAATACAAGAAACAAACACCATAAGAGATTCCTATATAAGTTCTGAAGAAACTATAAAAACGGGTAGGGAACTGATTATTTGCCTAGTCAGAATGTTATTCATTTGTGCCCTGTGAATCTAGTAGAGGGGTTAGAAGAAGGGAAAAGAGACACACAGCAGTGGGATGTTTTTCTGGGCTACAGAATGCAGCCTGTAACTGTACGTTGGCAACAGTGAGACAAGTTAACAAAGGGGACAGAAGATGTACTTGACAGCAGTAAAGACAGTTAGCAGAGAGTAGGAGGAGACGGCATATGAGACGTGGGCTGGGGTGCAGCAGGAAGGAGCCTTGATGGTAAAGATGAAGAGCTTCGATCTTATGCCAAACAGAAGGAGAACCCAGTGAAGCAAGTCCAAAAACCTTAGACAATGGCTACAGTACAAGATTTCAAGCGGTCTAAAGGGTAGATACTTAGATAAGGAGTGTTAAAAGGGGGATGTTACAAAAGTCATGAGACAAAACATTCACAATTACTCCAAGTGTTTTCACAGAAATGAAAACACAACCAGGGATTTAGAGGTGCCAGAGCTGTTCATTTGCTGTTTGTTTCTGATGTTTTCATAGTTTGAATAAATAGGAGGAAGAAAACAAAATGAACATGTAAACTCAAGTGTAGGCGGTTCACAAATAGTCATATGACTGTATCCAAAAAGAAGAAAGGTGATAATCAGGGTAAGTGAGCAGGATCTTAAGTAAAACTGATAGGGGTAAGAATTTCTTGGCAGCTTTTCAGTTATTAAAATGTTTAGGAAGACATTGTAAAATGAAAACAAAGAGAAGTAGAAAAATAATGATTTATAATATCCTAAGAGCTTCAGACAGAAGGAATAATGCAATATAGTGACAGGACTGAATCATGTAATGGGTTAAAACAATTTTCCAAACTACAAGTAAATCTCTTCAGAGTTCTTTTTGATTAAACAGAATTCTGTGGAGTTCTATTTTTTCAGAAAGAAGTTATATTTCAATTGGAGAAACGTTACTAAAAATCCTGAAGAACTCAGGCTTTGTTCCCTGGCCCTTCATAATTTAAAGCAACTCTGGTAATAAAGGCCTCATTGTAGACTTCACTTTTAAATCCATACCTAAAGTCACCTGAATGCTAAATATATACGGTTTGTTCTCAGTGCTGTTGACACTTAAATTCACCACTTTTACCACTAGGTGGCGACAAGACCCCAAATAGCCTTGGTTTACCAAAGCTAGTACAAGTCCCTAAATATTTGAACAACTAGAATAGCCACCAGATGTCATTCAAGAGCGAAAGAAAAAAAAAAAACTATTCTCCCACCCTCAAATACACAAATTCATAGTTTTAAGAACAATCACCTAAGCTCTATCAGAGTAAATGTACTGCCCATTAACTGTCAAAATAGTTTGCATATTTCTACTCTGTATAAATAACGTATATAATGCCTTGACTCCAAGACACCGCCTTTCAACTACACGCAACTAAGTAAAATTTAGTTTCTGAGGAAAAAAAAAAGTAAGACAAATGAGCTCAATGACTCATAGTTTCATCCTAAACAAATACACCACACAATATAATCTAAAATGATTTACACATAGTTAAAAATCTTTCAAGGTGTATCTGGTTATTGTACATAGTTTCAGATTCATATTGTTTTCTCCCTGTTTCTCTCCTACAAGTAATTTCATTAGTTCCATAAAATCTAGATTATTTTATGCTGTTAAGACTTGATTTCACACAGAAGTGCCAAATACTATAGAAGCATTCTCATTCTTGTTAATGCTATTCTTGATATAGGCAACAGGGTTCAATAAATTGTCTCAGTACAAACTAAAAAAAAAAAAAAAAGACTTGATTTCCAGCGGTATATATGAAAGCACTCCAATTTGTTCCCAAAACGTTCACACTAAAGACAAACATACTTGTCCTTAGGACAGATGTATCATAAGAATTACTATGTTGAACAGAACAAAGCTGAAAATGAAAATTAAAGCTTTACAGAACTAAGCCCTATTTATATAACAAATCATTCTTTTTAAAAAAGCCATCTTCTGGGCTTCACTAACTTCTAACAAAGATTTTTAATACTGTTGTAAACATTATGTCAGCTAAAACACTATGTCATGCTGCCTTTTATGAGGTGGTACTTTTTTAGGCCAAATCCTATTCTTAACCCGCTGGACACAGGAGCTGTAATCATGTCATACCCTGCAAATCTAGCTGTAGGTGGTGTCTCAAAAAAGGACGTTTTCTTCCTTGGAGGAAGTGGTCAAACTTTTTTTCCCCTTGTGTCATCAAGCAAACATCTTGGTTTGTTTTTCACTGCTATCGAATTAACAGATGGAACAGAAAGCAGTGCAGAAGAAGGCCAAATATAATGATTAAATTATAGTTGCTTCTCTTCCTTGCTCCTTGTTGGAATCTCTTTTAAGGTCCAGACTTGGTCATTTCCACTCTGCTTACAAAGCACTGGTTTTTCACAAAATCGAAGCCAAGAATGCTCTTGTCTATGGACATTATCGCTTCTCTGGGTTTTATTACATTTTCTTTTGAAATTCGTTAGATTATGCTCAGCGACCAGCCCTTGCCCAACCGGTTTCTCCCTTTCCCCCATCTTTCTACCCACATCGCTTTTTCCTCCTCCCAGGCAGTAGGCAAAACCCTGCAGGGCTGGGAATGCACGCTTCGGGCCGGTCACTCAGCAGTTTATCCTTACTTGGCTTTGCAAACAGCTCCCCACCCAACCTTGTCCCCCGGTGCCCTACTCGGCCATTATCTTTCAACTAGAGTGTGCTCAGTAAGGGACTCCGGCTAGTACATCGAGGGTTTACGGTAGCCTGCCTACCAATAAGAGCCCACAATGCAGAGAAGTCAGGTTCAGCCTCCCGGCAGCCACAGTGCCTTCTTCCCTGGCTGCACACCTACTGTACCCGCGAGCGAGCAAACGAGCCAGGGAGCGAGCCTGGCGCGGGAGGGGGCACGCAGGGAGGGCCGACAGCAACCACGGCGGCGTGCGCATGCGCACTGGGGTTGTTTTTCACAAAGCTCCTCTTAAAGTGAGCTGGCAGCTTCCAGCCGCTCGTCTTTGTAAGGAGACCACTGAGACGAGCAGGAGCCCGGAGCAGCCGCCTCTGTGCTGCCCTGACTTAAAAGAAATCTCAATGAACTATTTGTAAAGAATCACTGATCCTGCCGGCAAGCTTTTTGCACGGCAAAGACTTCGATCAGTGTTAAGTGAAGATCACATCTTATATGTGATCTTGATTTTTTCTTTTTTTTAACCCGCTTTCTGTCATACCCTGCAAATCTAGCTGTAGGTGGTGTCTCAAAAAAGGACGTTTTCTTCCTTGGAGGAAGTGGTCAAACTTTTTTTCCCCTTGTGTCATCAAGCAAACATCTTGGTTTGTTTTTCACTGCTATCGAATTAACAGATGGAACAGAAAGCAGTGCAGAAGAAGGCCAAATATAATGATTAAATTATAGTTGCTTCTCTTCCTTGCTCCTTGTTGGAATCTCTTTTAAGGTCCAGACTTGGTCATTTCCACTCTGCTTACAAAGCACTGGTTTTTCACAAAATCGAAGCCAAGAATGCTCTTGTCTATGGACATTATCGCTTCTCTGGGTTTTATTACATTTTCTTTTGAAATTCGTTAGATTATGCTCAGCGACCAGCCCTTGCCCAACCGGTTTCTCCCTTTCCCCCATCTTTCTACCCACATCGCTTTTTCCTCCTCCCAGGCAGTAGGCAAAACCCTGCAGGGCTGGGAATGCACGCTTCGGGCCGGTCACTCAGCAGTTTATCCTTACTTGGCTTTGCAAACAGCTCCCCACCCAACCTTGTCCCCCGGTGCCCTACTCGGCCATTATCTTTCAACTAGAGTGTGCTCAGTAAGGGACTCCGGCTAGTACATCGAGGGTTTACGGTAGCCTGCCTACCAATAAGAGCCCACAATGCAGAGAAGTCAGGTTCAGCCTCCCGGCAGCCACAGTGCCTTCTTCCCTGGCTGCACACCTACTGTACCCGCGAGCGAGCAAACGAGCCAGGGAGCGAGCCTGGCGCGGGAGGGGGCACGCAGGGAGGGCCGACAGCAACCACGGCGGCGTGCGCATGCGCACTGGGGTTGTTTTTCACAAAGCTCCTCTTAAAGTGAGCTGGCAGCTTCCAGCCGCTCGTCTTTGTAAGGAGACCACTGAGACGAGCAGGAGCCCGGAGCAGCCGCCTCTGTGCTGCCCTGACTTAAAAGAAATCTCAATGAACTATTTGTAAAGAATCACTGATCCTGCCGGCAAGCTTTTTGCACGGCAAAGACTTCGATCAGTGTTAAGTGAAGATCACATCTTATATGTGATCTTGACTTTTTTGTCTTACATTATATTTTTTATAGATTTTGTTATAACCATGGTGCTGGGAAAGGTAAAGAGTTTGACAATAAGCTTTGACTGTCTTAATGACAGCAATGTCCCTGTGTATTCTAGTGGGGATACAGTCTCAGGAAGGGTGAATTTAGAAGTAACTGGGGAAATCAGAGTAAAATCTCTTAAAATTCATGCAAGAGGACATGCGAAAGTACGCTGGACCGAATCGAGAAACGCCGGCTCCAATACTGCCTATACACAGAATTACACTGAAGAAGTAGAATATTTCAACCATAAAGACATCTTAATTGGACACGAAAGAGGTAAGTTTTTGTTTTTTTTTACATTATTAAGAAATTATTAGACCTGCTCTGGGAGAGTACCTTTATAATTTTTCTGCATTAATGTAGTCCTACTCCTAGCATAACGCATAACAGTTTGATAAAGGTTAGCAAAGTTAGATTTGGATTCTCCTTGACATTCATCGTCTGTTAAGCCGTATGCGTGCAGGCATCTGCAAAGTGACTGCAGACTGCACTTAATTCAACTACCTCTACCAGGCTTAGTCTGTGCAATACGCACTTGCTTTGCTTCAGTTCCACCTTACATATAAATTCTGCTTAAATTTGATTCAATACTCCTACTTATATGTTTCCAAATGAATCGCTAAAAGCTGAAGCCCAATGTTATATTTTCCCTTGCACTCTGTAAGCTTAGATCCCAGAAACTAAGCTTCAATGAAGAAATAACATTTTAAAGTGGGTTAATAGGTCCACAATGCGGAGTCGTTCAGCCTCCCGGCAGCCACAGTGCCTTCTTCCTGGCTGCACACCTACTGTACCCGCGAGCGAGCAAACGAGCCAGGGAGCGAGCCTGGCGCGGGAGGGGCACGCAGGGAGGGCCGACAGCAACCACGGCGGCGTGCGCATGCGCACTGGGGTTGTTTTCACAAAGCTCCTCTTAAAGTGAGCTGGCAGCTTCCAGCCGCTCGTCTTTGTAAGGAGACCACTGAGACGAGCAGGAGCCCGGAGCAGCCGCCTCTGTGCTGCCCTGACTTAAAAGAAATCTCAATGAACTATTTGTAAAGAATCACTGATCCTGCCGGCAAGCTTTTTGCACGGCAAAGACTTCGATCAGTGTTAAGTGAAGATCACATCTTATATGTGATCTTGACTTTTTTGTCTTACATTATATTTTTTATAGATTTTGTTATAACCATGGTGCTGGGAAAGGTAAAGAGTTTGACAATAAGCTTTGACTGTCTTAATGACAGCAATGTCCCTGTGTATTCTAGTGGGGATACAGTCTCAGGAAGGGTGAATTTAGAAGTAACTGGGGAAATCAGAGTAAAATCTCTTAAAATTCATGCAAGAGGACATGCGAAAGTACGCTGGACCGAATCGAGAAACGCCGGCTCCAATACTGCCTATACACAGAATTACACTGAAGAAGTAGAATATTTCAACCATAAAGACATCTTAATTGGACACGAAAGAGGTAAGTTTTTGTTTTTTTTTACATTATTAAGAAATTATTAGACCTGCTCTGGGAGAGTACCTTTATAATTTTTCTGCATTAATGTAGTCCTACTCCTAGCATAACGCATAACAGTTTGATAAAGGTTAGCAAAGTTAGATTTGGATTCTCCTTGACATTCATCGTCTGTTAAGCCGTATGCGTGCAGGCATCTGCAAAGTGACTGCAGACTGCACTTAATTCAACTACCTCTACCAGGCTTAGTCTGTGCAATACGCACTTGCTTTGCTTCAGTTCCACCTTACATATAAATTCTGCTTAAATTTGATTCAATACTCCTACTTATATGTTTCCAAATGAATCGCTAAAAGCTGAAGCCCAATGTTATATTTTCCCTTGCACTCTGTAAGCTTAGATCCCAGAAACTAAGCTTCAATGAAGAAATAACATTTTAAAGTGGGTTAATAGGTGTATTTCATTTTTTAATATTGACACGCAGAAGACTTCAGAGAATTGATCGTTGTTCTTTGATCAAAGGTTTCTGGAGCTTATTTTGACATATGGTATCAACACCCCACGTGTTTTTTCCCTATTCTTTCCAATTCCTTTAGAAATTTACATCAGGCGTTCTCTATGTTAAAGGACAGCGCCTATAATTGTGATGTGTTTAAAATCAGTTCTAGAAGCCATTTAGGGTCCGAAATTCTCTTTTCCGAGCATCATGCCTAACTTTGGAACGTGCATTCAATGAAACCCATGCCAGTCAAATGGAATAGAAAAGTATTCGGCACATTGGGTTTGATTTTTGGTTAGAAAAGGAAAATAAAGGGTTGTCAAAGGGAGAAGGGGTCCTGAGATTTCCAATCTATTGTCTAAATGATTACATTGTGGAAATATAGGAGACTCTAAGCTTGTTTTTCTAAGTTTCCACCCTTTGTTAGAAGCGGTTCAATCCTGTTTCGGACCAGTTCTGGGGGGTGGTGAGGAGGGGCGCCTGTTCTGCTCTCAGCAGATTGGTTACACGCGTCAGGTGGTGGCGATGACTTAATTCCTAGCCCAAGAAGAATATAATGTTAAAACTGGTTATGTAATTTTGTGCTTCTCCTTTTTAATGCAGTATTTAGTTCGAATGTTGATTTTTTTTTTTTTCTCAAAGAGCAGAGCACATTTTTAACCTCTTCTAATTAAGAAATACATATGAGGAAGTGCTAATTGCACTAAGTAAGGCAAGTGTATAAGAAACGTAGGGTGCTTTGAATTACAGAATGAACGCATTACTTTTAAAATATTATGATGAAATTAGTTATTTAACTGCGTTTTCAGTTACACATTGGGAATTTGCATCCTCTACCAGGCTTAGTCTGTGCAATACGCACTTGCTTTGCTTCAGTTCCACCTTACATATAAATTCTGCTTAAATTTGATTCAATACTCCTACTTATATGTTTCCAAATGAATCGCTAAAAGCTGAAGCCCAATGTTATATTTTCCCTTGCACTCTGTAAGCTTAGATCCCAGAAACTAAGCTTCAATGAAGAAATAACATTTTAAAGTGGGTTAATAGGTGTATTTCATTTTTTAATATTGACACGCAGAAGACTTCAGAGAATTGATCGTTGTTCTTTGATCAAAGGTTTCTGGAGCTTATTTTGACATATGGTATCAACACCCCACGTGTTTTTTCCCTATTCTTTCCAATTCCTTTAGAAATTTACATCAGGCGTTCTCTATGTTAAAGGACAGCGCCTATAATTGTGATGTGTTTAAAATCAGTTCTAGAAGCCATTTAGGGTCCGAAATTCTCTTTTCCGAGCATCATGCCTAACTTTGGAACGTGCATTCAATGAAACCCATGCCAGTCAAATGGAATAGAAAAGTATTCGGCACATTGGGTTTGATTTTTGGTTAGAAAAGGAAAATAAAGGGTTGTCAAAGGGAGAAGGGGTCCTGAGATTTCCAATCTATTGTCTAAATGATTACATTGTGGAAATATAGGAGACTCTAAGCTTGTTTTTCTAAGTTTCCACCCTTTGTTAGAAGCGGTTCAATCCTGTTTCGGACCAGTTCTGGGGGGTGGTGAGGAGGGGCGCCTGTTCTGCTCTCAGCAGATTGGTTACACGCGTCAGGTGGTGGCGATGACTTAATTCCTAGCCCAAGAAGAATATAATGTTAAAACTGGTTATGTAATTTTGTGCTTCTCCTTTTTAATGCAGTATTTAGTTCGAATGTTGATTTTTTTTTTTTTTCTCAAAGAGCAGAGCACATTTTTAACCTCTTCTAATTAAGAAATACATATGAGGAAGTGCTAATTGCACTAAGTAAGGCAAGTGTATAAGAAACGTAGGGTGCTTTGAATTACAGAATGAACGCATTACTTTTAAAATATTATGATGAAATTAGTTATTTAACTGCGTTTTCAGTTACACATTGGGAATTTGCATCCTCAAATAGTTTCTAGTTAATCTGTCCACGCAGTGACAGTATAATAAGAAATGCAATTGCCTAGTGACAGTCCTGATATTTGTTGAACAGGACACACAGGAGTTTGTGTTTGATCCTTCCTGAACTGGTAGTTTTTTATAAGACCGGTAAGAAGAAACAAAGATTAAGGAGTTGAGATTTGCAGTGGGCTAAAAGTAGAATAACGACTTAACGGGGACAAACAATTGCATGGATTGCGCCATGATTCACAGTAAAGAACACTGTGTGCCCCGCACCCCCACGGGACACCCCTCAACCCTCGCAAGCATGGACGAGATCTTTGCTTGGAATAGTTTCAATGACTTAAAACTGGGACCTCTCAAACTAGCCTGGTAACCTGAGGCCCCGCCCCGGGCGGCCGGCGATAGGCGGAGCCGGGTTTGTTAGCCTGTTGCTAAGGCGATGCCAGGCTCTGATTGGATTGGGCGCGGGCCGGTGGGGAGAGGGTTCGCCGGTTGGGCGAGGCTTGGAACCGGCGTGCGCCGGTAAAGGTCCCTCCTGAGCCACCGCCCCCGCCCCTACCCGCGTCCCTTCCCGGGCTCCTGAAGGCACACGGGGCTTACGTCGCACACCGTTCCTTCTCTTCTCACCTCGGCCTGCTTGCAGAGCTCGAAAGGGATAACTTGAGGTTTCAAAAGAGACGAGAGGCTCCTTCAAGCCTTACAGGTGCCAGATGGCCCTGGGCGCAACTTTTTAGCTGACAGTTCTGTTCACGGTGAAGTTGGGTAGGAAAGGTTAGCAGGACCCCATTTCCCACGTTTTCAGCTGGGAGTTGTTAGGTAGCTCCTATGAACGCTCCTCCTCCTCCTAGCTTGAAACAAAGCACGTTTCCCGGTCTATGCAGTCACCAGAATGGCTACCTTGCTTTGACCTGAGCGGAGACTAAGCTGTACGGCTTGGCCGGGAAGGGAAAGGAACCCTAACATCGAAAGCAGGGTAGGGTGAGGGTCTCGGCGATTGACCTTTGGGAGCCTCGGCTTATAGAATTCACTTTAAAATATTATGATGAAATTAGTTATTTAACTGCGTTTTCAGTTACACATTGGGAATTTGCATCCTCAAATAGTTTCTAGTTAATCTGTCCACGCAGTGACAGTATAATAAGAAATGCAATTGCCTAGTGACAGTCCTGATATTTGTTGAACAGGACACACAGGAGTTTGTGTTTGATCCTTCCTGAACTGGTAGTTTTTTATAAGACCGGTAAGAAGAAACAAAGATTAAGGAGTTGAGATTTGCAGTGGGCTAAAAGTAGAATAACGACTTAACGGGGACAAACAATTGCATGGATTGCGCCATGATTCACAGTAAAGAACACTGTGTGCCCCGCACCCCCACGGGACACCCCTCAACCCTCGCAAGCATGGACGAGATCTTTGCTTGGAATAGTTTCAATGACTTAAAACTGGGACCTCTCAAACTAGCCTGGTAACCTGAGGCCCCGCCCCGGGCGGCCGGCGATAGGCGGAGCCGGGTTTGTTAGCCTGTTGCTAAGGCGATGCCAGGCTCTGATTGGATTGGGCGCGGGCCGGTGGGGAGAGGGTTCGCCGGTTGGGCGAGGCTTGGAACCGGCGTGCGCCGGTAAAGGTCCCTCCTGAGCCACCGCCCCCGCCCCTACCCGCGTCCCTTCCCGGGCTCCTGAAGGCACACGGGGCTTACGTCGCACACCGTTCCTTCTCTTCTCACCTCGGCCTGCTTGCAGAGCTCGAAAGGGATAACTTGAGGTTTCAAAAGAGACGAGAGGCTCCTTCAAGCCTTACAGGTGCCAGATGGCCCTGGGCGCAACTTTTTAGCTGACAGTTCTGTTCACGGTGAAGTTGGGTAGGAAAGGTTAGCAGGACCCCATTTCCCACGTTTTCAGCTGGGAGTTGTTAGGTAGCTCCTATGAACGCTCCTCCTCCTCCTAGCTTGAAACAAAGCACGTTTCCCGGTCTATGCAGTCACCAGAATGGCTACCTTGCTTTGACCTGAGCGGAGACTAAGCTGTACGGCTTGGCCGGGAAGGGAAAGGAACCCTAACATCGAAAGCAGGGTAGGGTGAGGGTCTCGGCGATTATTCCCTGACCCGTTCTTAGGGGTTCCCCCACCCCAGGGGGCGTCTGCGTCCCCTCACCGCCGCCCTAGTCTGGCTTGCCGCAACTGTAAAGGTGTCAGGGTGGCCCGAGCCAGATCGAACCGGTCACCGGCTGGGGCGTGTAAAGCGGAAGCTCCGCAGCGCGCTGGCTCCGCCCCCCCTCCCCCCACCCCGCCAGCAGTCTAGGCTGCGCGGCCGCGGCCGCGAGCGCCGCGCGACGTATGCCGTATGTATAGCGGGGCGCGCGGGCGGGCCGGCTAGGATCTGCTCGCGCCGGTTTAGGCCGGTCCTCTCCTGCTCCGGTCTAGTTCTTGATTGACAGCCCGGCACTTGTTTACCACGGCGCGGCCGCCGGCGCTCGCCTCTATGAGACTGCTGAGCTGACACAAAAGAGGGAGCGAGACTGGAAGAAAAGGAAAGGGAGACAAACTGGGCGCCTTCAGGAGCGAGCGATTTTAAATGGCCCTCAACTCATTTACCGGCTTTCAGGGCTGGATTCCCATAGAGAGAATTTGCACGGGGGGAGAAGAAAATACTGCTGACCTAAGACCGAGTCGTGATGGTTATTGAATAAAACTATCTACATATAGGCGCTTTATTTTTCACTCTGATGGAAGGGAAGCATAATGGGGTTTGTGTGTGTTCATCGTTTTGAAGAGAAAGTTAAATGATAATAACCGTCTCTGATACTCTCCTGGTTAATGATAAAGGCGTTTACACCGAGGAAACAGCGTTAATAGACATTTATGTAATTACCTAGTTAGAACACTTTAGAAAATCCTGTTCAGAATCCAGAACTCTGTCCCATATTTCATTATATGTATTTTGGAGGCATTTTTAAAATGCCTTTTAAAATGACCTATTTGACCAAAAGACATTGGTTGTAAAATCAAAAATCATCCTGTTGTTTTCTAATGTTGGGGAACATCTTTGTCATCTTTTTTCAAGGATGTGAGACTTGTTTCCCATTAAGCAGGCACGTTTTAAACCTAAGGTATATCGTATGTATTTTAGGTTCAATACGAATTTTTATTTTTAGGTATGAAACCGACATTAAAATCAGTTACTTTTTTTCTCTTTTAGCTCCAACGTCTATTTGACAGAATTTCTACTCCTTTTAGAGTTTTCGCATTCGCATTTTCTGTATCAAAACTGACATATTTTACAGGGTTCCGGTGAACAGCTTCCATTTTATATATAGGCTTCTTAGGATAAATTTAAGTAAAACAGTTGAAGACAGGTCATATCTTAGTATGAGGTTTAAGATCTGAGTCTTTTGTTAGCCTGTTAGATGTAGATGCTTTACAGTAGCTTAGGTTGTTTTCCATTGAAAAATCACCTGTAGGGTATACGTATTAATTATCCCCATTCTACAGATGAAGCAGCTGACGCAGGACTATTATTTCACCCAGAGGAAGTGATGAAGTTGGAATTAGAGCTCAGATCTCTCACACTCTAAAGTTTGTGGCCTTAATTACTATGTGAGCATCTTTAAAGTTCAGCTACCACGAAGAGTGTGTGAAAGTGTATTAACAGTGTTCTTTTGTTTTCCTTTTCTGTTTGTTTTAGATGATGATAATTCCGAAGAAGGCTTCAACACTATTCATTCAGGAAGGCATGAATATGCATTCAGCTTCGAGCTTCCACAGACGTAAGTATTTTGTAACAGGCATTTTTCATAAACATCCATTCTTTTAAAATGAAACACTCTAAATATTTTTAGTTTTTTTAAAAAAACCCTTTTCATTACTGAAACTTGGTAGAGGAAAACAATGTACTCAAAAAGAAGCTATTTTTTAATCTAGAGTGGCAAAATTATAGACAGCAAAGCTCAATTCTTAGTATTCTGTCTTGGTGGGATTTATATGGTGTTTAAAACTTGAATAGTATTTCATTTAAAGTGAATGAATTGGAAGGTGCTAGTCAAATAGTAAGCACTAAATACCTATTTGACCAAAAGACATTGGTTGTAAAATCAAAAATCATCCTGTTGTTTTCTAATGTTGGGGAACATCTTTGTCATCTTTTTTCAAGGATGTGAGACTTGTTTCCCATTAAGCAGGCACGTTTTAAACCTAAGGTATATCGTATGTATTTTAGGTTCAATACGAATTTTTATTTTTAGGTATGAAACCGACATTAAAATCAGTTACTTTTTTTCTCTTTTAGCTCCAACGTCTATTTGACAGAATTTCTACTCCTTTTAGAGTTTTCGCATTCGCATTTTCTGTATCAAAACTGACATATTTTACAGGGTTCCGGTGAACAGCTTCCATTTTATATATAGGCTTCTTAGGATAAATTTAAGTAAACAGTTGAAGACAGGTCATATCTTAGTATGAGGTTTAAGATCTGAGTCTTTTGTTAGCCTGTTAGATGTAGATGCTTTACAGTAGCTTAGGTTGTTTTCCATTGAAAAATCACCTGTAGGGTATACGTATTAATTATCCCCATTCTACAGATGAAGCAGCTGACGCAGGACTATTATTTCACCCAGAGGAAGTGATGAAGTTGGAATTAGAGCTCAGATCTCTCACACTCTAAAGTTTGTGGCCTTAATTACTATGTGAGCATCTTTAAAGTTCAGCTACCACGAAGAGTGTGTGAAAGTGTATTAACAGTGTTCTTTTGTTTTCCTTTTCTGTTTGTTTTAGATGATGATAATTCCGAAGAAGGCTTCAACACTATTCATTCAGGAAGGCATGAATATGCATTCAGCTTCGAGCTTCCACAGACGTAAGTATTTTGTAACAGGCATTTTTCATAAACATCCATTCTTTTAAAATGAAACACTCTAAATATTTTTAGTTTTTTTTTAAAAAAAAAACCCTTTTCATTACTGAAACTTGGTAGAGGAAAACAATGTACTCAAAAAAGAAGCTATTTTTTTTAATCTAGAGTGGCAAAATTATAGACAGCAAAGCTCAATTCTTAGTATTCTGTCTTGGTGGGATTTATATGGTGTTTAAAACTTGAATAGTATTTCATTTAAAGTGAATGAATTGGAAGGTGCTAGTCAAATAGTAAGCACTAAATACCTAGATTATCATCAGCATTAGCAGAAAAAGAACATATCAAGTCTGTCTCACTTAGTAGTTTATAACAGCAAAGTGATCTATATTTTCTACCTATGCTAACCAACAGCAATAAGCTAAGGTCAAAATAATTAGGACTATCCTAACATTTGAAGTGATCTGTATGCCTAATGTGACTCATTAGCTTCTGTGCAAAGAGTTATTGAGGTCACACAAGAGATATGATGATTTGGACTTAAAGGCAAATGTCCATCAGAGATAGCTTAACATAAGGCTTGGAATCCAGCATGAAAGGAAAAGAGTAAGAAAGATATTCTTAGTATAATAAGTTGTTAGAGGAAATAATGCCTTAACATAATAAAACATGCAGAGTAGCACTTGTGCTGTTTGTTCAGCAACAAACATTCTTTACAGAAAAAAATTATCAAGTGCTGAATGTACATAATTATGTATGTTCTTTAGTTCTTGTAATTATTACATGTAGATAGAGTTCATAAAGAGTATTTTTTCAGAATATTCTCTTTATCCTGTTACTTAAAAACATGATTTTTAATAAAATGCCCTAATTCCTTTCTGAGAGAAATATTGTAAGTCTGTGAATACAATAGGGCTAATATAATTGGGTCTGAATATTTTCAAAGGATGAAGGTAATTTAATATATTTTTAAGCAATTATTTCAATAAGTAAAACACTGCTGCTCCTCATAAAGACCTAGTGCTCTAGCTTGTAAATAAATGAACCTTGTGCATTCTTCTAATGAAATTATGAAAAGGAGACTAAATTGACTAAACTAAAATCTTCCACAAGTCATAAAATCCAGGAATCTTGAGAAAGAATTCTGATTCATTTGATACAATCAGCAGAAGAAATTTTTTGTCTTTTTGAGTCTGTAATAATTGGAAAACATGGCTGAAAAGAGTTGGAACATAAGTAAATCAGGAAATGTAAAAGCACTTTTTCAGAATATTAGTAGACTTAACTGAAATGTGAAAAACTTGAAGCTGTAGTGACTATTCCAGACTTTTCTGGATCTTAATTAACTGCCATAATAAGAGATAATAGTACTTAGCTAATGAAAAATGGAGCACCATAGGGAGTTTAGTCTGCATGTTCAACTATTGTGTAGAATCTCTCAATACGAACAGTTTTTTTTGTTTTAGTATTTAGTTTTTTCTGATATTTTCTACCTATGCTAACCAACAGCAATAAGCTAAGGTCAAAATAATTAGGACTATCCTAACATTTGAAGTGATCTGTATGCCTAATGTGACTCATTAGCTTCTGTGCAAAGAGTTATTGAGGTCACACAAGAGATATGATGATTTGGACTTAAAGGCAAATGTCCATCAGAGATAGCTTAACATAAGGCTTGGAATCCAGCATGAAAGGAAAAGAGTAAGAAAGATATTCTTAGTATAATAAGTTGTTAGAGGAAATAATGCCTTAACATAATAAAACATGCAGAGTAGCACTTGTGCTGTTTGTTCAGCAACAAACATTCTTTACAGAAAAAAATTATCAAGTGCTGAATGTACATAATTATGTATGTTCTTTAGTTCTTGTAATTATTACATGTAGATAGAGTTCATAAAGAGTATTTTTTCAGAATATTCTCTTTATCCTGTTACTTAAAAACATGATTTTTAATAAAATGCCCTAATTCCTTTCTGAGAGAAATATTGTAAGTCTGTGAATACAATAGGGCTAATATAATTGGGTCTGAATATTTTCAAAGGATGAAGGTAATTTAATATATTTTTAAGCAATTATTTCAATAAGTAAAACACTGCTGCTCCTCATAAAGACCTAGTGCTCTAGCTTGTAAATAAATGAACCTTGTGCATTCTTCTAATGAAATTATGAAAAGGAGACTAAATTGACTAAACTAAAATCTTCCACAAGTCATAAAATCCAGGAATCTTGAGAAAGAATTCTGATTCATTTGATACAATCAGCAGAAGAAATTTTTTGTCTTTTTGAGTCTGTAATAATTGGAAAACATGGCTGAAAAGAGTTGGAACATAAGTAAATCAGGAAATGTAAAAGCACTTTTTCAGAATATTAGTAGACTTAACTGAAATGTGAAAAACTTGAAGCTGTAGTGACTATTCCAGACTTTTCTGGATCTTAATTAACTGCCATAATAAGAGATAATAGTACTTAGCTAATGAAAAATGGAGCACCATAGGGAGTTTAGTCTGCATGTTCAACTATTGTGTAGAATCTCTCAATACGAACAGTTAAATCATTCTTAACTTTATTTTTAAACTGAAGTCTTGACCTTCTCAAGGACTATATGTTTCCAGACTTTCTTAATTTTGCCACCAGCATTAAAAATAGCCTCTTCTTAGTTTAAAGAGATTGTATTCTTCTGGCCTTTTTTAACTAAATTTCTGCAATATTTGACAATTATCTATAATTATTTGGAAGGTTTTCCCCCCAATGACTTATCCCTTTGGAAATACAAATTATGCCTTTGATACCTCACTGATGTATAAACATAAAATATATTAACACTTCTATGCTGACTTACGGTATAATTGATTTTTAAAAAAAGAGGTGTAAGATATATTAATTGATCTTTATATTCTGCACAGACCACTTGCTACCTCATTCGAAGGCCGACATGGCAGTGTGCGCTATTGGGTGAAAGCCGAATTGCACAGGCCTTGGCTTCTACCAGTAAAATTAAAGAAGGAATTTACAGTCTTTGAGCATATAGATATCAACACTCCTTCATTACTGGTAAGAATTGACTGAATTATTCATGCTCTGTTTTTGGCATATAAATACTAAAGAATAAATACCTAAATTACGAACTCATTCTTTATAATTTTTAAATAGTAAATTTATTTTTTAAATTATGTAAATATTTTCCCAAAAACTGCACTTAAAGAGCAATACAAATCAATGCAGAATATGTTCATATTTTCTGATATTGTAATAACTTTTCAGTAAATACTTAAAGTCAGACCAGTACTTAGTATGAAATCTCTCTTAACTCACAAGATAACAACAGTAACAAAAATAAATCTGTTCCCTGGATAATTTTATTGGAAAAGGAACAGTAATATCAATTATTATAACAGTACCACTTAACTTGAAAATACCATCATCTAAAATTTGTACTGCATTGCATTATTCCAATATAGGGATAGTTGTCAAATCATGGGGAGATTATTATTTACATGAAAAACTTAAATTCTTTTTTAAAGGAAATCTTCTTTAATTTTTTTTTTTCACAAGTTACAAATTACAATTCAAAAACTTGGTTTAAACAAATAATAACATCTTAAGGAAATAAGTAATAATCTTTAAAATGATTTTTCTTTTTTTACATGCTGAATTTTGCATTCTCAAAGAAAGATTTTTTGCCACCAGCATTAAAAATAGCCTCTTCTTAGTTTAAAGAGATTGTATTCTTCTGGCCTTTTTAACTAAATTTCTGCAATATTTGACAATTATCTATAATTATTTGGAAGGTTTTCCCCCCAATGACTTATCCTTTGGAAATACAAATTATGCCTTTGATACCTCACTGATGTATAAACATAAAATATATTAACACTTCTATGCTGACTTACGGTATAATTGATTTTTAAAAAAAGAGGTGTAAGATATATTAATTGATCTTTATATTCTGCACAGACCACTTGCTACCTCATTCGAAGGCCGACATGGCAGTGTGCGCTATTGGGTGAAAGCCGAATTGCACAGGCCTTGGCTTCTACCAGTAAAATTAAAGAAGGAATTTACAGTCTTTGAGCATATAGATATCAACACTCCTTCATTACTGGTAAGAATTGACTGAATTATTCATGCTCTGTTTTTGGCATATAAATACTAAAGAATAAATACCTAAATTACGAACTCATTCTTTATAATTTTTAAATAGTAAATTTATTTTTTAAATTATGTAAATATTTTCCCAAAAACTGCACTTAAAGAGCAATACAAATCAATGCAGAATATGTTCATATTTTCTGATATTGTAATAACTTTTCAGTAAATACTTAAAGTCAGACCAGTACTTAGTATGAAATCTCTCTTAACTCACAAGATAACAACAGTAACAAAAATAAATCTGTTCCCTGGATAATTTTATTGGAAAAGGAACAGTAATATCAATTATTATAACAGTACCACTTAACTTGAAAATACCATCATCTAAAATTTGTACTGCATTGCATTATTCCAATATAGGGATAGTTGTCAAATCATGGGGAGATTATTATTTACATGAAAAAACTTAAATTCTTTTTTAAAGGAAATCTTCTTTAATTTTTTTTTTTCACAAGTTACAAATTACAATTCAAAAACTTGGTTTAAACAAATAATAACATCTTAAGGAAATAAGTAATAATCTTTAAAATGATTTTTCTTTTTTTACATGCTGAATTTTGCATTCTCAAAGAAAGATGTTATCATTTGAGATTATGACCAAGTTGCTTTCCAAACTGTCTTCTTATTTTTTTTTTAAGGCAGTTTAAATAGAATGTGGAAAGGGTTTTTTTGTTTGTTTGTTTTTAGTTGGTTTTTAGTTGCTGTGTATGTAAATAGTGGGCTAAAACTGTGTTTATGAAATACGGTGTTAAACCCTGGACCTTTTAGTTTTTAATTGAATGCAAACTGTATAAAAACAAAATACTAGTATAAACCAAAAGCTATTGATTAGTGGAAAAGTATATTTGATACAGGAAAAGAAACAACAGTGCTTTTAATGTTAAATTCTTCACGAATTTAGGATTGTATTTTAAAATATTTTATTACGGTCTCAACTCATAAATTGATCGTTTTCTCTGTATTTGTTTCTTACAGTCACCCCAAGCAGGCACAAAAGAAAAGACTCTCTGTTGCTGGTTCTGTACCTCAGGCCCAATATCCTTAAGTGCCAAAATAGCAAGGAAGGGCTATACGCCAGGTATGTATGAGGTTCTGATTGTTCTTCACTTAGCTTTTGTGTATAAATTTACATTTTTTCCTACTAAGTGCAAACATGACAGAGAATCCTTTGGTAAATCATAAATTGTGCCTATCCAGTTTCTTTCTTGTAAATTAGAATGTAGTCTTAAGAACCCATGGAGAAGGAGAAGGCTACTCACTCCAGTATTGTTGCCTGGAGAATCCCCATGGAGAGAGGATCCTGGCAGGCTGTTGTCTATGGGGTCGCAAAGAGTTGGACACGACTGAGCAACTAAGCCCTTCTTTTAAACAGCTACTGTAAATGTATATTTTTGTAACTGAGTTACTTGCCACTCTTAGGGTGGCTTTTTAATCCATGTGGTTAATTGAAATTTCAAACTTTCACCTGAGAATCTACATTTGGTTTTGAGTTGGTTGGTTGGTTGGTTTTTAACAGTAGATGCAATTTTTCTCCTGTAGGTGAATCAATTCAGATATTTGCTGAGATTGAGAACTGCTCTTCCCGAATGGTGGTGCCAAAGGCAGCCATTTACCAAACACAGGCCTTCTATGCCAAAGGGAAAATGAAGGAAGTCAAACAGCTTGTGGCTAACTTGCGTGGGGAATCCCTGTCATCTGGAAAGACAGAGACGTGGAATGGCAAGTTGCTGAAAATTCCACCAGTCTCTCCCTCCATCCTCGACTGTAGTATAATCCGTGTGGAATATTCACTAATGGTATGTACAGATTTAAGGGTGTGGAGTGGATTTTTTTTTTGAAGTTTTAAACTCATATGGGTATCATTTTTGTCTTAAATCCAGGATGTAATCTTTAATTCCATATATGATATATATAGTTACATGTGATTCTTTATGTACCTTAGAGTATAATTACTAATTTTACCTGAGATTAGTGTACGATATAAGAGTGTACGTAATGGAGACAGGTTTCAAGTATATCGTGTATATAGGTTAAAAACGAGTCAATGAGGGCTTCAGATAACATTCAGCTGGGTTATTCATTTTTTAAAAAAATAGTCGTTGGCACTCTAAACCTAACCTCTCCTTTCCGTGTGTAGGTGTATGTGGATATTCCTGGAGCTATGGATTTGTTTCTTAACTTGCCGCTGGTCATTGGTACTATTCCTCTACATCCATTTGGCAGCAGGACCTCCAGTGTCAGCAGTCAGTGTAGCATGAATATGAGCTGGCTGGGTTTATCCCTGCCTGAAAGACCTGAAGGTAATAATTTAATCATACATATCTAAGCTTGGTCCATTATTTAAAAAAAATAATTTTGCTTCTGATTTTATGATTACATAAAGTTTGTCTGTATTGAAGAGTGAATGAGATGTTAAATTTAAAATGTATAGCCACCTAGTTTTGATCACAAGACAAATTATTATTCATTTTATTTTGACATTCCTTTTTAATACCTTCTATTCTGTGTATTTTGACATGCATAAGAACATGCTGTTCGAATTGCGTGTATCTTTTTCCTTCAGCACCACCCAGCTATGCAGAAGTGGTAACAGAGGAACAAAGGCGAAACAATCTTGCACCAGTGAGTGCTTGTGATGACTTTGAGCGAGCATTTCAAGGACCACTGTTTGCGTATATTCAAGAGTTTCGTTTCTTGCCTCCTCCTCTTTATTCAGAGGTAAGCATCAAATCCTCATGAACAAAATGGACTGACTCTTAGTAAACCATACTGCAGAGTTTCTAAAAATACAGTTAGGTTTCGATTATCTTGATAAGAGATAAATAAATTTGAGCAACAGATTAAAAGGTAGATTAAGGTTGTCAATATTTAATACGAAGTTTGATCCAGACATAGGACCGGTCTCTCATATTTCTGGCAAAGTAAAGAAAATGATCTGACTTCATGCTTGTAGAATGCCAGTTAAAGAAATAATTCATATTTTAAAGCATCTATAGAACTGTCATTTTCCTATCATTGATTAAATGGCTAGAATTTCTCATTCATCATCCTTTTCAATTTGTTTTTCATATTTCAACATTCTTAGTCATAGGGGAAGATAGCATTTGCAGTAACATTCTTAAACAGCATTCCTACACTGTTAAGATTATTTTTATTCATCCCAAGTAACTAAGCGCTTACATGAATAAAACATGGCCCTAACTTGGGAGAAACGTACAGACTTTAGAGAAAAAAAACTTTGAAGCAAATATTACGTAACAGTGTGATAGGAATTCACAGTTCATTTAAGGAGCAGCTTATTGGGTCTTGATAATCTGGAGGGACTTCACTAAGAAGGTGATTGTTAAGCTGATTTTTAAAGAGTAAGTGTTATCAAGATGTAGAATATTCTAGGCAGGAAGGGAAATATGTGCAAAGGGAAGAAGGTGGAGAGATACTCAACAATTTCAGGTTACTACAGAATATATATATATATAATTGTTATAATATATAATGCACATTATAAGAGACTTTAGTTGGCCTAGATAACAATATAGTACCAAATAATTTTGTAAATCACTGGAATCAGCTTTTCTGTTTTGGTTGCTATAGTTTATACAGTTATTTTACACTGATACATTACTCCCAAGAAAGACAAAAGGATTATATTTCACTCCTCAACAAGTTCCTTTCTTATTATTATTAAATTTTTTTGCCTCGTAATGCCATGGCTAGAATAGTCAGTTTACCTTTGGATAGGATTAATATGAAATCCACTGCATTCATTGATTAAAGGATGGTCAGAAATTTGTTCTGTATTCTGCAGATCTTAACTGGACATAATTTTTATATCTCACGATTTTAGTTTATGAAATTTTTCATGAGATACTGAAAGTATCCTCCCAGTTGTTAGAAATACTGTCACTACCCCTACGTCTTCATTCTGACATATCTGTCTTGCTTATTAAGTAACTCATTTGTGGTTTGTTCTGAGGCTTCCTAGCTATACAACAGGCATTTTAAAAGAATGGCAATTTAAGTATCCACTTTTAACCAATTTGTCATGAAATTGTACATTCTTATTTTAAAAAGAACCAACACAGTTAAAAGTTAAAACTTTTAAAAACCTAAATTGATTCAGGGTGTGATTTAACCTCTAGCCACATTGAGGGTGAGGGAAGTTCTAGATTGTATTAAAGCTGTCCTGAATTTTCTTTTTCTTTAAAGGATAATCATTAAAAGAAAGAAAAGTTGACTTGGCTTTTCCCCTTCAAAAATGTGTTCTATCTAAAGTTTTTGAGCCACTTCAGATTGTCCCACATTTAAATGCAAGTAAATGGGTCTTGTCCAAAAGATCCTTAAGTGAAAGAAATGTATTAAACCCAACAATTTGCCTTCCTGTGCCCATTCTCTTTGTATGTGAGAAACAACTGAAATATATTCACTTTTATTAAGTGTAGGTGCATTTCATTATGGAAAGAGGCTGGGTGGGACACCTCTAGAGCATTTTGGGTTCATCATTCTTACTTCTTGATACACACTGTATTCCTCGGACCGCCGCCACCTCACCGCCCCGGCGCTTTACACTCATGGGTTATGGCTTCAAGTCAGCACCAAGTTCACACAACTACGTTCTTCCCAAAGCATAGAGAAAATACAAGTTGACTTTTTTGTAACAGGATGAAATGGGTACTTTACAGGAGAAAATCATTGCTATGAAAATGTTGGCCATTATATACCTAAGTCCTATGTACTACTAAGCACTGAGTGAAACCTGTTCTCTGATAAAATGTCATCCTTAGCTTTTGTCAAATGAAATTATCCTGGCATATCTTTATAAATTTAATTGTTAATGTAGTAATTGAAAAGCATGTACATTTCTCGATGTAATCAGATTTCCTATTCCAGTACTCAGAATACTAGCCTGTTTGTTACATTCTCATTAAACACTATCAGTTAACCTTGGTTTGGGGTGTTTTTTTTTTTCTCCTTCCTAGATTGATCCAAATCCTGATCAGTCAACAGATGACAGACCATCTTGCCCCTCTCGTTGAAGGAATACTTGGTTAAATCAACTTGATGTGGGTTCCGAACTGTATCTCTTCCCTTCCCGGCTGAGGACAGAGAAGTATCTTGGAGACATGTTTTCAGAGGAAGTGGAATAGCTTTTGCCCAGAAAAATGGCAAATACATGAAACAACCAGTGATCATTGCTTTAGAAGCCTACAGCAACATTCTGGGACTGCTCCAACATGCTTGAAGATCTAAGCTTTTCTCCTTTAAAACTGGCACATACTAAGAGCAGTCTTCTTAGCCTATGGTCATACGTGTCAAGACATCACGTTGTAAAGAGGGATGATTTCCTTCTTTTGATTTGAAAATTTGCACATGCTCAATGCTTACATTGTGCGGTTCAATGTCACTACAGCTTTTCTTTTTTTTTTTTTCCATTTATGCCAGACTCTTGATACTCTTTTAAAACTTGTTTGTGGTGAGCACAACAAGGAACAAAAGAAAGCTTTGAAAGAAACTTTAACATGGACAAAAAATGCACTGACATCTTTTTTTTTTAATTTAATGTAGCCTGGACTTTACCTGCGTATGCACATGCTCAGAATTGTCCTACTAGGCTGACCATGTATCACCTCTTCAGCTTGGATCCTATTGTGGATTTCTTTACAAACATCAAATGCCTTCAAGCCAATCCTTCTTGCTGTATGTTTGCAGCCTACTTTTTTTAAATTATGTAGCCCTTAAGAAGTAGAGAAAATACAAGTTGACTTTTGTAACAGGATGAAATGGGTACTTTACAGGAGAAAATCATTGCTATGAAAATGTTGGCCATTATATACCTAAGTCCTATGTACTACTAAGCACTGAGTGAAACCTGTTCTCTGATAAAATGTCATCCTTAGCTTTTGTCAAATGAAATTATCCTGGCATATCTTTATAAATTTAATTGTTAATGTAGTAATTGAAAAGCATGTACATTTCTCGATGTAATCAGATTTCCTATTCCAATACTCAGAATACTAGCCTGTTTGTTACATTCTCATTAAACACTATCAGTTAACCTTGGTTTGGGGTGTTTTTTTTTTTCTCCTTCCTAGATTGATCCAAATCCTGATCAGTCAACAGATGACAGACCATCTTGCCCCTCTCGTTGAAGGAATACTTGGTTAAATCAACTTGATGTGGGTTCCGAACTGTATCTCTTCCCTTCCCGGCTGAGGACAGAGAAGTATCTTGGAGACATGTTTTCAGAGGAAGTGGAATAGCTTTTGCCCAGAAAAATGGCAAATACATGAAACAACCAGTGATCATTGCTTTAGAAGCCTACAGCAACATTCTGGGACTGCTCCAACATGCTTGAAGATCTAAGCTTTTCTCCTTTAAAACTGGCACATACTAAGAGCAGTCTTCTTAGCCTATGGTCATACGTGTCAAGACATCACGTTGTAAAGAGGGATGATTTCCTTCTTTTGATTTGAAAATTTGCACATGCTCAATGCTTACATTGTGCGGTTCAATGTCACTACAGCTTTTCTTTTTTTTTTTTTCCATTTATGCCAGACTCTTGATACTCTTTTAAAACTTGTTTGTGGTGAGCACAACAAGGAACAAAAGAAAGCTTTGAAAGAAACTTTAACATGGACAAAAAATGCACTGACATCTTTTTTTTTTAATTTAATGTAGCCTGGACTTTACCTGCGTATGCACATGCTCAGAATTGTCCTACTAGGCTGACCATGTATCACCTCTTCAGCTTGGATCCTATTGTGGATTTCTTTACAAACATCAAATGCCTTCAAGCCAATCCTTCTTGCTGTATGTTTGCAGCCTACTGTAGTAGATAAGCAACAGATATATGGGAAAAGAGATAAGAGGAGGAAGCTAATAAGACTTTGTCAAGATTGTATACCTTCTTGGTTTCTTTTAAGAATTTGTTGCCTTTCTACTATTACAGCAAAGCAGCATTTTGTTACTGACTGCCTAAAATCACTTAATCTCAGGTGAACGCATCACTTGCCAAACTGTTGGAATGCTATTTGTGTTTTGTTGCACTGTTGAGTTATTTTTTGTTTGTTTGGTTGGCTTTTTGGAGAGGGAAATTTGGAAAAGGGACATACACAAAAGTGATAACCCACCCGCATTCCCTTTTTATCATTACATATAAGAAGAAGCTAGCAGAGCTGAGAATGGAGTCAAGAAAGGCAGTATGGCAGGCACCAGCAAAGAGTTAAGGGCTGTTGCTCTTAAAAATTATTGTTATTTTTTATTATTATTTTAAAACTATGGAAATTTTCCAGTCACTAGAAAGGAGGAGAAAGTGCATTTATTTTTATACGGATTACTTAATTACCTCCAAAACACATATGTTGGAAATCATTTTTGCTGGTGCAGAGTATTTTCATGAGCAGGAATATATATGTTCAGATTATGATCAGAGAGCTCAATTTATACATTTCCTATCCTGCTCAAGCTTGACAGAACTTAAAAACTCAAATCTATTCTAAAAGTGTAAAATGTCAAAATTACAAGTACAGGAATATTTGCTGGAATAGTAACTTTTATATTTTTGTGTTTTTTTAATTTAATATCTTTTTCCATAACCTAAAGAAGATTTTGCTAAATGAGAAATTGTTCACTTTGAATATACACACACACACACACACACATATATATATATATATATATATATAGTTAATGAAAAACAGTCACATTAGTAAATTACAGCTTGTATGAAAGATAATTTACAGTTGACTCGTAAATATACCAGCATTCATGAAGACCCTTAAAATTGCATTTTTCAAGGTACCAAGTGTACTGAATGTCATTTTAGAAGGATTTCAGCTCTGATTTTTTTTTTTTTTTTAAATGCTAATCAGCATCTCTGATGTTGCAACATATGTGTGAAATAGGTCTTACTACATCTATCCTGCCATTTAATCCCACAGTTAATAAAGTGGCTGAAAATAATAGTAACTCTGGCTTGGTGCTTGACCTGGTTAAATACTGTCTTAAAAGCTTCATACAAAACAAAGGGAAAGAGAAAAAAGGGGCTAATAAGACTTTGTCAAGATTGTATACCTTCTTGGTTTCTTTTAAGAATTTGTTGCCTTTCTACTATTACAGCAAAGCAGCATTTGTTACTGACTGCCTAAAATCACTTAATCTCAGGTGAACGCATCACTTGCCAAACTGTTGGAATGCTATTTGTGTTTTGTTGCACTGTTGAGTTATTTTTTGTTTGTTTGGTTGGCTGTTTGGAGAGGGAAATTTGGAAAAGGGACATACACAAAAGTGATAACCCACCGCATTCCCTTTTTATCATTACATATAAGAAGAAGCTAGCAGAGCTGAGAATGGAGTCAAGAAAGGCAGTATGGCAGGCACCAGCAAAGAGTTAAGGGCTGTTGCTCTTAAAAATTATTGTTATTTTTTATTATTATTTTAAAACTATGGAAATTTTCCAGTCACTAGAAAGGAGGAGAAAGTGCATTTATTTTTATACGGATTACTTAATTACCTCCAAAACACATATGTTGGAAATCATTTTTGCTGGTGCAGAGTATTTTCATGAGCAGGAATATATATGTTCAGATTATGATCAGAGAGCTCAATTTATACATTTCCTATCCTGCTCAAGCTTGACAGAACTTAAAAACTCAAATCTATTCTAAAAGTGTAAAATGTCAAAATTACAAGTACAGGAATATTTGCTGGAATAGTAACTTTTATATTTTTGTGTTTTTTTAATTTAATATCTTTTTCCATAACCTAAAGAAGATTTTGCTAAATGAGAAATTGTTCACTTTGAATATACACACACACACACACACACACACACACACACATATATATATATATATATATAGTTAATGAAAAACAGTCACATCAGTAAATTACAGCTTGTATGAAAGATAATTTACAGTTGACTCGTAAATATACCAGCATTCATGAAGACCCTTAAAATTGCATTTTTCAAGGTACCAAGTGTACTGAATGTCATTTTAGAAGGATTTCAGCTCTGATTTTTTTTTTTTTTTAAATGCTAATCAGCATCTCTGATGTTGCAACATATGTGTGAAATAGGTCTTACTACATCTATCCTGCCATTTAATCCCACAGTTAATAAAGTGGCTGAAAATAATAGTAACTCTGGCTTGGTGCTTGACCTGGTTAAATACTGTCTTAAAAGCTTCATACAAAACAAATAGGCTTTTCCATAAGTGGCCTTTAAGAAAACATGGAAGACAATTCATGTTTGAAAAATGCTGACAGGGTGAAGAAAGCCCATGTAAAAATGAATCGCGTTTTAAGTGATTCGGTTAAAGGGTTTGGGCTCCCGTAGCAAACTAATACTAGATAATAAGGAAATGGGGGTGAAATATTTTTTTATTGTTGTTAAATCATTTTGTGAATGTCCCCCTCAAAAGAAGCTAATGGAATATTTGGCATAAAGGGCATTTGGTGGTTTTATTTTTGTTGGGGGTGGGGGGGGTTGTCAGAAAATCCCTTTTTTCTCTCTTCTTATGTCTGACTTGACTAGGGAACAATTGTTGATATGCATAGCATTGGAATACTTATCACCATATACTCTTATAAATAACACATGAGGAAAGGATGACCAATATTCTAATAATTGGCACTGAATCACAAAATGTGATACAATTCTAAATATATAAAACTTTATCAAATAAAGTTTTATTTTCCCCATTATTCCTTTACTTTCTTACTTAGAGGCATTACTCCTTTCTAAATATTGGTCATATAAGATGTGAGCTTCACAGGTGTATTCCAGTATTCAAGATAGATTCCTGATTTTTCAGTTAGGAGAAGTAAAATCCAAAATGTTAGCAAAACGAAGTGCAATATTAAATGTTTGCTTTATAGATTATATTCAATGGCTGTTTGTAATTTCTCTCCTTTTTTCTTCTTTTTTATTTGGTGCTGAATATGTCCTTGTAGGCTGTTTTAAGAAAACAACATGTGGGAAATGATTTAATTTTTTCCTATTGCTCTTCCTTGTGGAAAATAAAAGTGTTTCGTTTTTTTTTTTCTTTTTTATAAAATCGTTTGCAGATGTATTTGAATCTTGATCATATCAGTAAATCATCATACATGAAAACACTCATTAAGACTACAATTAGGAAAAGAAAAAAACACCACAATTAGAGAGTTCCCTAGTGGTTAGAATTCAGCACTTTCACTACTGTGGCCCAGGTTCTACCCTAGTTGAGTAACTAAGATCCTGTGTGCAGTGTGACGTGTCCCAAGTTTCTAGTATTTTAAGAGCACATAAATTTAGAAGTTGTATTAATCTAAAAACAATGTTTCTGAATTTTAAAGTATTCTTTTCTCATGGAAGACAATTCATGTTTGAAAAATGCTGACAGGGTGAAGAAAGCCCATGTAAAAATGAATCGCGTTTTAAGTGATTCGGTTAAAGGGTTTGGGCTCCCGTAGCAAACTAATACTAGATAATAAGGAAATGGGGGTGAAATATTTTTTTATTGTTGTTAAATCATTTTGTGAATGTCCCCCTCAAAAGAAGCTAATGGAATATTTGGCATAAAGGGCATTTGGTGGTTTTATTTTTGTTGGGGGTGGGGGGGGTTGTCAGAAAATCCCTTTTTTCTCTCTTCTTATGTCTGACTTGACTAGGGAACAATTGTTGATATGCATAGCATTGGAATACTTATCACCATATACTCTTATAAATAACACATGAGGAAAGGATGACCAATATTCTAATAATTGGCACTGAATCACAAAATGTGATACAATTCTAAATATATAAAACTTTATCAAATAAAGTTTTATTTTCCCCATTATTCCTTTACTTTCTTACTTAGAGGCATTACTCCTTTCTAAATATTGGTCATATAAGATGTGAGCTTCACAGGTGTATTCCAGTATTCAAGATAGATTCCTGATTTTTCAGTTAGGAGAAGTAAAATCCAAAATGTTAGCAAAGCGAAGTGCAATATTAAATGTTTGCTTTATAGATTATATTCAATGGCTGTTTGTAATTTCTCTCCTTTTTTCTTCTTTTTTATTTGGTGCTGAATATGTCCTTGTAGGCTGTTTTAAGAAAACAACATGTGGGAAATGATTTAATTTTTTCCTATTGCTCTTCCTTGTGGAAAATAAAAGTGTTTCGTTTTTTTTTTTCTTTTTTATAAAATCGTTTGCAGATGTATTTGAATCTTGATCATATCAGTAAATCATCATACATGAAAACACTCATTAAGACTACAATTAGGAAAAGAAAAAAACACCACAATTAGAGAGTTCCCTAGTGGTTAGAATTCAGCACTTTCACTACTGTGGCCCAGGTTCTACCCTAGTTGAGTAACTAAGATCCTGTGTGCAGTGTGACGTGTCCCAAGTTTCTAGTATTTTAAGAGCACATAAATTTAGAAGTTGTATTAATCTAAAAACAATGTTTCTGAATTTTAAAGTATTCTTTTTCTCAATGTCTGAATTTTCTACTGATTTGTAACATCAAGAAGTACCTTTGGAATCACATTTAGAAGTTATCTTTTTACAGTGTTTATACATTCATGGCTACACTATCAAGTTGTGTATGTGCTTTACTATATAATTCTCCCCTATTCTCAAATGTATATACACGTGGAAAAAGTGTGTTACTGAGACAGACATTTATTGTCAATTTTGTAGAAGTACTATACTATCCTTGTTAACTAAGAGTAATTATGCAATTTCTTAATAGGGAAATGAAAATGCCTATGGGAAGAATCATGAGAAGGGAACATCTAGGTTCTAGGTTGTAGCTTTGAGCAAGTGTAAAGTTTGATTTCTTTATCTACAAAGTAGAAAAGTAGCTATCCAAAGCTCTTCTTATGACTGCAAGTATGCAATTAATAATACAACTTCAGGTAAAGAAATGATGCTCTATGTCAGTTATTGAAACATTAGAAGTTAATTATGTTGCTTCTGAATCTGCATTTGAATACTTTTAGTTCAGTGCATGTCACAAGTTATATATAAAAGTGCATTATCTGGGTCTGGTTTTGCCTGACATGTATACTCATCAAACTCCCTTTGTCATTAGTTATTGAATGGCCAACATTGCTACCTTTATCAGAACTTTTGATTGGAATCGAAGGAGAAACTCAAGACTAGCTTAAGTAAAATGTGTTAAATAGCAATTCCAGGAATGAACTGTAATCACATATTTGGCCAAATAATGCTCTGTGGACACGCTCGCCTCATCTCTTTACTCACCCTTTTATTAGCACTTTTTTTTTCTTTTTTGCCACTTCTGTTGGTCTTTCATTGTCCATCTTTGTTCTTTTGACCTGTGTGGGCCTCCCATCACAGTGGCCTCTCACTGCAGAGCACCGGCTCTGGGCGCATGTGCTCCAGAGCTCCAGCTCGGTAGTTGGACACATCGGTCCAGCAGCTCCAGGGCATGTGGGATCTTCCCAAGCCAGAGATCAAACGGACGCCCCTTGCACTGCAAGGCGACATCTTTACCCACTGGACCACCAGAGAAGCCCAGCACTGGTATTTTCTCATCAGACTCCTTGTCTCATGTTAGGTGGATCAGGAAAAATGATCTCAGCTTTTATAGCTCACAGAAGGATTGCTATCTCAAGTCCCCAAATCACTTGTTAGGGAAAAGGGACTGGTATGTTATGCTATCTAGTTGTGTATGTGCTTTACTATATAATTCTCCCCTATTCTCAAATGTATATACACGTGGAAAAAGTGTGTTACTGAGACAGACATTTATTGTCAATTTTGTAGAAGTACTATACTATCCTTGTTAACTAAGAGTAATTATGCAATTTCTTAATAGGGAAATGAAAATGCCTATGGGAAGAATCATGAGAAGGGAACATCTAGGTTCTAGGTTGTAGCTTTGAGCAAGTGTAAGGTTTGATTTCTTTATCTACAAAGTAGAAAAGTAGCTATCCAAAGCTCTTCTTATGACTGCAAGTATGCAATTAATAATACAACTTCAGGTAAAGAAATGATGCTCTATGTCAGTTATTGAAACATTAGAAGTTAATTATGTTGCTTCTGAATCTGCATTTGAATACTTTTAGTTCAGTGCATGTCACAAGTTATATATAAAAGTGCATTATCTGGGTCTGGTTTTGCCTGACATGTATACTCATCAAACTCCCTTTGTCATTAGTTATTGAATGGCCAACATTGCTACCTTTATCAGAACTTTTGATTGGAATCGAAGGAGAAACTCAAGACTAGCTTAAGTAAAATGTGTTAAATAGCAATTCCAGGAATGAACTGTAATCACATATTTGGCCAAATAATGCTCTGTGGACACGCTCGCCTCATCTCTTTACTCACCCTTTTATTAGCACTTTTTTTTTCTTTTTTGCCACTTCTGTTGGTCTTTCATTGTCCATCTTTGTTCTTTTGACCTGTGTGGGCCTCCCATCACAGTGGCCTCTCACTGCAGAGCACCGGCTCTGGGCGCATGTGCTCCAGAGCTCCAGCTCGGTAGTTGGACACATCGGTCCAGCAGCTCCAGGGCACGTGGGATCTTCCCAAGCCAGAGATCAAACGGACGCCCCTTGCACTGCAAGGCGACATCTTTACCCACTGGACCACCAGAGAAGCCCAGCACTGGTATTTTCTCATCAGACTCCTTGTCTCATGTTAGGTGGATCAGGAAAAATGATCTCAGCTTTTATAGCTCACAGAAGGATTGCTATCTCAAGTCCCCAAATCACTTGTTAGGGAAAATCCTGTTTGGCTAATACCTGAGTCATGTTTCATGCTATCTAGAATGGATTTCGCAACAGAATTTGGTTTCCAGAAGAGAAGAAAGAGATCACTATATTTTTATTATTCAAGTGTTTGGACAACAGTAATAGCATCACCCGACAAGAGGAAAGTACCAACATCTATCTCAGAATATTGACCCAAAACATCTGTTTACATGATTCCCAGCAATCATGCTGATTTGTAAGTAAAGCAAAGTTTGAGCAGACTGCAGCACACCAAACAAAAGTATGAAATGAAAACAATAGACAACTTTGTTTTTATGAATCCCAAGGTGTAATTGAGCTGAGGATTTGGGGCACTTAAGTGAAAAAACTTTTCAATCCTACAGTGTATTCATGGCTTGATATTTTTGAGACAGAACTTTGTAACCACTGAGACCACTGAGATGGTTACAGAGATAGCAATTATATCGTCAGAGCTCTCATATCTACAGTAAGCTCTTCTCAAATTTTCCATGACTGAATAACAAAATATTTTGCTTTTTCATTTCTTGATATCAAGTCATTACAGAAAGATACATTTTTCAATTATGAGAAAAAATTACTGATAGAAAATTTATTTTTCTTTTTGAATAATGTAAGTGCAGTCTTCTGGAGGGAATAAAAAACATTTTTAGGAAAATAGCCAAAAGATGTGGTAAACACACACATATGGAAAAGTCACCTCAAATCCAAGACAACTAGTAGTTTTAAAATCCAAACCCGCACACATATGGCAAACAGTCATCAATGCAGAGCACCGGCTCTGGGCGCATGTGCTCCAGAGCTCCAGCTCGGTAGTTGGACACATCGGTCCAGCAGCTCCAGGGCACGTGGGATCTTCCCAAGCCAGAGATCAAACGGACGCCCCTTGCACTGCAAGGCGACATCTTTACCCACTGGACCACCAGAGAAGCCCAGCACTGGTATTTTCTCATCAGACTCCTTGTCTCATGTTAGGTGGATCAGGAAAAATGATCTCAGCTTTTATAGCTCACAGAAGGATTGCTATCTCAAGTCCCCAAATCACTTGTTAGGGAAAATCCTGTTTGGCTAATACCTGAGTCATGTTTCATGCTATCTAGAATGGATTTCGCAACAGAATTTGGTTTCCAGAAGAGAAGAAAGAGATCACTATATTTTTATTATTCAAGTGTTTGGACAACAGTAATAGCATCACCCGACAAGAGGAAAGTACCAACATCTATCTCAGAATATTGACCCAAAACATCTGTTTACATGATTCCCAGCAATCATGCTGATTTGTAAGTAAAGCAAAGTTTGAGCAGACTGCAGCACACCAAACAAAAGTATGAAATGAAAACAATAGACAACTTTGTTTTTATGAATCCCAAGGTGTAATTGAGCTGAGGATTTGGGGCACTTAAGTGAAAAAACTTTTCAATCCTACAGTGTATTCATGGCTTGATATTTTTGAGACAGAACTTTGTAACCACTGAGACCACTGAGATGGTTACAGAGATAGCAATTATATCGTCCGAGCTCTCATATCTACAGTAAGCTCTTCTCAAATTTTCCATGACTGAATAACAAAATATTTTGCTTTTTCATTTCTTGATATCAAGTCATTACAGAAAGATACATTTTTCAATTATGAGAAAAAATTACTGATAGAAAATTTATTTTTCTTTTTGAATAATGTAAGTGCAGTCTTCTGGAGGGAATAAAAAACATTTTTAGGAAAATAGCCAAAAGATGTGGTAAACACACGCATATGGAAAAGTCACCTCAAATCCAAGACAACTAGTAGTTTTAAAATCCAAAAGCACATGCCCAGCTGGAAATGGAACCAGTATCACTGTCTGACTGTTGAACAGCACAAAGGTAAACAAAAGAATTTTTTTCAAACTAGCTTCACAAATACTGACACAAATAATGTCAAGTTATTATACAGAGCCAAAAAGCAGTAAAATTGCTTTTGAATAGTTTCTGGCATTTATATGTTAAAAGTGTGTAATTAGATTCACACTTACATTAAGAACTCTTGGGGCTTTCTGGAGCCTCAGTGGTAAAGAATCTGCCAGCAATGCAGGAGACACAGATTTGATGCTTGTTCTGGGAAGATCCCACATACCTCAGAGCAACTAAACCCATGTGCCACAACTACTGAAGCCTACACATCCTAGCACTCAGGCTCAGCAACCCACTGCCAAGGAGAAGCCCGTGTACCAGAACTAGAGTAGCTCCCCGCTCACCTCAAACAGAAAAACCCACACAGCAACAAAGGCCTGGCACAGCCAAAATAAATAAATCCTTTAAAAAATAATAATAAAATGTGTTTTCTAATCAATAAAATTATTTTAAAAAGATACTTCTGGTACAAGATAGCTAATTCTAACTGGAAATGGATTTTTGCTAGTTCTGAACTCAAGACTTACATAAGCTCTCAACACTAATTTCCCATCCAAACAAAATAGTCATTACGTCTGGCGCTGGTAAGTCTCTGGGATCATTAATGAAGTTAAAACAATGAGTTAGAACATCACTTTGTATAATTTAGAGGTCTGTTTACCAGTTACATAGAACAGTCTTACCAGTGAACAAAAGGATGTGAAAGATTAAAACATACTCTCCTAATTTTTAACCCTATAAAATGATGTTAATTTTGCCAATTCATAGGTCTAACAGTAATGATACAGCTAGTGAAAGTCAAAGTTTGCACTGTTACTATTTTAGGTAATATGAATTTCTGCCAAAAGCAAAAGGTTATCCATTTTGATTTCTTGATATCAAGTCATTACAGAAAGATACATTTTCAATTATGAGAAAAAATTACTGATAGAAAATTTATTTTTCTTTTTGAATAATGTAAGTGCAGTCTTCTGGAGGGAATAAAAAACATTTTTAGGAAAATAGCCAAAAGATGTGGTAAACACACGCATATGGAAAAGTCACCTCAAATCCAAGACAACTAGTAGTTTTAAAATCCAAAAGCACATGCCCAGCTGGAAATGGAACCAGTATCACTGTCTGACTGTTGAACAGCACAAAGGTAAACAAAAGAATTTTTTTCAAACTAGCTTCACAAATACTGACACAAATAATGTCAAGTTATTATACAGAGCCAAAAAGCAGTAAAATTGCTTTTGAATAGTTTCTGGCATTTATATGTTAAAAGTGTGTAATTAGATTCACACTTACATTAAGAACTCTTGGGGCTTTCTGGAGCCTCAGTGGTAAAGAATCTGCCAGCAATGCAGGAGACACAGATTTGATGCTTGTTCTGGGAAGATCCCACATACCTCAGAGCAACTAAACCCATGTGCCACAACTACTGAAGCCTACACATCCTAGCACTCAGGCTCAGCAACCCACTGCCAAGGAGAAGCCCGTGTACCAGAACTAGAGTAGCTCCCCGCTCACCTCAAACAGAAAAACCCACACAGCAACAAAGGCCTGGCACAGCCAAAATAAATAAATCCTTTAAAAAATAATAATAAAATGTGTTTTCTAATCAATAAAATTATTTTAAAAAGATACTTCTGGTACAAGATAGCTAATTCTAACTGGAAATGGATTTTTGCTAGTTCTGAACTCAAGACTTACATAAGCTCTCAACACTAATTTCCCATCCAAACAAAATAGTCATTACGTCTGGCGCTGGTAAGTCTCTGGGATCATTAATGAAGTTAAAACAATGAGTTAGAACATCACTTTGTATAATTTAGAGGTCTGTTTACCAGTTACATAGAACAGTCTTACCAGTGAACAAAAGGATGTGAAAGATTAAAACATACTCTCCTAATTTTTAACCCTATAAAATGATGTTAATTTTGCCAATTCATAGGTCTAACAGTAATGATACAGCTAGTGAAAGTCAAAGTTTGCACTGTTACTATTTTAGGTAATATGAATTTCTGCCAAAAGCAAAAGGTATCTGATCCTTATTGAATATAGGAATTTGGATTTATTAGGTCATTTTTGTCATATGAATTAATAGCTTAAACGATGATAAGAAATGCAAAAAATTGTTAGAATAAGAGCCAATTTCTTGGCTTCCCTGGTGGTCCAGTTGGTAAGGACACCGCCTTGCAGTGCAAGGGGCGCCAGTTCAATCTCTGGCCTGGGAAGATCTCACATGCCGCGGAGCGGCTGGACAGATGTGTGGAATTACCAAGCTGGAGCTCTGGAGCACACGTGCCCAGAGCCGGTGCTCTGCGACAACAGAGGCCACCGCAATGGGAGGCCTACATGGGCCAAAGAACAAAGATGGATGAAAAGATAAGTGAAAGACCAATAGAAGTGGCCTGCCCGCCCCCTCCCTCCCCATCCCACCCCTCCAAAATTAAAAAAATTAAAAAAAAAAAAGCCAATTTCTCCTTGTTTATTATTTTCTTTTTGTAAGAAAAATCAACATTTCCATCTTCTAGTGCAAGGCCCACTTTGATAATCTTGATATCTTAACAGGTCTGAATCCCAAAATATAGTACTCAAGATGTTTAGACTAATTAGGAAAATAATAGGAAACTCAAACGCAGCACACAGATCATGTAAACAATCAGTACACTGGCAGCCTATAAAAGCATACCCAGAACCTACAACAACAAAATCACACAGGCAGTTCTCCAAATTGTCAATTCCAAAATTACAAAAGCAGCGTTGGTGGTACCGTGGTACACATAGCTGCTTTCCAAAATTACAAAAGCAGGAGAAAATGTTTCCTCCCCCTCACTATTTTTCTTCCCATTTGGAAAACCAATTCTACAAAACCCTAGAGAAGAAATAGCCTTAGGAGTCTATGCTGTGTAGGGAAGCAGTAGACAAATGAGCAGACTGTTCCAGAAAAGCCAAATAAATTGCTACCTCGTTATGTTGCCAAGTGTATTCATTTCCATTAGCGGCCTTCACAAAGTACCACAAACAAGGAGCCTTAAAACCACCAAAATTTATTCGCTCACAGTTCTGGAGGCGAGAAGTGCAAAATTATGGCAGGGCCATGTTCCATCGGAATCCTGGTGAAGAAAGTCTTTCCTCACCTCTTCTTGCTTCTGGTAGAAACAGGCAGTCTTTGGGGTTCCTTGTCTTGAAGACACATCACTGGGATCTCTGCCATTGTTATCTAGTGGCCTTTGTCCCCCTGTGTATCTCTTTCTTCATATGGCATTCTCTCTGATGCTCTCTTCTCATCAACACACAGTCATATTGGAGTAAGGACCCACCTACTCCAGTTTATGTTGATCACTCAGTCCTTTGTGATTCTTTGCAACCCCATGGACCATTGCCCACCAGCCTCCTGGGTCCATGGAATAGTCCACGCAAAAATACTGGAGTAGAGTGCCATTTCCTTCTCCAAGGGATCTTCCTAACCCAGGGATCAAACCTGGGTCTTTCTCATTCCAGGCAGATTCTTTACCATCTGAGCCACCAAGGAAGCCCTACCAACAAAGGTCCATATAGTCAAAGCTATAGGTTTTCCACTAGCCGTGTAAGGATGTGAGAGTTGGACTATAAAGAAGTTGAAAGCCAAAGAACTGATGCTTTTGAACTGTGGTGCTTGAGAAGACCCTTCAGAGCCTCTTGGACTGCAAGGATATCAAACCAGTCAATTCTAAAGGAAATCAACCCTGAGCAATTTTTGACAGGACTAACGCTGAAGCTCCAATACTTTGTTCACCTGATGCAAAGAGCCAACTCATTGGAAAAGACCCTGATGCTGGGAAAGATTGAGGGCAGGAAGAGAAGGGACAACAGAGAATGAGATGGTTGAATGGCATCACTGACTCAATGGACATGCGTCTGAACAAGCTTCAAGAGATGGTGAAGAACAGGAAACCTGGGTGCTGCTTTCATAGGGCCTCAAAGAGTCAGACATGACTTAAGGACTGAATAACATCAACAGCTACTCCGGTTTGACCTTATTATACTATTACATCTATAATAACCCTTTTCCAAATAAGATCACTTTCTGAGATGTCAGGGATCAGTTCTTCAACATATCTTTTTGGGAGATGCAATTCAACCCATAATACCTTCCTTTCCTCCAAAAGTGAAACCATAATGACAATACATTATCTGTAAGGACAAGCTGCCACTTTTTGGATGGTGGGGAGGGCCTGATGAGAGACAAGAGCTCATCAGGTAGACAAGAACTCATTTGGGAGATAAGAAACCTAAATTCTGCTACACAAACACTAAGAAGTTGAATGAACTTGAACAAGTTATCTGAGTTTTCTGGGTGCCCCCATTTCCTATTTCCTCGTTTTAGAAACAAAAGTATTTGGGGGACCCTTCCAATAATTCCTTTCTACTTGGGTTACGCGATATAATCAAGTGAAAATACGTAACCTTGTGTTCAGGCTCTAGTGTTAGAGATTTTCTATTATTACAAAATTTATAATTTCCATACATATAAACCAATACATAGCTTTGAAAACTTATACAACTGAATTTCACTCTCTTAATAGTTTGTAGTAGTAGTAGTGCATTGTGTGTGCATGTTCGGTTGCTCATTCGTGTCCAGTACTTTTACAAGCCCGTGGACTGGAGCCTACTAGGCTCCTCTGTCCATGGGATTCTCCAGGCAAGAATACTGGGCTGGGTTGTCATGCTGTCCTCCACGGGAATCTTCCCTGGAGCAATGAAGAGTAGCAGATGAAGCTTTGTTTGCTCACTTCCTGCATTCCAGCTCCTAATAGGCTATGGACTGCTACCTCAGTTTCTTCGTCCTTCAGCAGTAAAAGTGAAACTTTTCCATGACCTGCCTGTGTAATTTCTTGTAGACAAACCTCTTTCTTTCCCAGTGTGTAGAAACAAGCATGACCCTGCCCTCACAGTGCCACAGACTCAAACCACATGATTTGGCATGAGTTTGATTACTAAGGGACAAACGGGGGTTTGAGCATACTCCGGTCTGACCTTAATAAAACAATTTTAGGGCCTCAAAGAGTCAGACATGACTTAAGGACTGAATAACATCAACAGCTACTCCGGTTTGACCTTATTATACTATTACATCTATAATAACCCTTTTCCAAATAAGATCACTTTCTGAGATGTCAGGGATCAGTTCTTCAACATATCTTTTTGGGAGATGCAATTCAACCCATAATACCTTCCTTTCCTCCAAAAGTGAAACCATAATGACAATACATTATCTGTAAGGACAAGCTGCCACTTTTTGGATGGTGGGGAGGGCCTGATGAGAGACAAGAGCTCATCAGGTAGACAAGAACTCATTTGGGAGATAAGAAACCTAAATTCTGCTACACAAACACTAAGAAGTTGAATGAACTTGAACAAGTTATCTGAGTTTTCTGGGTGCCCCCATTTCCTATTTCCTCGTTTTAGAAACAAAAGTATTTGGGGGACCCTTCCAATAATTCCTTTCTACTTGGGTTACGCGATATAATCAAGTGAAAATACGTAACCTTGTGTTCAGGCTCTAGTGTTAGAGATTTTCTATTATTACAAAATTTATAATTTCCATACATATAAACCAATACATAGCTTTGAAAACTTATACAACTGAATTTCACTCTCTTAATAGTTTGTAGTAGTAGTAGTGCATTGTGTGTGCATGTTCGGTTGCTCATTCGTGTCCAGTACTTTTACAAGCCCGTGGACTGGAGCCTACTAGGCTCCTCTGTCCATGGGATTCTCCAGGCAAGAATACTGGGCTGGGTTGTCATGCTGTCCTCCACGGGAATCTTCCCTGGAGCAATGAAGAGTAGCAGATGAAGCTTTGTTTGCTCACTTCCTGCATTCCAGCTCCTAATAGGCTATGGACTGCTACCTCAGTTTCTTCGTCCTTCAGCAGTAAAAGTGAAACTTTTCCATGACCTGCCTGTGTAATTTCTTGTAGACAAACCTCTTTCTTTCCCAGTGTGTAGAAACAAGCATGACCCTGCCCTCACAGTGCCACAGACTCAAACCACATGATTTGGCATGAGTTTGATTACTAAGGCATAAGTCTCTCTCTGACTTAAGGTGACTAGAATCTTCTCAATTCTAGCACAAAGATTTGTGTTTTTACCTAGCACTGAGCAAGTTTAATACCTATTCCTAATGCTCAGAGATATAATTTTTAAAATTTTAATGTATGACTATTAAATGAGAAATATATTTGACTTGATAAGACTTATGATAGCAAACATTAATTCATAAAAAGAACCACTGGGTCTGAGTTGGGTGAGAGTCTGAAGAGAATAGAACTTCTTATGGAGAGATCTGGCTCATACTCAGGGGCAGCAGCAAGGTCACCTGCCTGCTTCTTTAGGGTGAAGACATTGTAACCCTGGTTTCCATGAAAGGAGGGAGGGAGATGATAAAGTCAAAACATGTCTTCTAAGAGAAAATGAATATTTTGCTGTTCACCTTAATGTAGTTTACTTCTAAGATAATCTCTCGTGTTAACACTAGATTCTTTCAAGAGGAAAAAATGAACCTAGGATATTTCCATCTGGGACTCTGAGACAATGTTATTGCAGTATAAAGTAGAAAACTCTGGGAAAATGCAGTATAAAGTTTGAGTTACAATTCCCCTTATTACCCAGCGAAATTTCCTTCCAAAATACCCTTCGTGCAGTGCTAATGGAATACAACATAATAGAGTTTTGTTACCTTAGGGGGTTATCTACACTATTCTATGCTTCTTTGACAGTTAGCTTTCCTGATTCAATAAAAGAGAAGAAAATTGCTCCAATTTGAGGAAAATCTATTAACTCGTTTCATTCTCTAAGGTATGATTCTTCTGTATTGAAGCAGCCCAAAAACTATGACCAGGTAACGAATACATGCTAAACGACAAGTAGAAGGAGGTAGGCAGATGAAGCTTTGTTTGCTCACTTCCTGCATTCCAGCTCCTAATAGGCTATGGACTGCTACCTCAGTTTCTTCGTCCTTCAGCAGTAAAAGTGAAACTTTTCCATGACCTGCCTGTGTAATTTCTTGTAGACAAACCTCTTTCTTTCCCAGTGTGTAGAAACAAGCATGACCCTGCCCTCACAGTGCCACAGACTCAAACCACATGATTTGGCATGAGTTTGATTACTAAGGCATAAGTCTCTCTCTGACTTAAGGTGACTAGAATCTTCTCGATTCTAGCACAAAGATTTGTGTTTTTACCTAGCACTGAGCAAGTTTAATACCTATTCCTAATGCTCAGAGATATAATTTTTAAAATTTTAATGTATGACTATTAAATGAGAAATATATTTGACTTGATAAGACTTATGATAGCAAACATTAATTCATAAAAAGAACCACTGGGTCTGAGTTGGGTGAGAGTCTGAAGAGAATAGAACTTCTTATGGAGAGATCTGGCTCATACTCAGGGGCAGCAGCAAGGTCACCTGCCTGCTTCTTTAGGGTGAAGACATTGTAACCCTGGTTTCCATGAAAGGAGGGAGGGAGATGATAAAGTCAAAACATGTCTTCTAAGAGAAAATGAATATTTTGCTGTTCACCTTAATGTAGTTTACTTCTAAGATAATCTCTTGTGTTAACACTAGATTCTTTCAAGAGGAAAAAATGAACCTAGGATATTTCCATCTGGGACTCTGAGACAATGTTATTGCAGTATAAAGTAGAAAACTCTGGGAAAATGCAGTATAAAGTTTGAGTTACAATTCCCCTTATTACCCAGCGAAATTTCCTTCCAAAATACCCTTCGTGCAGTGCTAATGGAATACAACATAATAGAGTTTTGTTACCTTAGGGGGTTATCTACACTATTCTATGCTTCTTTGACAGTTAGCTTTCCTGATTCAATAAAAGAGAAGAAAATTGCTCCAATTTGAGGAAAATCTATTAACTCGTTTCATTCTCTAAGGTATGATTCTTCTGTATGCTGAAGCAGCAGCTTACAAAATAACATCCTAGAAATTGAAGAGCTATGACCAGGTAGAACCTGGAGTATACATTGCTAAACTAGGGGAAAGACTGCATGTCTGTCTGCCTTCATCTTCTTTTTCCTGAACCAGTGTAGAACCATTTGTGAAGGGTAGAAATGGCACACATATATTTTCTTTTGGCCTGTCTTTTAAACTGCCACCTATGAAGCTCTTACAATGTGTCAAGCACTGTACAAGGTCTCTTTATGTACATTATCCTATTCATCCTTAAGAGTCACTTTCAAAGATAGTCATCACGTGTAGTGTTCTTTAGTTGGGGAAACTGTTTTCAAGAAAGTTGGATGATGGCTCAGTGGTAAAGAATCCACCTGCCAACACAGGAGACACGGTTTGATCTCTGGGCCAAGAAGATCCCACATGCTGCAGATTAACTAAGCCCATGCGCCACAACTACTGAGCCTGTGCCCTAGAACCCAGAAGCCTCAACTACTGAGCCAACATGCCTAGAGCTGATGTTCTGCAAGAAAAGCCACTGCAATGAGATGCCCGTGCACTGCAGCTAGAGAGCAGCTCCTGCTCACCACAGCTAGAGAGAGCCAACTTGAAGCAACAATGACCCAACACAGCCAAAAATGAATTTTTAAAAATTATTTTAAAAAAAGGAAAGAAAGTTTGAGCAACTCTCAAACCACACACCTGTCACAATGATGACCAATGATTCACATCCAGGATTGGATTTAAAACCCTGGTATTTTGCTGTAACACCTACATATTATTTTTTTTAATAATTATTTTTATTTTACTTTTTACTTTTACAGAGTTTTGTTGTTTACAGATATGTATACTCCCAGATTAGTCATATGTATATCCCTGGCCCCCTCCCTCCTCAACCCGTCTCCGAACACCCCCAGTCCCACTCCTCCAGGCCATTGCACAGCGCCCCTGCAGGGTCCCCTATTCCCACAGCGCAATGACAATAGCTATCTTTTTCACATAAGATAGTATAAGTAACACCTCCGTATTATTAATTAACCCCTTACATGAACTGAGGCTTTGTCTTCAGAAAGCCGCCAGTTAGCATAAAATGCATTTGTCCTCCCCAGGACCCCTCAAGAACTAGACACTGCAGTGGTGAATGTCTCAGGTGGGAAAGCAGAAGTGGTTGGAAGATACTGGGTATGACTGTAAAGCAGCCCTGAGCTCTGAGGGGACTAGTAGGAAGTTCAAGGCCAGACCACTACACGATGCCTTCCCTGAGGGAGGCAGGGCCCAACTGTCAGCAGCAGCTGCTGGTAAAGGAGAAAGGTCAGTGAGAGCGGAACTGCCACGGGGAGAGGCCACGGCCAGCCCAGGAGACGGGACCTGATTCCAAGGGGAAAACTAGGTCACAGAGCAGTGCTGTGCGCTCCCAGTCTCCCTGCCCAGTGGGAATGCCTCCGTTGAATGTACCTGGACTAGTCTGATAGTCAGATGACTCCTTTGAAAAATGAGCTAATTAATCCCTTCATGTGACAGGAGAAGCATTTGAGCTAATCATTTCTTCAGTGTATGAGTAATAGATAATGCTGACAACAGTCAATTCAATGGAGGCGGTAAAGCAGCTTGTCTTCAAAACCACCCCTGAGGCACAGAAAGCCTTTTGGATTTGAAACTTCAAAAATCCACTCATTCAGTCATTGAGCCTAACAACAGATGTTCATTATATTTAGCACTAAGTGCTTGTATGTGCCATGAGAAAAACCAGAACTAAATCTGTTCAATCTTCCAGAGTCTTCTTATACCACTATGCCATTTGCTATTGTTAGATCCTTCAGGGCAATGAGGATGGCTAATATTCTTTGTTTTCTATACACCTCTACATAATTTCTCAAATAAATCTTTCATTTCCATAGCTTCAATTATTAATTCTGTGATAATGATTCAACTAACCATTATCTCCAATCCTACTTCTCCTCATCTCTTTGCTCTTACTCTCAAAGACATTACAGATATTTTACTTAGTAAAGTCCTCAGTTCCTAAAAATTGATATTTCTAATATAAACTCTTCTTTCCTTGCGTAGCTAACCCACACCCTCAATACTTTCCCTGTTTCTGGAATTTCTGATCTCTGTTAAGAAGAATTGCTCTCCTCACCCATTGACTCCATGCCTCAGTTACTGAGGTTTTCTCCATGCCTGAAAGTTACAAAGTTTTCTCGATTTTCTCAGTAGATCTTTAGGGACCCTGTCCCTGTTCCTCCATTTCCATAGCTACCCTTCTGGTCCGTTTTTATCCTCTCACTTAATTCTTACTTTTTCCACCCATTGAAAAATCTGAATATTTTCCTCTTTATTTCTGGACCAGATACTGGGTATGACTGTAAAGCAGCCCTGAGCTCTGAGGGGACTAGTAGGAAGTTCAAGGCCAGACCACTACACGATGCCTTCCCTGAGGGAGGCAGGGCCCAACTGTCAGCAGCAGCTGCTGGTAAAGGAGAAAGGTCAGTGAGAGCGGAACTGCCACGGGGAGAGGCCACGGCCAGCCCAGGAGACGGGACCTGATTCCAAGGGGAAAACTAGGTCACAGAGCAGTGCTGTGCGCTCCCAGTCTCCCTGCCCAGTGGGAATGCCTCCGTTGAATGTACCTGGACTAGTCTGATAGTCAGATGACTCCTTTGAAAAATGAGCTAATTAATCCCTTCATGTGACAGGAGAAGCATTTGAGCTAATCATTTCTTCAGTGTATGAGTAATAGATAATGCTGACAACAGTCAATTCAATGGAGGCGGTAAAGCAGCTTGTCTTCAAAACCACCCCTGAGGCACAGAAAGCCTTTTGGATTTGAAACTTCAAAAATCCACTCATTCAGTCATTGAGCCTAACAACAGATGTTCATTATATTTAGCACTAAGTGCTTGTATGTGCCATGAGAAAAACCAGAACTAAATCTGTTCAATCTTCCAGAGTCTTCTTATACCACTATGCCATTTGCTATTGTTAGATCCTTCAGGGCAATGAGGATGGCTAATATTCTTTGTTTTCTATACACCTCTACATAATTTCTCAAATAAATCTTTCATTTCCATAGCTTCAATTATTAATTCTGTGATAATGATTCAACTAACCATTATCTCCAATCCTACTTCTCCTCATCTCTTTGCTCTTACTCTCAAAGACATTACAGATATTTTACTTAGTAAAGTCCTCAGTTCCTAAAAATTGATATTTCTAATATAAACTCTTCTTTCCTTGCGTAGCTAACCCACACCCTCAATACTTTCCCTGTTTCTGGAATTTCTGATCTCTGTTAAGAAGAATTGCTCTCCTCACCCATTGACTCCATGCCTCAGTTACTGAGGTTTTCTCCATGCCTGAAAGTTACAAAGTTTTCTCGATTTTCTCAGTAGATCTTTAGGGACCCTGTCCCTGTTCCTCCATTTCCATAGCTACCCTTCTGGTCCGTTTTCATCCTCTCACTTAATTCTTACTTTTTTCCACCCATTGAAAAATCTGAATATTTTCCCTCTATTTTCATTTCTGGACCATTCCAAATCTTCATAGATCCCTGCTACTCTGGAGTTCCTGTAGCATTTATTCTAAGTTTATGATTTATTGGCCTTACCTCTCCATTGAGTATTTTACCCTACCCTAATCTACTCCCAGCTTTCACAGTGCCTGGTGCAACCTGGTCCAGGACAAATGCTCAAAAAATATTAGTCATTGATTAATTTTTAGGCACTGTTTTCTAGTGAATATGCCCTGCCCTTCCAATTCTTATGCTGAGGCTGTAATATCCAAAGTTGTTTATCTGAAGATAGGGTCTTCAGAAGGAAATTAAAGGCAAGTGAGGTCGTAAGGGTGGGGCCCTGTTCTGATAAGTCACGGCCTTATAAGGATGAGAGAACTCTCCTTGTGTCTCTCTCCCTTTCTATCTCTTCTCTTTCTCTCTCTCTCTCTTCCCCCACCTTCTCTCTCTCTGTGTGGCATGTGAGGAAACAGTAAAAAGACAATCTTTTGCAAAACCAGAAAAAAACTTTCACCAGAACCCAGTCATGCTGGCACCCTGATTGTGGATTCCCTAACATCCAGAACCATGAAAAAATACATTTCTGTTGCTTAGGTCACCCAGCCTGTCTTATTCTGCTACTCCAAACCTTAGCCATGAAGTATGAATGGGTTTCCCTGGTGGCTCAGACAGTAAAGAATCAACCTGTAATGCAGGAGACCTGGGTTTGATCCCTGGGTGGGGAAGATCCCCCAGAGGAGGGAATGGCAACCCACTCCAGTATTCTTGCCTGGAGAATCCCCATGGACAGAGGAATCTAGTAGGCTGCAGTCTATGGGGTCTCAAAGAGTTGGACATGACTGAGCGGCTAAGCACACAGGATAGCGTGAGTGAGCTAGTAAAGAGTAAGATGGCACTATGGTAAAGAACATGCCTGACAGTGCAGGAGAGGATAAAGATGCAGGTTCAATCCCTGGGTTGGGAAGAACCCTGGAGGAGGGAATGGCAGCCCATTCCAGTATCTTTGCCTGAAAAATCCCATGGACAGAGAGCCTGGCAGGCTATTGTCCAAAAGGTCACAAAGAATAGGACGTGGTTGAGCCACTTAGCGTGCACACACACATGAATAAGCTAATAAAGAGTAAACCTTGGTTTGCTTAGTCTTCTTATCTTGACTACAGTAAATCCTTCAAGGAGAGATAAATGATCCAGGCAGATATAAGAAGAATTTGTGAGAATTTCTGGGAAAATTCTTTGCTCTCAACAAAGAGTTATCAGGGCAGGTATTCTCTCAACATCAAGTTGTTGTGTGTGGAGTTGTTTCAACTGTTTATTTACTCTGTAAGAAGGCAGACTAAAAAGGAAGCTGACTCAGAGAGAGGGGAAGAGGTGAGAGAGAGAAGTGAAGTAGAGAGAGACTCTTGATTAGATGACATCTGAAGTCTGACCTCTTCCTGCACTTTTTGGTTCTGTGAACTGGTAAGTTCACGTCATTGCCAGTGTGAGCTTGGCCTGCAGGTGTTTGCAACCAGAAATATCTTTGTTACAGAAAAGAGAGCAAAGTCCATTAAAATGAGGGAAACTGTGATTCACAGGAGAAAATTCAGACCTCCTCCCCCTGTATTTCAATCTGACCCAATTCATCCCCTGAATCCTTTGTAGGACATTTCTCCTAACCCTCCAACACAGTATCTGTGTAAGTGCTGGCCCAGCCCATAGCCTTAGGCAATTTGCTCTGAGTACACCAAATAGAAATTACATAAATTTGGCCTCACAGAACAAACTAAAGTCTCTGATAAAATAAGCAGAAGAGAACAAACAACTGGAGAAGCAAAGCAAGGGCAAATATTAGACGTGATCTCGGGTGGCCTGCAGCAGCTTGAAGCAGGGTTTGGGTTCCCAGCCAGAAACTAAGATCAGGCTGCGGCAGTGAGAGTGCTAAATTCTGGCCACTAGACCACCAGGGAACAATGGCCAGTGACGAGGCCCTCATGTGTCAGCTGTGTGGAACCTGATTTCCACATACAGATGGGAGTGAAGCAAGTGAAGTGTTTATTAGGAGCAAAACAGTACCTCTGGCCACAAATCGTCAATCCCTGGGTTGGCAACAACCCTGAAGGAACGAATGGCAGCCCATTCCAGTATCTTTGCCTGAAAAATCCCATGGACAGAGAGCCTGGCAGGCTATTGTCCAAAAGGTCACAAAGAATAGGACGTGGTTGAGCCACTTAGCGTGCACACACACATGAATAAGCTAATAAAGAGTAAACCTTGGTTTGCTTAGTCTTCTTATCTTGACTACAGTAAATCCTTCAAGGAGAGATAAATGATCCAGGCAGATATAAGAAGAATTTGTGAGAATTTCTGGGAAAATTCTTTGCTCTCAACAAAGAGTTATCAGGGCAGGTATTCTCTCAACATCAAGTTGTTGTGTGTGGAGTTGTTTCAACTGTTTATTTACTCTGTAAGAAGGCAGACTAAAAAGGAAGCTGACTCAGAGAGAGGGGAAGAGGTGAGAGAGAAGTGAAGTAGAGAGAGACTCTTGATTAGATGACATCTGAAGTCTGACCTCTTCCTGCACTTTTTGGTTCTGTGAACTGGTAAGTTCACGTCATTGCCAGTGTGAGCTTGGCCTGCAGGTGTTTGCAACCAGAAATATCTTTGTTACAGAAAAGAGAGCAAAGTCCATTAAAATGAGGGAAACTGTGATTCACAGGAGAAAATTCAGACCTCCTCCCCCTGTATTTCAATCTGACCCAATTCATCCCCTGAATCCTTTGTAGGACATTTCTCCTAACCCTCCAACACAGTATCTGTGTAAGTGCTGGCCCAGCCCATAGCCTTAGGCAATTTGCTCTGAGTACACCAAATAGAAATTACATAAATTTGGCCTCACAGAACAAACTAAAGTCTCTGATAAAATAAGCAGAAGAGAACAAACAACTGGAGAAGCAAAGCAAGGGCAAATATTAGACGTGATCTCGGGTGGCCTGCAGCAGCTTGAAGCAGGGTTTGGGTTCCCAGCCAGAAACTAAGATCAGGCTGCGGCAGTGAGAGTGCTAAATTCTGGCCACTAGACCACCAGGGAACAATGGCCAGTGACGAGGCCCTCATGTGTCAGCTGTGTGGAACCTGATTTCCACATACAGATGGGAGTGAAGCAAGTGAAGTGTTTATTAGGAGCAAAACAGTACCTCTGGACTGACACACGGGCTCAGAGGCATGCCCTGTGGCAGCTTGAATTACTTTTATGGAGCATTTCTTCTGGGTTTCCTTTGATCAATCACTTTGCTGTGCCTGGTTCTAAGTCCATAGCTGTTTCATTTCAGGATCCTCCCACGTGTGCACACCCATCTATTAGCCAAGACGGATTCTAGTGAAGAGGACTATGGGTAGGTTGGCATCACTAACGATGATGTGAGAGCCCTTCTCTTTTGACCTCCAAGAAGCTTCTCTGCCCATGTGCAGTCGAGCAGGTCTTCTTGACCTCAAGAATGAGGAATATGTAATCTTTTATCTCTTATCTGGGCAGGGCTCAGCTCTTCTCCTTCCTGCTATTTTTGGAGTATCTGTCCACAGGGGAGAGACTTCAGCTGTTCAGCCTAGGGCCCATGTATCTCCTGCCTCAGGAGAACCCAAATTCCAATGAGAAGAATTAAGCAATAATTATAAAACCACTGAGAAAAGCCTGGGTCCCATCTTCTTGGCAGCAGAATGAGAATCAGCAGTGTAAAAACAATTGCAAGCACAGAAGGTCCAGAACCATTTATTTTTGACATGGTTGTGATAATACACTCTAAACGCTATTGCTGATTCAGGGGTAAAGGCATAATTTTTTCTTTTTAATCATTTTCAGTGGGAAAGTCTAAAGAGGATCCAATGACTGCAGATTCAGATCTATGAAGGAAAGGTTAAAACCAGAGTAATGTAGCCTAGACATAGCAAAAGCAAATGCCACCAATGACTAGCCAAGTACTGCACATGAGTAAATTGTGAACAGGGCGGTGTGGAGAGGACTGAGGATTACTGTTCTCTGTTTAAAGAGCACAGGAGCTGTTTAGCTCCACATGTGTGTTGCCCTATAGAAATATTACCTTTGTGGTGTCAGATTTACAAAATTTTCAAGAGAAGCTGAAAATGTGTGTATATGGATTGCGTGCATGTGTGTGTGTAAAATAATCAGAAAACAAACAAACAAAAAAACAGTGTTCAGGCCAAAAGAAGGGGGAGAAAAGGAGAGAAAGGAAAAACAAAGTCAGTGAGCCATCTCTCCAACTCATCCTTTAGAGAAGTCATCTTTAAGGAGCCTAAGGAGCAGGTCATTTGAGAATTATTTTCAAACGATGTTCATATCTCCTCTCCCCCATAGATGAGAATAGCCGTAACAGATGCCATTAGGCAGGAAATAGCCAATCCCAGAACAGGCTTTCTGCTTTTAATTTGGCTGCACTGAGCCTCCGTTGTGGCACATGGGATCTTTGTTGTGGTGTGCAGGCTTCTCTCTAGTTGTGGCGTCAGGGCTCCAGTCTGTGTGAGCTCAGTTGTGGCAGTACAGGCTTAGTTGCTCTGCAGCATGTGGGATCTTAGTGCCCTGACTAGGATGCAAACTTGCCTCCCCTGCATTGGAAGGTGGATTCTTAACCACTGGACCACCAGGAAAGTCCCCAGAACAGAGTTTCTTCACCTCCAAACTATGGTGAAAGTCACCTGGGAATCCTATGAAAACGCAGTCTAACTCCAGGTCTAGACTGGCCTAGGGCGGAGCCTGACATTCACATCTCTAAGGAACTCTCAGATGTTGCAAAGCAACTGATTCACACTTTGAGTAGCAAGACTTTAGAGTAGGTTTTTCTAACTCTTTTTGACCCACAATCTAAAATAAGAAATGCATTTTATTTGGCAACCTAGAACATATACAAAACAGACAAAAAGTTATTTCATGGAGTATACCTTGATATTTTTATTTGATTCCACTGTCTTATTCTACCTTCTGGTGTTTTATTTTTCTTTTTAAATATTGGCTATTATTCATTGAAGAGTTTTTTTTCCCCCACTAGTCGCTGATGATATAAAGCTTGAAAAACATTCCATTAATTTGTATTCAAACCTATTGTTCTATTACATTTTTTAAAAATGTATCTCTCCATCTCTTCAAAGTATAGAACAAAGAGACAAGAAAACCCAGTAAAGGTGGCTGGAGGAATGTAGGTCAGTAGAGATGACAGCAATAGCTGACAGGCAATGAACTCGTCTATAATTTAAGAGTCTGGTTAAGTGTATGTACTGTTGGACCAGACTGCAGGATTCTAATCCTGCCAAAACTACTTCCAAACTATGAAACCTGGGCAAGTTCTTTTCTGTGCCAGTTTCCACATCTGTAAAACAGAGATAACAATAGTACAAATGCCTTGTAGGACTTTTGTGAGGATTGCTATATAAAAATAGCTCTGTGTGTGTGTGTGTGCATGTGTAAGACAACATACTACAGACACCAAGTATCATAGAAATGTTTGTCATTGTCATCATTATTCCTAAGTACTTTATAGGACTCATATCATTTAGCATTCTGATAATCCCAGGGGATAATACTGCATTACTGTTAGGCTGTTCAGTTTACAGCCATTCCCACTTACTTCTGTGTTGGCAGAATTCCTGCCTGCTCAGGGCACTCATCTCTTACGAGTGATTCAGAAATGAATTCTCATTGGTAAGGTGATCACAAGAAGCCCTCTCTTGGCAGTGATAGGTGAAGGAAGAGCATGTGATGCAGCTCTGATCAAGTGAGGCATCTCACTTGGGAGATATTTCTTCTCTCTTAAAGTAAAGCAGAAGAAAGAAACACCCTATCTTCTTGTCCTAGGTGTTATTGTGTCTAGATGTGATGCCAGAAACTGCAGCATTCATTTGACAACTGAGCAAAAAACCAAAGAGAAGGCATTCATATGGATGCGCATACATGCAGTTAGCATCACCACTGTGGATGGGGAGGGGTAAGAGATCAAAAAAAGTACAGGAAATTTCCAAAAGTCAGTCTAAGGAACCATCTATTCTGAGTCATTATTCTTAATATTTTTATTTGATTCCTCTGTCTTATTCTACCTTCTGGTGTTTTATTTTTCTTTTTAAATATTGGCTATTATTCATTGCAGATTTTTTGTGCCCCCACTAGTCGGTGATGATATAAAGCTTGAAAAACATTCCATTAATTTGTATTCAAACCTATTGTTCTATTACATTTTTTAAAAATGTATCTCTCCATCTCTTCAAAGTATAGAACAAAGAGACAAGAAAACCCAGTAAAGGTGGCTGGAGGAATGTAGGTCAGTAGAGATGACAGCAATAGCTGACAGGCAATGAACTCGTCTATAATTTAAGAGTCTGGTTAAGTGTATGTACTGTTGGACCAGACTGCAGGATTCTAATCCTGCCAAAACTACTTCCAAACTATGAAACCTGGGCAAGTTCTTTTCTGTGCCAGTTTCCACATCTGTAAAACAGAGATAACAATAGTACAAATGCCTTGTAGGACTTTTGTGAGGATTGCTATATAAAAATAGCTCTGTGTGTGTGTGTGTGCATGTGTAAGACAACATACTACAGACACCAAGCATCATAGAAATGTTTGTCATTGTCATCATTATTCCTAAGTACTTTATAGGACTCATATCATTTAGCATTCTGATAATCCCAGGGGATAATACTGCATTACTGTTAGGCTGTTCAGTTTACAGCCATTCCCACTTACTTCTGTGTTGGCAGAATTCCTGCCTGCTCAGGGCACTCATCTCTTACGAGTGATTCAGAAATGAATTCTCATTGGTAAGGTGATCACAAGAAGCCCTCTCTTGGCAGTGATAGGTGAAGGAAGAGCATGTGATGCAGCTCTGATCAAGTGAGGCATCTCACTTGGGAGATATTTCTTCTCTCTTAAAGTAAAGCAGAAGAAAGAAACACCCTATCTTCTTGTCCTAGGTGTTATTGTGTCTAGATGTGATGCCAGAAACTGCAGCATTCATTTGACAACTGAGCAAAAAACCAAAGAGAAGGCATTCATATGGATGCGCATACATGCAGTTAGCATCACCACTGTGGATGGGGAGGGGTAAGAGATCAAAAAAAGTACAGGAAATTTCCAAAAGTCAGTCTAAGGAAACCATCTATTCTGTATCCACTACACTATCATAGACTCATTCTTTAAAAACAAAATACATAATTATTGTCTTTAAACACACTGAAGATATGAATTGGTACATACGGAAAAAATTTACAGAATCAGTTGTCCATCTCAAGATGATTAAGGTAGGTTAAGAAGATCGTTTTGGAGGGTGGGTAGGCCACAATCTTGTTAGTATGCACAGCATGTATATATTTACTTTGTGCCACTCTTTGCCCCTTGGTACATATTTATTGCTTTCCAATTATTCTCTTCTTATTACGTGTCTATGTATCAGTTTCTCTCTAACTGGGCTGTTGATTTCATAATTATTCTGATAAACAACCTTAACCCAAGGTGTTATTGACTAATCATAGACTAAGTTAATATCCATGTTTTCAGATTATGTTTTTAACATGCATCTTCCCTAAAAAAATGTAAATATTTTGGAATTTCTGAGGCTCTAGCAGAGATATAAGAAATATTTAGGGGGAAAGGTGATCACTTTAATCCCTAAAATTAACATACCTCAAGGAATGACCTTGAACTCTGACTCTGACATTTCTCTTCCAAAACCTAGCAGGCAAAATTCTTCATGACAACCTCTCTTATTATTTCAGTGAACATGGAATACCTAATTTTAAAAAAAGCATTACAGAGGCATGATGCTTAAAATTTATTAAGTCATTTAACAAACTCACAGCAACCTCACTTGGTTTTTTAAATGAATATTTTGATTTTAAGGAAACAGTTTTATTCCACATTTTAGCATCTTTAAAATTGGATAACCTTTTACAATTTTTGTTAGCCAAGCAGGGAACATGATGCAGTTACACAGACTTTTAGTTATTTCTCATGGCAAGAATGGAAAATTCTAAACCCTTGTCATTTTAAGAACAGAGAATTCTAAAAAAAAACAGCTACTTCTGTTTCATTGACTACACTAGAGCCTTTGTGTGGATCACAGCAAATTGTGGAAAATTCTTAAAGAGATGAGAATACCAGACTGCCTTACCTGCCTCCTGAGAAACGTACATATAGGTCAAGAAGCAACAGCTAGAACTGGATATGGAACAGCGGACTGGTTCACAATTGAGAAAGGAATACATCAAGGCTGTGTATATTGTCACCCTGCTTATTTAACTTATGTGCAGAGTACACCATACAAAATCCTGGACTGGATGAATCACAAGCTGGAATCAAGATTCTCCAGGGAAATATCAATACCCTTAGATGTACAGATGATACCACTCTAATGGCAAAAAGTGGAGAGGAACTAAAGAGCCTCTTGATGAAGGTGAAAGAGAAGAGTGAAAAAAAAAAAAAAAACAAAAAACTGGCTTAAAACTCATCATTCAGGCTTCCCCTGGCGGTCCAGTGGGTAAGGACACCGCCTTGCAGTGCAAGGGGCGCCGGTTTGATCCCTGGCCTGGGAAAATCCCACATGCCACGGTGCGGCTGGACTGATGTGTCCAATTACCGAGCCGGAGCTCTGGAGCACGTGCACCCAGAGCCGGCGCTCTGCAGCGACAGACGCCACCGTGATGGGAGGCCCACAGGAGCCAGAGAACAAAGACAGATGAAAATAGAGAAATGAAAGACCAATAGAAGTGGCCTGCCCGCTCCCCTCCCTCCCCAACCCGACCCCCGCCCAAAATAAATAAATAAAATAAAAAACTCATCATTCAAAAAACTAAGATCATGGCATTTGGTCTCATCACTTCATGGCAAATAGATGGGGGAAAAGTAGAAACAGTGACTGACTTTATTTTCTTGGACCCCCCAAAGTGCTGCGGGTGGTGACCACAGCCATGAAATTAAGACACTTGCTCCTTGGAAGAAAAGCCATGACAGACCTATATAGAGTACTAAAAAGCAGAGACATCACTTTGCCGACAAAGATCTGTATATGCAAAGCTATGGTTTTTCCAGTAGTCATGTATGAACGTGAGAGCTGGACCATAAAGAAGACTGAGCACTGAAGAACTGATGCTTTCGAATTGTGGTGCTGGTGAAGAGTCTTGAGAGTCCCTTGGACAGCAAGGAGATCAAACCAATCAATGCTAAAGGAAACCAACCCTGAATATTCACTGGAAGGAGTGACGCTGAGGCTGAAGTTCCAATATTTTGGCCACCTAATGGGAAAAGCCAACTCCTTGGAAAAGACCCTGATGCTTGGAAAGACTGAGGGCAGGAGAAGAAGGGGACAACAAAGGATGAGATGGTTGGGTGGCATCACTGACTCAATGGACATGAGTTTGAGCATACTGCAGAAGACAGTGAGGACAGGGAACCCTTGTGTGCTGAAACCCATGGGGTTGCTTAGAGCTGGACACGACTGAGCAACTGAACATCAACATACTGTCCAAAAACTTTCTGTTTATATCTTTTGGTAAGATGAAAAAAACCTACAGTATAAAAACTTGTAAATAGGCATCAGAAGCTCAGAGGGAAAATGCATATTAATAACAGTAAGTCAGTCACTTTAAAAATGCTTCGTCAACATCCACAGACATTGATAACCTGATTCAAAAGTGAATTGGAAAAGCTGATACCAAAGAAATGTGAGGAATAGCTTAACGAATTATCTGCTTCCATCTTCCTTTTTATGTATACCAGAGCAAACTCCAGGAGATGATGAAGGGCAGGGAAGCCTGGCATGCTGCAGTCCATGGGGTGCGACAAGTTGGACACAATTGAACAACTGAATAACAAAAGTAAAATTTGACAAAAATTTATATCTAAGTCTAAAAGAACTCTTTCAACTACAAAAATGAATAATAATTCTAAGTGATATAAAGATTTTTCAGGTTACTTAGCATCATTTTTCTTTCTTTTTTTACTGATACCTAAAATTATGATGCATCTTCCCATCAATGACATCTTGAATTCTAAGAATGCTACTCATAGACGAGCAATCAGAATCTGAAAGGCTAACTGATTTACACATGCACACACACACACACACACATGCATATGTACACAGTTCCCATAGGACTAGAGGACAGGTCTTTTCTTTGCACTACAATATTTCACCTCTGCTTTAGTGAGCATCTGAGCATGAACCAGAATCCTTAAGGCTTCCTCTAATCCCAGGATTCAATTTCCAGACAGCATTTGCCATCTGTGGAATGTTGTATGGGTTTTTTCTCTAAGACCCAGTGCCTGTGAAATGTAAAATGACATAGCAAGGATGCCTTTAGCTGAGCGAAAAATCCAATATTTGGGGGCCACCTAATGGGAAAAGCCAACTCCTTGGAAAAGACCCTGATGCTTGGAAAGACTGAGGGCAGGAGAAGAAGGGGACAACAAAGGATGAGATGGTTGGGTGGCATCACTGACTCAATGGACATGAGTTTGAGCATACTGCAGAAGACAGTGAGGACAGGGAACCCTTGTGTGCTGAAACCCATGGGGTTGCTTAGAGCTGGACACGACTGAGCAACTGAACATCAACATACTGTCCAAAACTTTCTGTTTATATCTTTTGGTAAGATGAAAAACCTACAGTATAAAAACTTGTAAATAGGCATCAGAAGCTCAGAGGGAAAATGCATATTAATAACAGTAAGTCAGTCACTTTAAAAATGCTTCGTCAACATCCACAGACATTGATAACCTGATTCAAAAGTGAATTGGAAAAGCTGATACCAAAGAAATGTGAGGAATAGCTTAACGAATTATCTGCTTCCATCTTCCTTTTTATGTATACCAGAGCAAACTCCAGGAGATGATGAAGGGCAGGGAAGCCTGGCATGCTGCAGTCCATGGGGTGCGACAAGTTGGACACAATTGAACAACTGAATAACAAAAGTAAAATTTGACAAAAATTTATATCTAAGTCTAAAAGAACTCTTTCAACTACAAAAATGAATAATAATTCTAAGTGATATAAAGATTTTTCAGGTTACTTAGCATCATTTTTCTTTCTTTTTTTACTGATACCTAAAATTATGATGCATCTTCCCATCAATGACATCTTGAATTCTAAGAATGCTACTCATAGACGAGCAATCAGAATCTGAAAGGCTAACTGATTTACACATGCACACACACACACACACACATGCATATGTACACAGTTCCCATAGGACTAGAGGACAGGTCTTTTCTTTGCACTACAATATTTCACCTCTGCTTTAGTGAGCATCTGAGCATGAACCAGAATCCTTAAGGCTTCCTCTAATCCCAGGATTCAATTTCCAGACAGCATTTGCCATCTGTGGAATGTTGTATGGGTTTTTTCTCTAAGACCCAGTGCCTGTGAAATGTAAAATGACATAGCAAGGACCTTGCTTCCTTTTAATGTGCATCATTGTGAAGAAAGAACTTGATTTCCTGATTGTAGGCAGTCATGTGAGACACAAACTGTATAGTTAAGGGGAAAGCCACACTGTACACACATGCTCTGCTGCTATCACATGTATGGTATCTCGAGTGTAACAGTCCCTGGAGAAAGGGGTAAGTTTTTGCTAGGCTGATGTGCAAAACACAATGTAAAATGTTCTGAGAATCTTTAGATTCAGTTTTAGTTTAGCTTCAAAGATCAAGGGTGTCAAAGAGTAATTAAAATCTCTCCAAATTTTAGGGATTCCCCTGGTGGTCCAGAGGTTAAGACTCTGAGCTCCCAATGCAGGGGGCCTGGGTTCAATCCCAGGTCAGGGAACTAGATCTCACAGGCTACAACTAAGAGTTCATAGGTGCAACTAAAAATTCGGCATGCCGAAATGAAGATCGTAGATCCTGCGTGCCACAACTAAGACTTAGTACTGCCAATTTAAAATGTACTTTAAAATAATAAATGCTATTATTGTTTAGTTGCTAAATTGTGTCCAACAATTTTGTGACCCCATGGACTATAGCCTGTTAGTGTCCCCTCTCCATGGAATTTCCAGACAGGAATACTGGAGTGAGTTGCCATCCCCTTTTCCAGAACTCTTCCTGACTCAGGGATTGAACCACGTCTCCTATATCTCCCGCATTGCAGGTGAATTCTTTATTACTGAGCCACCAGATTTATAAATTTCTAAGTCTAAAAGAACTCTTTCAACTACAAAAATGAATAATAATTCTAAGTGATATAAAGATTTTTCAGGTTACTTAGCATCATTTTTCTTTCTTTTTTTACTGATACCTAAAATTATGATGCATCTTCCCATCAATGACATCTTGAATTCTAAGAATGCTACTCATAGACGAGCAATCAGAATCTGAAAGGCTAACTGATTTACACATGCACACACACACACACACACATGCATATGTACACAGTTCCCATAGGACTAGAGGACAGGTCTTTTCTTTGCACTACAATATTTCACCTCTGCTTTAGTGAGCATCTGAGCATGAACCAGAATCCTTAAGGCTTCCTCTAATCCCAGGATTCAATTTCCAGACAGCATTTGCCATCTGTGGAATGTTGTATGGGTTTTTTCTCTAAGACCCAGTGCCTGTGAAATGTAAAATGACATAGCAAGGACCTTGCTTCCTTTTAATGTGCATCATTGTGAAGAAAGAACTTGATTTCCTGATTGTAGGCAGTCATGTGAGACACAAACTGTATAGTTAAGGGGAAAGCCACACTGTACACACATGCTCTGCTGCTATCACATGTATGGTATCTCGGAGTGTAACAGTCCCTGGAGAAAGGGGTAAGTTTTTGCTAGGCTGATGTGCAAAACACAATGTAAAATGTTCTGAGAATCTTTAGATTCAGTTTTAGTTTAGCTTCAAAGATCAAGGGTGTCAAAGAGTAATTAAAATCTCTCCAAATTTTAGGGATTCCCCTGGTGGTCCAGAGGTTAAGACTCTGAGCTCCCAATGCAGGGGGCCTGGGTTCAATCCCAGGTCAGGGAACTAGATCTCACAGGCTACAACTAAGAGTTCATAGGTGCAACTAAAAATTCGGCATGCCGAAATGAAGATCGTAGATCCTGCGTGCCACAACTAAGACTTAGTACTGCCAATTTAAAATGTACTTTAAAATAATAAATGCTATTATTGTTTAGTTGCTAAATTGTGTCCAACAATTTTGTGACCCCATGGACTATAGCCTGTTAGTGTCCCCTCTCCATGGAATTTCCAGACAGGAATACTGGAGTGAGTTGCCATCCCCTTTTCCAGAACTCTTCCTGACTCAGGGATTGAACCACGTCTCCTATATCTCCCGCATTGCAGGTGAATTCTTTATTACTGAGCCACCAGATAAGTCCTAACATACATACATGCATACATATATATATACCTTTCCAAATTTTAAACTCTGGAAGTGCCTACAGGGAATTCTAGTCTGATTCCAGTGTTTATAAGCTCAAATTCATATAAGCCCCTGCTGGACCACAAGTAAATATTTCTATGAAAGGAAAATATTCCTTGGGAGAAAAACTGGAAAGCATAGAGGAGCTCCTAGAGTTCCTGATGGTGGTGAAGTGTGCAGGGTTTAATAAAGAGCTCAATCTATGATTATACTTTGTAAACTATGTTCAGAATCCAATGCTTTAAATTAAAAACAGTAAATCTTTCTAAACTCCAGTTATCTGCCAATAATGATCTGGGAACCTAAGCACAGATCTTTCAGTTGAACATATCTGTGGAAAGGAAACGACAAAATCCAAGAGAACTTTTCCTTGCTGTGAGGCCTTTGAGAGCCGTCTGCCACATGGACAATTTTTGGTTGTGCTGACTTGGAGCAAGGATGAGGCAGAGGCCAGGGAGAAAGGAAAACCTTACCTACTTTAAAAATCCTAACAAATCTACTCTCAGACCAATGATACTAAAATCCTTATGCTAACTGAATGTTACCATTGTTAAAGCAAGTTATGAACTATTTTAAAAAGTACTTTCAGGCTAGATCTTTTTTTTCCCCCAATGCAATCTCAACAGCTAATCAAATTTGGAGATTTTCAGATAGTAACAAATTTATTCAACACAACATTTTGGCCTGTCCAAAAAGTGTTAGTGGAATCTCCAACACTCTTGCTTGAATTGTTTTTTCAGGTAAAGCTAAAAGATCCAAAAATATTCTGTGTTCAAGAAGGGGAAATAATCATCAACAGTGAAAATGATTCTGAGCTACCCTTGTATCTGCATTTGCAAACTGCCTGCTTCCTCTTAAGGAAATGTTATGTCAGGAACATGTCTCAGTGATTCCTGGATGCTATGTCAGAGGTGAAAGAAGGTGACCTTGAGAACTCTCTTCCTACAGAATTTAGGCAATACTACTACTACTAATAATTTTTTGGTAACTTCTGTCCTATAGTAATAGAAGGAATATAGAAAATTTAGTTTGAAAAACAAAACATAAAATATGGTAATGCGTGAGACCCCTTTGCCAAATCACTTTCCTTTTTTCCTCATCGTTGGCACACAAACTGGAGCTTTGTTGTAGAATACTTGTAAAAGCATTTAGTCTTGCTGTGACTTCAGCTCAATTATTTTCAGAGAAGCCAGCTTGGGAAAATTTTTAACATTTCTGAGATAATTTCAAAGAAATACACATCAATGTTCATACAGACCAGTGGTTTGCAACAGGGACAATTACACCTCCTCCCTCTCCCAACACTTACCCTACCCCAGAGGAACTTTGACAAAGTTGAGATTCACTTTTTGTTGTCATAACTGGGGCAGAGGAGAGGGCACAACTGGCATCTAGTGGGCAGAGGTCAAGGCGTCCTAAAACATCCTTCAATGCACAGCACAGCCCCACAGAATTAGCCCACCCTGAATGTGGAGCCCTTTACCCCAGGGACTTTGACAAATTAGAGGAATATTAGGAAAAAAAAACGTCTTTTTCCCCAGAGGCCAGAGAAAGGAAAACCTTACCTACTTTAAAAATCCTAACAAATCTACTCTCAGACCAATGATACTAAAATCCTTATGCTAACTGAATGTTACCATTGTTAAAGCAAGTTATGAACTATTTTAAAAAGTACTTTCAGGCTAGATCTTTTTTTTCCCCCAATGCAATCTCAACAGCTAATCAAATTTGGAGATTTTCAGATAGTAACAAATTTATTCAACACAACATTTTGGCCTGTCCAAAAAGTGTTAGTGGAATCTCCAACACTCTTGCTTGAATTGTTTTTTCAGGTAAAGCTAAAAGATCCAAAAATATTCTGTGTTCAAGAAGGGGAAATAATCATCAACAGTGAAAATGATTCTGAGCTACCCTTGTATCTGCATTTGCAAACTGCCTGCTTCCTCTTAAGGAAATGTTATGTCAGGAACATGTCTCAGTGATTCCTGGATGCTATGTCAGAGGTGAAAGAAGGTGACCTTGAGAACTCTCTTCCTACAGAATTTAGGCAATACTACTACTAATAATAATTTTTTGGTAACTTCTGTCCTATAGTAATAGAAGGAATATAGAAAATTTAGTTTGAAAAACAAAACATAAAATATGGTAATGCGTGAGACCCCTTTGCCAAATCACTTTCCTTTTTTCCTCATCGTTGGCACACAAACTGGAGCTTTGTTGTAGAATACTTGTAAAAGCATTTAGTCTTGCTGTGACTTCAGCTCAATTATTTTCAGAGAAGCCAGCTTGGAAATTTGTAACATTTCTGAGATAATTTCAAAGAAATACACATCAATGTTCATACAGACCAGTGGTTTGCAACAGGGACAATTACACCTCCTCCCACTCCCAACACTTACCCTACCCCAGAGGAAATTTGACAAAGTTGAGATTCACTTTTTGTTGTCATAACTGGGGCAGAGGAGAGGGCACAACTGGCATCTAGTGGGCAGAGGTCAAGGACGTCCTAAAACATCCTTCAATGCACAGCACAGCCCCCACAGAATTAGCCCACCCTGAATGTGGAGAGTGCTGAGACTAACTTTGAGAGAGATACATTTCTTCCCTCTTTATTTAAACTATGCAACAAGCCATAGGGCCTTTGGGACAGAATTGAGTGCACTGTGAGAGAAAATAACTTAATACACCCCCTTTCTGCCATATGGACTGCCTGCACTTAGACCATTAGAAACAGGAGGGAAGAGGGCAGGGTGCAACTGTTTTTTAATTGAAGGACAATTTCTTTACAATGTTTTTGGCTTCTGCCACACAACAATACAAATCAGTCATAATTAACATATATTACATTATACACACACACACACACACATATATATATATATATCCCTCTTGAGCCTCCTGTCCGCATTCCCATGCCTCTATGGCGTCACAAGGGCACAGCCTTTAAAAGAGTAGCATAGCTCAACAACACAACCTGAACTGATTAGAACCAAATAGGCTCAAGATGTCAGAGAGTCGACATCCATTAGACCTTGAGCCTCAGTATACACTCAATGCAACACATCATCTAACTAAATGACACACACACCATGACAGCTCCAAGGCCAAGCATAAAGGTCAAAAAGTGAATGGTGGCCCAATTCCTGGAAATCCCCACTCCTACCTCCAAATGCCTGGAATACTCCTCCCATTCATTAGACTATAAAATTATCTACCCCTATCAAAACTAACCAGTTCGTACCCTGGGACTACTCTTGCCTTCTGAGATGGCCGACACTCTGTCAGTGGACTGTGTTTCTCTATAAATAAATCCACTTCTTATCCATCACTTTCTCTCTCCTTGAACTCATATCCCTGAGTTTCAAGAACATTGATCTCAGTTCAACAGATTTGAAATACATTACACTGTTGGGCATGAGCGAAAAAGGGCCAGTGGTTTGCAACAGGGACAATTACACCTCCTCCACTCCCAACACTTACCCTACCCCAGAGGAAATTTGACAAAGTTGAGATTCACTTTTTGTTGTCATAACTGGGGCAGAGGAGAGGGCACAACTGGCATCTAGTGGGCAGAGGTCAAGGACGTCCTAAAACATCCTTCAATGCACAGCACAGCCCCCACAGAATTAGCCCACCCTGAATGTGGAGAGTGCTGAGACTAACTTTGAGAGAGATACATTTCTTCCTCTTTATTTAAACTATGCAACAAGCCATAGGGCCTTTGGGACAGAATTGAGTGCACTGTGAGAGAAAATAACTTAATACACCCCCTTTCTGCCATATGGACTGCCTGCACTTAGACCATTAGAAACAGGAGGGAAGAGGGCAGGGTGCAACTGTTTTTTAATTGAAGGACAATTTCTTTACAATGTTTTTGGCTTCTGCCACACAACAATACAAATCAGTCATAATTAACATATATTACATTATACACACACACACACACACATATATATATATATATCCCTCTTGAGCCTCCTGTCCGCATTCCCATGCCTCTATGGCGTCACAAGGGCACAGCCTTTAAAAGAGTAGCATAGCTCAACAACACAACCTGAACTGATTAGAACCAAATAGGCTCAAGATGTCAGAGAGTCGACATCCATTAGACCTTGAGCCTCAGTATACACTCAATGCAACACATCATCTAACTAAATGACACACACACCATGACAGCTCCAAGGCCAAGCATAAAGGTCAAAAAGTGAATGGTGGCCCAATTCCTGGAAATCCCCACTCCTACCTCCAAATGCCTGGAATACTCCTCCCATTCATTAGACTATAAAATTATCTACCCCTATCAAAACTAACCAGTTCGTACCCTGGGACTACTCTTGCCTTCTGAGATGGCCGACACTCTGTCAGTGGACTGTGTTTCTCTATAAATAAATCCACTTCTTATCCATCACTTTCTCTCTCCTTGAATTTTTTCTTCAATGACATCAAGAACCTGAGTTTCATTAAGTCCTGAGACCAGGTGTGATCTCAGTTCAAAGGTCATGAGTTCAAGACCCAGTATGATTTACATGGTTTCAATTCCATCGTACATTCTTGCATGGACAACTCCCACAATCTCCTCACAGGCCTCTCTTTTTCTACTTCTGTTCTTCTATTCCAGACTCCTTCAGAGCGACCAGAATGGCTTAACTGACAGGGGGTTCCCTTGTTGTGGTCATGAGGTCAATGTCCTATGAGACCCTGTGGGACCTCCCCTCTCCCTTCAAGCCACCCTGGCCTATCACTAGTTTGCTCCTATCTCCTTGATCCCTTGCAGCCACACAGCCTCACAGCCTTCCAGTTTTGTACCCGCCCCTCTTTCTTTATTCTTTCTTATCTTCCAAGTCTAATCTCAATTCTAAGAAGTTTTTCCTAATCCGTCTTCACTAGATAAAGTCAATCTGCTATAAACTCTGAGTTCTAAATTGTTTCAGTCATGATTGACTCTTTGTAACCCCATGGATTGTGGCCCACTAGGCTCCTCCGTCCATGGAATTCTCCAGGCAACATTACTAGAGTGAATTACCATGCCCTCCTCCAGAGGATCTTTGTGACCCAGGGATCAAAACTGTAGCTTCTATAGCTCCTGCATTGGCAGATGGATTCTTTACCACTAATGCCATGTGGCTTTGTATTTTTTTCCCTTAATGCTCTACATAATTCACATTACATACTCAAGTCAGTTAGCTCTCCTAGTGGATCGTAAGTTTATGAATGCAGAGCCACTACCAAATGTGCCCATTGTTCCCTCTCCAAGGTCCAACATGACACTATAGTAGCTCAGTTATATTATTGAATGAGTGAATCCCAGGTTTTGCCTTCTAGGCATTAACACAGTTGATGGTGATTGGAAGATCTGTCTGTTTATCAGCATATGCTAATGCACGTATTTGCTGTGGAAGGGAAAACCCTGACAAGCATATCTGAAATGAGGAAAAAGTCTTAAAATGCTTTGTAGGATGAAATAAGAATTAGAAGATGTGGAGATGGAAGGTGACTTGAAAGAGCAGAGACCAGGGACCACAAAAATATGTTCAGGGAACATGGAGATTCTCTATGACAGAGCCTAGCTTTCAGCTTTTCAGAGAGTTCTAGTGGTGATTTTGAGGTTGTCTCTATCCTGTACAGCTCTGTAACCTTTACTTATTAATACAAATTTCAGCAAAAGTTTTGTACTCTTGACTTTTTAAAAGTAGTGCTATGTGAAAGTCGTCCAAGCTGTGTCCAATATTGGGAAAAGATGAAAAACAGACATTGGAGAGGGGTACAAACTGAGATCTCAACAAATAACAGTCAATTGGAGTAGAATAATGAGGAAGGTTCACCCCTTGAGGACTACTGAAAATATGGAGATAGGTGATGGGTTTTAGCCATGTAGAGGCTTATATGAAGGGCTTGAGTCAGTCTCAGTTTAATAGTAGAGGCCAGTTGCTCCCAAGCAGGTGACACCTGGGCACTGGCATAACAATGTGGAATGAATAAAGGAAGGGTTAAGCTAGATGATATCTAAGATCTGTTTTTCAAACATTTCCTCTCTTTATTCTTTGTAGCATAAAAGCTGAAGCATGAATCCGAGAATAATTGCTTTTGATTTTAGCACTTGCATGTGTATACATTTTCTCTGGCATGTCCAAGGATTATTTCTTTTGTTCGCTGAATTCTCATCTCACAAACTGGCAAGTGGAAATCATATTTACCCTTTTTCCTGAAGTTCCCAGAAAGGTTTACAACTTCCTAACTAAAAGTCACCGAGTGACTCATTATGGAAAGAAATGGGAAAAACCAACTCTAATGAAGTGTGGGAAAAAGAGATTCCACTTCTTCACAGCTAGTATTGAAATTCTGCCTTTAGTGCTTTCATATAACAATTCACTGAATCACATCAACTCTACAAGGAAGGTACTATCATTAATCCCATTTCATAGAAAAACATAATTGAGGCACAAGAAGGTTAAGTAGCTTGCTTCTGGTCACGTAGCTAGTAAATGATGAGTTAAGATTAGAACCCAGGCAGTCAGCTTCCAGAGGTTACATACTTTTTCCAGTGTGCATTCATGCCTCAGTTGTAGATGAAATAAGAATTAGAAGATGTGGAGATGGAAGGTGACTTGAAAGAGCAGAGACCAGGGACCACAAAAATATGTTCAGGGAACATGGAGATTCTCTATGACAGAGCCTAGCTTTCAGCTTTTCAGAGAGTTCTAGTGGTGATTTTGAGGTTGTCTCTATCCTGTACAGCTCTGTAACCTTTACTTATTAATACAAATTTCAGCAAAAGTTTTGTACTCTTGACTTTTTAAAAGTAGTGCTATGTGAAAGTCGTCCAAGCTGTGTCCAATATTGGGAAAAGATGAAAAACAGACATTGGAGAGGGGTACAAACTGAGATCTCAACAAATAACAGTCAATTGGAGTAGAATAATGAGGAAGGTTCACCCCTTGAGGACTACTGAAAATATGGAGATAGGTGATGGGTTTTAGCCATGTAGAGGCTTATATGAAGGGCTTGAGTCAGTCTCAGTTTAATAGTAGAGGCCAGTTGCTCCCAAGCAGGTGACACCTGGGCACTGGCATAACAATGTGGAATGAATAAAGGAAGGGTTAAGCTAGATGATATCTAAGATCTGTTTTTCAAACATTTCCTCTCTTTATTCTTTGTAGCATAAAAGCTGAAGCATGAATCCGAGAATAATTGCTTTTGATTTTAGCACTTGCATGTGTATACATTTTCTCTGGCATGTCCAAGGATTATTTCTTTTGTTCGCTGAATTCTCATCTCACAAACTGGCAAGTGGAAATCATATTTACCCTTTTTCCTGAAGTTCCCAGAAAGGTTTACAACTTCCTAACTAAAAGTCACCGAGTGACTCATTATGGAAAGAAATGGGAAAAACCAACTCTAATGAAGTGTGGGAAAAAGAGATTCCACTTCTTCACAGCTAGTATTGAAATTCTGCCTTTAGTGCTTTCATATAACAATTCACTGAATCACATCAACTCTACAAGGAAGGTACTATCATTAATCCCATTTCATAGAAAAACATAATTGAGGCACAAGAAGGTTAAGTAGCTTGCTTCTGGTCACGTAGCTAGTAAATGATGAGTTAAGATTAGAACCCAGGCAGTCAGCTTCCAGAGGTTACATACTTTTTCCAGTGTGCATTCATGCCTCAGTTTGATGAAACTCATACTGATTTGAGTGCGGTACAGTGCTTGGTAAAACACAGGATGACATCTCAGTTAATGCCACCTCTGTCCTTAGCTTGCTCAATCCAGAAAAGTGCTCAGTCCAGAGGAACATCCTTGTATTCTGTCTTTCTCTTACATCTCACATTCAATTTTTCAGGAAACTTCAAAATATACCCAGACTCCAACCTCTTCTTACCATCTTCACTACTACCATCCTGGTCTAAATCATCATCATCTCCCTATTGGATTACTGCACTAACCTCCCAAATATTTTCTAGGCCTAGCCCTCTAACAGGGGCTTCCCCGATGGCTCAGTGGTAAAGAATCTGCCTGCCAATGCAGAGGGCACAGGAGATGCAGGTTCAATCTCTAGATTGGGAAAATGTCCTGGAGGAGGGGATGGCAACCCACTCCAGTATTCTTCTGAAGAATCCCATGGACAGAGAAGCCTGGAGGACTATAGCCCATAGAGGTCCCAAAGAGTCAGACACAACTGAAAATGCATGCAATATTACACTCTGTTTCTAATTTTTAGCTACACTAGCCCTTGTAGCCAGCAATAAGAAATTCTTTCAGGAAAATCATAAATGCACTCTCACTGTGCCTTTTAATGAGAACTTAAAACTATGAGATTGGTATCTTCACTCACATACAGTGCATTTATGTCCTCTAAAAAGTTATTCTCAACACAGTAGTCAAGAGAGTGATCCTTTAAAAACAAAAATCAGGTCAAATTTTTTCATAAATTTAACCCTTTTCCTGAAGTGGTTTACAACTTCCTAACTAAAAGTCACCGAGTGACTCATTATGGAAAGAAATGGGAAAAACCAACTCTAATGAAGTGTGGGAAAAAGAGATTCCACTTCTTCACAGCTAGTATTGAAATTCTGCCTTTAGTGCTTTCATATAACAATTCACTGAATCACATCAACTCTACAAGGAAGGTACTATCATTAATCCCATTTCATAGAAAAACATAATTGAGGCACAAGAAGGTTAAGTAGCTTGCTTCTGGTCACGTAGCTAGTAAATGATGAGTTAAGATTAGAACCCAGGCAGTCAGCTTCCAGAGGTTACATACTTTTTCCAGTGTGCATTCATGCCTCAGTTTGATGAAACTCATACTGATTTGAGTGCGGTACAGTGCTTGGTAAAACACAGGATGACATCTCAGTTAATGCCACCTCTGTCCTTAGCTTGCTCAATCCAGAAAAGTGCTCAGTCCAGAGGAACATCCTTGTATTCTGTCTTTCTCTTACATCTCACATTCAATTTTTCAGGAAACTTCAAAATATACCCAGACTCCAACCTCTTCTTACCATCTTCACTACTACCATCCTGGTCTAAATCATCATCATCTCCCTATTGGATTACTGCACTAACCTCCCAAATATTTTCTAGGCCTAGCCCTCTAACAGGGGCTTCCCCGATGGCTCAGTGGTAAAGAATCTGCCTGCCAATGCAGAGGGCACAGGAGATGCAGGTTCAATCTCTAGATTGGGAAAATGTCCTGGAGGAGGGGATGGCAACCCACTCCAGTATTCTTCTGAAGAATCCCATGGACAGAGAAGCCTGGAGGACTATAGCCCATAGAGGTCCCAAAGAGTCAGACACAACTGAAAATGCATGCAATATTACACTCTGTTTCTAATTTTTAGCTACACTAGCCCTTGTAGCCAGCAATAAGAAATTCTTTCAGGAAAATCATAAATGCACTCTCACTGTGCCTTTTAATGAGAACTTAAAACTATGAGATTGGTATCTTCACTCACATACAGTGCATTTATGTCCTCTAAAAAGTTATTCTCAACACAGTAGTCAAGAGAGTGATCCTTTAAAAACAAAAATCAGGTCATGTCACTTCTCTGTTCATGACCTTCAGTGGCTTCCTATTTCATTCAGAGTGAAAGCCAAGATTGGGACAGTGATATACAAGGCCCCCTATGCTTAGCAACTTCTCCCCCTTTACGGCCTCATCCCTCCCCCCACACACACAGTCAGTCACACCAGACTACTTGCTCTTCTTGTCCTCAAATATCCCACACAGGCTCTCTGCCTTAGGGCCTGGCCCATCCCTCTGCCTGAAATTCTTCATGGTCATCTTCCCCAGTTTCTGCAGGTCTTTATTCAAATGATAGGCTTACCCTGAAAGCCCTATTTAAAATTACACACTGCTAGGGTATTCCCTAGCTGTCCAGTGAATTGGTGCTTTCACTGCTGGATCCTGGGTTCAATCACTGGTGGGGGAACTAAGATGCCACAAGCTATATGGGGGAAAAAAAATTATACATACACTGCTGCTGAACCCCATTGCTTTCATCCCTACCCCCTCCCTCCTACCTATGGCACTTACCCATTTACTATTTATTCATTGTTTGTCTTTATCACAATTTAAACTTATCAAAACTAATGTATCATAAATACCACACAGTTTTGAGTGAATGAAAGAGGAAATGGTCATAGTGACCCTAAGGAATGAGTACAGCTGGTTTTTAAAAGTCAAGAAATTGTCTATGGACACATATGTGAAACATATTCATATTGGGTACATCTGTTTTTTGGCATGCAGACTGAAGTTTACAGTATCTAAAATTTTTTTTGTCATGAATCAGCAACATTAAAATATAAACTTGTAAGCAATGAATATTACAGCACTAACCACATAATTCCACATTCAGCAATATATCCAAAGACACTCTTTCCATTGACCTTATAGGCACCCAACAGGAATGGGAACAGTTACTAAAAAAATTATATGCAAGCGTTTCTTTTTTTTCTTCAGAACCTTTCATCCCTCCCTGCCTGTTCAGCACATCCTTGTCCGTTTTCCCCTCTCAGAGAATCACTCCGTTCATGCATTACATCCCTGGGAGAATGATGCACAGGAACCTACTCAGGTGGGTGGTGAGGGCTCTGTCCACCAGTGTCACAGCTCCTCCAAGCCAGCTGCCTCTCCCGTCAGCACCCAGGGCATCGCGACTCCTGGGACTCCAGCCTTTGCTACTAATTTAGAATGCTGAGAGATGGAATGGGACATTTGCATTTTAGTTTAATTCTAGTGTGATTCTTAAATCCCACTGATGTTTAAGAACCATCGTTCTGGGCCAGACTTTTCCTGACCATTCTCCCCAGGTGCAAATTTGCCCTCCCCTAGTTTCACTTCCTTGACTTTCTCTATCAAGACTAATCTTCTGAGAGATGTCTAGGAATAACTATAGATGACATTTTAATGTGTTATTTCCCAAGCTCTCCTTTCCTTAAATGCATTCAACAGCTTCATGTAAACTAGCAACCAATGTCAGGGACTATGCATACTTGCAAGCTCATAAGTGGAGTGAATTTATGATATCTCTCCTATTCAGTGCAATCCTTCCTCTCTCATGTTCTGCCCTGGTGTGAGTTTGAAGGGAAAGATGCTTCTCTCTGTAAGATAGGACTTCTTCTTTCTAAAATGTCTTTACATTTAAGTCATATATTTGGAAATAAAAACTATTTTCTTGCATATAATGTTTATGTTTTATTTTTTCAGCTACCATGATGACCTAGACAAAACCAGGAGAATCCTAGTCAGAGTGACGTAAATTAAATTTGGCCTTGATCCTTAATATTTGCTGGTTATATGAAATGTCGATTTGGTCCTTCTGATATTTACAAGAATAAAGTTATACTGAGAATTCCAAAAGCTTTGTTTGTGTAGAAGTCCACTAAATAGCAGGTATTTTTAAAGTCAGACTCCAGTAGACTTATACCACCAGACTTCCCTGCTGGCTCAGATGGCAAAGAATCTGCCTGAATGTATAAGACCCATGTTTGATCCCTGGGTCAGGAAAATTCCCTGGAGAAGACAATGGCTACCCACTCCAATATTCTTGCATGGAGAATTCCACTGACACGGGAGCCTAGCAAGCAACAGTCCACGGGATCACAAACAGTCTCCAGGACTGAGTGATTAACACTTTTTCTTTCTTTCACTTTCCAATAGAAATATAGTTGATTCTCATTATTCATCTTAGGTGCATTATATAAAGTCCCCATGAACACTAAACTAGTGAACATTGCACCATTTCTCTTTGGGGAAACACAGAGCTAGTTTCCTACAAGACTTTGGTCACAATGTTTTTGTTAAATGATCAATACATAACTTTGTTTTATGTGGCTTTCTGTTTAATTACAACTTAATAATAATGTCACAGCCATCATCACTGTAATTCACGCCTGATTGAAGCTTATCTAGCACATGTATTTTGCCTGTAAGATACGTCACAGCTTTCCTGCTCTTAGGAACAGCACTACTTCAGAGTGTTTGGCGGCCAGCATAAGCAGCAATATCACCAATAAAAGGCACAAAGATGGCAAAAACATGGCACTAAACAGACCACAGAAGGGACCTTTGTTTACACTCAGATAGGCACAAGGTCATCTTCTTTAACCAGTTGAAGCATGCACTTCAGGTAACTCATTTCTCTTCTCTGAGCATACACACATCTGTGAATTACTGCAGATGGCTCAAGTACTGAGTTTTAGTATTCGAAATAAGTTATAGCTAGTTCACAAATATGGAACACGTGAATAAGAAGAATTGATCATATTTCCAAAATAAAATATAATTACCACTTATTGAGGGCTTATATTGTACTAAGGATATTCATTAAATCACTTAATGTTTCTTCTTTTTTTCCTTTTGGCTGTATGTCTTGTGGAATCCTAGTTTCCTGACTAGGGATCAAACCTGTGCACCATGCAATGGAAATACACAGTGTTAACCACTGAAGTACTAGGGACGTCCCCACATTACTTAATTCTTTTTTTTTTTTTTAAAGATTTATTTATTTTATTATTTTTATTTTGGGGGCGGGGGTCGGGTTGGGGAGGGAGGGGAGCGGGCAGGCCACTTCTATTGGTTGTTCATTTCTCTATTTTCACCCGTCTTTTTTCTTTGGCTCCTGTGGGCCTCCCATCGCGGTGGTGTCTGTCGTTGCAGAGCGCCGGCTCTGGGCACATGCGCTCCAGAGCTCCGGCTCGGTAATTGGACACATAGGTCCAGCTGCTCCGTGGCACATGGGATCTTCCCAGGCCAGGGATCGAACCAGCGCCCCTTGCACTGCAAGGCGGTGTCCTTACCCACTGGACTACCAGGGGAAGTCCTACTTAATTCTTAATGCAAGTATGTAGCTGAATAAATTGGGTTGTAGAGAGATTATTAATTTTCTCAAGGGACCGCAGCACTCTAAATACCAAAACAGGATTCAGGGAACTCAAGATTTATGTTAAGACAATTTAAATAATCTTTTAAAATATACAAGGGGGTTATTTGACATACTTCTCTCTTTTTACATTTAAAATCTTAATTCAAACATCATTAGTTTGAAGTTAATAGAATTTTTCTGACATTGCTTTGTATCAATGGGAAAGCCAAAGCACAAAGACATTAAGTTACTAAACAAGTCTATAAAACCAGTTTGTAAGAATAGGAGTTTCAACAACCAGTGCTCAGGCATAATGACAATCATATTCTCTGGATACAAAATGAAAACTTCTTCTAGAGTAAGTGGCTTACTTATAACAAGTCTCTACATGTAAATACCACTTAGTCTTTTTTCCGAGTACACACATCTGTGAATTACTGCAGATGGCTCAAGTACTGAGTTTTAGTATTCGAAATAAGTTATAGCTAGTTCACAAATATGGAACACGTGAATAAGAAGAATTGATCATATTTCCAAAATAAAATATAATTACCACTTATTGAGGGCTTATATTGTACTAAGGATATTCATTAAATCACTTAATGTTTCTTCTTTTTTTCCTTTTGGCTGTATGTCTTGTGGAATCCTAGTTTCCTGACTAGGGATCAAACCTGTGCACCATGCAATGGAAATACACAGTGTTAACCACTGAAGTACTAGGGACGTCCCCACATTACTTAATTCTTTTTTTTTTTTTTAAAGATTTTTTTTTTTTTTTTTTTTTTTTTGGGGGGGGGGGGTGGGGTTGGGGGGGGAGGGGAGCGGGCAGGCCACTTCTATTGGTCTTTCATTTCTCTATTTTCACCCGTCTTTTTTCTTTGGCTCCTGTGGGCCTCCCATCGCGGTGGTGTCTGTCGTTGCAGAGTGCCGGCTCTGGGCACATGCGCTCCAGAGCTCCGGCTCGGTAATTGGACACATAGGTCCAGCTGCTCCGTGGCACATGGGATCTTCCCAGGCCAGGGATCGAACCAGCGCCCCTTGCACTGCAAGGCGGTGTCCTTACCCACTGGACTACCAGGGGAAGTCCTACTTAATTCTTAATGCAAGTATGTAGCTGAATAAATTGGGTTGTAGAGAGATTATTAATTTTCTCAAGGGACCGCAGCACTCTAAATACCAAAACAGGATTCAGGGAACTCAAGATTTATGTTAAGACAATTTAAATAATCTTTTAAAATATACAAGGGGGTTATTTGACATACTTCTCTCTCTTTTTACATTTAAAATCTTAATTCAAACATCATTAGTTTGAAGTTAATAGAATTTTTCTGACATTGCTTTGTATCAATGGGAAAGCCAAAGCACAAAGACATTAAGTTACTAAACAAGTCTATAAAACCAGTTTGTAAGAATAGGAGTTTCAACAACCAGTGCCCAGGCATAATGACAATCATATTCTCTGGATACAAAATGATAACACTTCTTCTAGAGTAAGTGGCTAAGTGGCAGGGCATTTAAATTGGAATTTGTCAAACTGTTCCTAACATCTTATTAAATGAAACTGGGTATTGCTTTTCCCAGGTTATCTGAAGGACCACTGTAATTATTGTAGAACCTAAGTTTTACAAAGTAACACTTTTACTATACAAAAAATACAGGCTAACATATAAAAGAGTACTGTTAGTGAAATATTTCATTAACTGTTTCAGAGCTAATGGACAGGAGACATCATCATCTCCCTCTCACAGCACTTTGCACTGATCTCTATTTTACTACATACTACGTGGAATCATAAATGTACACTCATGTGTCTGACTGTCCTACCACGACACAAGCTCCTTGATGGTTACGGCCCAATTTTCCTCACTTTTGCATTGTCTAGTACGGTGCTTGACTCACAGTAATGCTCCGTTGAATGGATTCCTGAATAAATGGATGGATAAATGAATAAATAATTAACCATGAGATTTGCC